>JXTB01000230.1:418265-458058 GCA_002914805.1 Parasponia andersonii | reverse complement strand
TCTAAAATGTTCCAAATGACCAAAATTAATAAAAGCAAAAACTAAGTGTTCAACTAACAACTTAATGACTAAGAAAAGCAATGAAGATTATAAGCTCTCTCTTCATCGTTTTCATGACGGACTTCCCTCTCATCCTCCAGAAAGTCTCCACTTCTGCTGATGAAGGTAGTATTTATAGATTGTCTGTAAAGAATGTAGCCCTTCTCTTCCTTTGGATAGCCAAGCAGAAAACACTTTTCTGAATTCTTGTCAACTTCGTCTCCTACTTTCTTGCACGCGTATACTTCGCAACCCTATATCTTTAGATGCTTTAAGCTCTCTACATAGCCCATCCACATCTGAAAAGGTATTGAAGCAATTCTATCTAATGGAATAAAGTTGAGGATGTACGAAGCTATCCTCAAAGCATAATTCCACTATCTATAGGACTGCAGCGACTCCTTGTACATCAGCTCTATGGTTTGCTTGAGTCTGATGTTATACCTCTCAGCAGTACCTATACGACTACGCTAATAGATAGTTGCATATTCATAAGGAATAGCGAGATTGGCTAGTGTTGGCCTCAGCAGGTCTCGAAGAGAATCTACATCTTCATGTTTGGCTTCAATCTTAAACTTCTTGACCTTGGTGTCATGTTGCATTCGTACCTTTCTGTCAAACTCATAAAAAGCATCTGGGACTTTATCGTATCTCTTGAGAAAATAGACTTGACCGAAATCCGAATATTCATCAACAAAGATGATAAACAATGTATGCTTATTGTAGGAAACTACCTCCATAGGTTCACAGATATGCATATGTACGCACTCTAAACATGCCTCAGCCTTCTCATAACGAGTAGCAAGAGGACACTTGTATTTTACAGGCTTCTTGCAATCCTCACAGTCTATGTCGTTGCTGATGGTCTACTTCAGGCAAGTGACCCAGCTCCATAAGCCTGCGAATTTCTGAGCATGGCATGTGTCCAAGTCGCTTGTGCCAATCGATGGTGTTACACTCCTTCCTGATGTCATTCACCATCTCTTAAAGTGTAGTAATGCTCATGATTGAAGATGATATACTTTGTGGCTTTGGGGTTAGGATATAAAGTCCATTATGCATTTCTCCCACACAGTACAATAGATTATTATAGAAAACTTTCACCTTCTTGTCAAACTCGAAGCGATAGCCTTCTTTAAACATCTTCGATACCAAAAGAGTATTTAAACTAAATTCTAGTACGTAATGGCAATCTTTCAAGATCATGGAGCTATCATTGATCTTAAAGTAGGCATCACCTATGCCCTTTATTCGAATTCTTCGATTGTCTATCACTTCCATATCACGACCAACATCATTTAATTGATTTGGTTTAATGAACCATTTCTTGTCGTTGCAGATATTGACACTAGATCTTGAGTCCACTAGCTAGAGATCTCTTCTATCCTCTGTAGAGTGTGATTTTCTTGGCCTCCCAAACAACCTAACTATCGGAGAAGCTCCTGACCTCTTTTCAGTAGAGGTATTCTCATGTTTATTGTCGTTCAAACTCTTTGAACATTGAGATGTCTCTATAAATGTCCTCGTTTTACTCCTTGTACTATATTCCTTTGTCTCTTTCCTCATCCTGGAAACTTTGTCCATCCTATGAAACAATATTTCCTTAAACTGCAAAATAATAAGATTCCTAATTAGACAAAAGTCATAAAATAAATCTAATTCATAATCGAATTTAATGAATTCAATTCACAATTAAATTTTGTAGGTTTAATTCTCAATTAAACATATGGAAAAAATATAATCGAATATAAACATCTTTGTTTCGATTTAATTTTGCAGTAAGATAATAAACGTCTCAACAATGGTGTTCATTATCTTAAGTAAGATAATAAATACCTCAACAAGGGTATTAATTATCATGAATGAACTTTGATAAAATCTCCAACTCTTGTGATTTATCAATCAAAGTAACTGATTTAAAATCAATAGACAATTCGTGCAAAATATTGGAGTACATTTAGAGTAAAATAAGAAAANCGCAAATTTATCCTAAGAGACTTAATACCAGTAATACCCAGATGAAAACCTTCCTACGGGAGCTCAGCAAGATTCTGAGGTGAGGCACATCTTTATAACCATTGAACTAATGATGAAGACCATAGATATCTCATACCCGCTCCCACTCAATCTTTTAAAATTTAGAGATTCTGATTTTACCCAGTAATCTAACTTATTTAATAACCACAAAATCAACTATGTATATCCAATTATGCGACTTAAAGTGAATGAGCTAATTTAAGACATTATGACATACTATAATAAACATAGTACTATGATCAAAACAATTATTGTCTAAAGCCAAAGTACTAACACTATAATATTATACATCTCATGTATATAAAATTAGATAATAAAAGCATACAGGACGTAACGATCAACTAAGAAGGTCTGTAGATTGTAAATCATTCAAGCAAAACATTTCCAGAAGAAAATTCAATTATTTACTCAACAATCTTTCAACCAAAGATAAATAATTGAAATAATGTATTTAAACCAAGTCCTGTATTAGACATTAGTTTTGAAAAATGGACTAAGAAACTTTAACCACTAAATTATTCAACCAATAATTTTAAAGATTCTTAGTAATAGAATTTAATCAAATTAAATTCCAAGTGCATTTATAAAAATAAGTAAACAGTTATAAAAAAAATATTTTTGTTTAAAAGTTTTACAAATAATTATAAATGCAAATAATGAATATAAACAACTTTATAAATATTCATTAATTTTCTCAAAATTCATCCTTCCAAAACTAAAAAAATGGTTTAAATAATTTTGGATGAAAATATCAAAATTAAAAATCCCCCCCACTCAATATGACAATCATATTAAATGTATTTTATAAAAATATAATTATCTCATAATTAGCAAAAAGGCCTTTTATCACATAAAATAATACCATAATTATCTCATAATTAACAATATTTTATGTCAAATACTACCGCATAAAATATTACCGTGATTATCACATAATTATAATATTTTATTAAACAACATTTTAATCTCATTAAAATCAAGCTCCAATTTCCTTGTATATCATGAAAACAAATAATTATCCTTGTACTAATATTATCCTTTTAATTAATATAATTAATCTCATTAATTATTATTAATTATTAATCATATTAATAATTATTAAATAATAAAAATTAATCAAATTTATAATTATTAAATAATAAGATGAAAATTAATTAAATTCAATAATTAATGTTTTCTAGTAATACATATTATCCTAAATGGAAGAATTAAGTTCATAACTAATTTTTGTCTTAAATTTAAAAATATCAAATATTTTAAATTATTGACTTATTAGGATAATTTAAATAATTAAAAAATAAATCACATTTATTATCTAATTATTAATTAATTAAAGAATTAATTAATTTATCGAATCCTATCTTAATCTCATTAAGATACTATCTTGAACTCATTAAGATCTAAAACGGATAATAAAAGATAATTACTTTTAATTATAGAAATCTTATTTCTATAACTGTGTTTAGAAAACATTAATTGCAATATTCTAAATTAGGAAATAATTAAAACTCTTTTAATTAATCCTAATTAATTAGAAACTTATAACTCATATAATGTTTATATATTTATCTAGTATTTATATCTAATTATAATCAAATAATTCTAATAATTAAATAAAGATCATTTTTAAATTTAATTGTAATAAAAATATAATCATTATTAAATTTCTATTATTAATTAAAATTATTTTAATAATAAAAGGATATAACTTTTCTAATTAATTAATCATATTAATTAATTACCTTATTAGTCTCATTAATTAGTTGTCTAATTAATCTTATTAATTAGTAAAGTTATTAATCTAATTAGTTTTCTTTAACTATATTCCAATTACTATAATTAGAATAGTTACTAGATAAATAGTTATTACAATTAACTATTGAATATTAATCTAATTAAATTCAAATCTTTTCTATCCTAATTAATCTCATTAATTACGAATTTAAATAATCTATAGATAGTAATTATTTTAATCTAATCTGATTAGATTTAGTTTCGAATTAAATTCAAAAACTATATCTTAATTTAAATCAAATTTAAATTAAAGATAATTACTAAAATTAAATTATTCAAATTTAAACTATCATGATTTATGGATAATTATCTAATCATATTTAATCACATTAAATATCAAATTAATTTGAATAGTTGTTACTTATTTAAATTCGAAATTTAAATAAAATTGATAGGAAATCTTATCTGATTTCAAAAATTAGTAGATTTCGTATTCAAATTCAAATCAACTATTAGATTTATCAAGATAATATCTAATCATATTTAATCCCATTAAATATCTAATTAATTTGAATAATCATTATCTATTTAAATTCAAAATTCAAATAATAGAGATAATATAGGAAATCTTATCCAATTTTAAAAATTAGTAGATCTCTTATTCAAATTCAAATTAACTTTTAGATAATATCCTATTTATCTAATTAATTCAAATTTAACATTATCCTAAAGTAAATCAAATTTAAAATAGGATAAATCAAAAATAGATAACTATCCTAATTTAATTTGAATAGTTTTCTATTTTAAAATTTGAATTCAAATTAAATAATTATCAAATTAATTAACTAATTAATTAATTTAGAAAAAAAATTGGTAGTGGCAGAAGCACCACCACCGTCGGCCTACGAGCTGTCATCGCCCGAAGGGGCGGCGAAAAATGGAGCAACGGGTGGTATCAGGATAGGCTGCCCAGCTATGGCGCACGGCAAGCCCGTGCGCACCAGGCGAGCTGGCCGCACACTGGACGCAGCATCCCTGCGCCCGGGCACTACACGGGCCATGCGCATGGGCTGCTGGCCACGCATGGGTCACGTCCATGCCCTACTGGCTGGGCATGGGCAACGTGCGGGCATGGCGCGAGCTGCGCACGGGACACGCACAGGCCACGCGCAGGCGGTGCGCAAGTGTGCACGGGCCACGTGCAGGTAGTGCGTACTCGTGCTACGCACTGGTGCGCATGGTGCACGGGTCGCGCGCTTGCACGCCGTGCTTGCAAGCCATGCACGCATGCGGCTTGCTTGGCCGCGCCAGTGCCCAGCACGCATGCAGGTGAGTCGCGCGCGTGGGGCTAGGGCTGGCCGAAATTTTTTTTTTTTTTTAGATGCTGAAAATTTTAAAACAACATCAAAAAAATTCTAGAAAAAATTCAGATTTTCAAACTCTTTGAAACATGTTCATGAATCTATCAAACATAAAATTCAAGAACACACAAACCTAATTTTGCTAGAATCACAATCCATAATTTTTCTCACCATGCAAAAATCAATAGTATACGTAATTAAATATCATTCATCACCATGAATCATTTAACTATCATAAACAAAAATTGCTCAAACTCAATTACATAACCTAGACATTCATTTCTAGATCAATATTATGCTATACATACGTACCTAAGCTCTCGATACCAATTGTTGGTTAATTGACCTAACACTTAGGAAAATTATGTATGCATGCAGATATAGAAAATACATGATTATATCATGAACGTAGCAGAAAAATAGCGGATTTAGGTTTTAAATTTTTTACATGAAAACAGTTTTCATAACCATATAACACACATGCATCATATATAGGATTATGTACAACATAAATCAAATCTAGATACAAAACCCTAGAGATGAGATTAGGATTTATCTCTTGTAGCGTGTTCCTCCTCGATCTCTTATTGATGGTGGTCAAACCTCTAACCCTAAATTTCTTGTCTATGCTCTTGCTCTTGGTAGACGAAGTGAGTGGACACCAAGTCGAAACCTTCGTTGGAGAACGATCAAGAACGCCTTCTTGATCTTATGGAACACCGGGATGTGAGATGAGACTATAAGATTGTGGGAAACATTTTCTCTCTCCCTTAGCCTATGATGCATGATAAGGTTAGCTGAAATCTCTTTCTCTTCCTATGCCTTATGCATGTGACTCTCTATGAGTTATTGTGTAGTTTTTCCTCTCATATATCTTATATATATGGGACCAAAAACTACTAACCCTAGTCCAATTAGGATTGAGCTTGTTCTCCAATTTGGGCTTTGGGTGTATTTTTATAAATATGTCCAACTCATGAAACTTATTTATAAAAATACCAACTTCTGTGTAGAATCATTATTTTACACAGTTTCATGAAACTTATTTCACAAATACCACCAACCAATTAATGAGCTTAATTGAGCTAGACAAGGGACCTAATGGATCCAAATAATCTAAGCTCTAATAATATGATAAATACATAATAACTCTTATTATGATATTTATATAAATATTATTAGTAAAGGGGACACTTCACTAAAGGCCCAATACTGTACTCTTAGATTAAATGTCATTCCTTTTATAGAGATTTAATCAACTAACCTTGATTAACCGATCCATCTAGCATATTCTATATCACATATATAATCCTTATACAATGCCGTAATTAGATAGGTGAAATTACCGTAATACCCCTTCAACACCTCTTTACCTTTAAGTTACTATCTTTCTATGAATGAATAATGTTATTGATAATTTTGTTCTCAGTGGTCATTTAGACAAAATTATCAACCAATTCACAAAGTAAATACTAAGATCTTAGATTTAATTATTCCATGAATCTTGAAAGAACCTAAAGTGGCATTAATGTATAGTGTCCTTAATTATTTTGTGTTCCCATCAATTCATAATCTATAACTTCTAATATGCCAGAGTTCATCTCTAACTTCATAGAGGTTAGTCTTTTAACAAATCAAAAGGCTATAACCCATGAAAGCAAGTCTAGTCAAACATCAAGGATTAAGATTTATATGCTAAGAGCTAGTTTGTGATAATATAAGAATTGAGTTACAACACTCCAATTCTTTATATTACCTGGTCTAGTTTAATACACATAACTTGTTTATGTTGTATTAGTATTTCTATCAGAAGTCAGATACTTCAATAATTTGGGACACATTATTCCCATCGAGATAGACAAACACTACAACTAAATTCTATAAGCACCAAGAATCAAGCTTTACAATAGTATGATTACACAATTTTTAGTTTTCAAACAGCCCATAAGTTTTTAAAACTATAAATCCATTGAAAAAGTAAATTACTTCTTCCTAAATAGTATTTAAATTTAAAGCATCCACAACTCTTTTTGAAAAAAGAAAGCATGAAATTCTTCAGAAATAACAACCTATTCTGTTTTAAAATATGCAAATCATTTTGAAGATTTAAAAGTTACTTAGACTATATGAGAATGTTCAATGTCTGATTAAATTTCCAATAACTATATAATTTCTTACCTAAGGATTATAAGGCTAATATATTTAGAAAGAAAATGTAAGACTAAATAAAAACTATATCTAGATGTACAAATCCATTTTTAATCAGTAAAAATTTCTTAATTTATTAATTATGAAAAATATTCTAATTTTCAAAGTTTCACACTGAAAGGAGAAGTAAACTAGACATGCCGCTATCATGTAGGCAAAACAATTTATCACAAGTAAATATCTTACAAGGAAATATTATCATAATTCAATAATTTAGTCAAAATTATTAGCCAAAAAATTTCAAATGAAATTAAATAATTTATTTTATCAATGCACAATGAATGTCAAACCAATCTTAGTGATATTAGTACTATACTACAATTTAAGCAAACATAACATATCATATCAACTTGTCAATTTACGAGCAATATATCATGCAAAAAGTATCATTAATTTTAACATTTTAACACAAGTACTATCAACATATACTTGGACTGAGTAATTGAAATTATACCAAAATCAAGGAAGTAATATCACAATCCTATTCACACAAATGAAATCAACTTATGACATTTAAGATACAAGATACCAAATTGCTACCACAAAATCTAAGAGGTTAATATAATTAATCACGATAATGGACATGGGAGTACAAGAATGGCTATCCATTCGAATCAGAGAATTTCGATAGGAGTAGAATTCACTAGTCTAGTGCTGATCCCAACATCTCTAAAACTAGAATTCCTGGGATATAACTATCCCAAGGATACTAGAGCTTTACTCTAGAGAGATGAACGAAAAATTCAGGATGAATCAAGGCAAAAATAATATATTTAGCCAATTCTTAAGTAATTTACGAGGTATTGGTCAAATACTTTCTAAAATCCTTTTTGAATAACAAAATCTCACAGGTAAGAACCTATACGGATCTGAAGCCTGCAGCTCTGATACTAATTCTGTCATGACCGAAAATCTATGGCCGTCTCTTTTAGTAATTTTAAGTGAAAATAAAATAAAATATTAATTTTACAAAATTTTTGAGAAATCATGTATTAGATAATTTCATTTTAGTCTTTAAATCATTATAAATCTCATAATTATTAAAACTCACATTAGTTTTAATTACTTAAGAAAATATCCATCAAACTTTAAGAGAATTTTCAGCTATCTCATTTAGAAACTTATAGAGAAACCATAAACTTTAATAAATTGGTTTCAACTGAATTCCTTAGATAAATGTCCAAAACAATTTACATGAAAACACTTGTAATTCAAGTTCTCAAATTAATAAGAAATTTATTCTCATATATCTATTTAGTAATTTATTGATCTTGACTAAATAATTTGCCTTGGAAAAGAAATTAACAGAGAATGGATACTCATTAGGGAAAAAGAGTAATAAAGTAAGTATAAGTTACGCAGCTTGTTCGACCGCCAAGACTACTACCTCAATTATGCGAATATTTGAAAGTGGGAGAAATAGGGGGTGAGTATGAAATCAGTAGGATACCCAATTACCTTTTTGGAAAAATATTCATTTATAAAATTCCTAGCATGGTTAGTTGTTCTAAAAATAGTTTAGAAAATATCTGATCAAAAGCGAATTGAAATCATCAACAGAGATCATATTCAAACCATATAGAAAACCAGATAAATAATCCATAATGCACATATCACAAATTAAATAATCTCATGAGCTCATATCCTCTCATCACGAATCGGAGTAACTCATACTATATGTACTGAGTACTCTCTACCTGAAACTTAATCCCAGAAAACTGGAGGAACACCTATGTATCTATACTTACCGCACTGAAGGGGCAACTGAATGCCTACACCTACAGAATGGGGGAATCAGAAACCTCTCTCGAGTTTACGGGTTCTCACCGAGGGCAGGAACAAAGATAGCCCACTAAACACTGTGATGCCTAAGATGGACTTCATGTGTGGTCCTATGGTATGTGCAATACAATGAGTAGTAAAAACAACTATGCAGTAATATCCTAGACATGTTCTGATTTTTAAATAAAAATCCACTTTGTACTTTAAAATCCAAACGTACAATTCCAATAGTTTAATCAAATCTCAAGTATGAAACTTGTGCCAAATTATATGTAAAATATCCAGAGTAATCCACAATATTACACAAATTCACAATTCTCTAAAATAATTATTCAAAACAATTTATTAAAATAAATTCACGAAATTTCACTTTTCACAACATATTCCAATTTTTATGAAAAGTAATAGAAAAAATAGTAATTGAATCTGCTACCTCGAGATTGTAGCAATACCAAGTTATCGACGTTAGAAATATCCTCAATTGGTCACTTGGTTGCTCAGGTAGTTGATTCCAGATATTGACATATTTATTTGAAAAAGTGAATATCCAAATGGAGCCTCAGATTGAGAAATAGAGGGTACCACTGAATTCAGAGCACCCAAAAATATTGGGTTAGACATAAAGTTTGTTGAAAACGAGTATCGATGCAGAAGCAGTTTGTGGCACGTAAAAGATGCGATTAACGAGCTATTTTCTCGATTTTTGTGCCACTTCAGAACATAATGATATTTTATATTAAAATTCATGTCCCAACCTAACTAAGCCCGAATTCGAACTTAGAACTTAGTTTCGAGGTCCCGAGCATTATTAAGCTCAAAATCCAAAAGTAATAAAAATATCACATTTGGAAAATATTTAGAAAAATGCCACAAATTTCAAATTAGTTTTTCTTTCAATCCATTATTCCTTTTTCCACAAATCCACCACTCTTCATCTTATCTTAAACTGCATTTTCATTCCCTAAAGTTTCATGAGCATTGGATGAACATAGCAAAAATAATTGCACAAAAGCCACTTTTTGTGACAAAAATGACATAAAAAGTTTTTGGAGCTGATCGGAGCTTCTTGGCCAGAAATTGATGGTGGTGGAGGGTCAATCCAGATAGGAAGAAGCTTGGGCTTCGTTTTAGTGGTGGTGGTGTGGCAGCTAACGGCAGCGAACGATGGAAAAACAACCGAGGAACGTCGTGGCTTAGGCACAACTTCGCGCGCTGTTCGCTGTAGCTAGGAGGCGTGACAGGCTCCAGTGATTGGCGGCAGAGCTGCGTCTGGCTGTGGAGGAGGCACACCGATTGGAGAATGAGCCTAGGTCCTCATCAGTGTTGGTGGTGAGTTGAGCAAGGTGAAGGGCGAAGAATAAGAAGAAGACGAAGAACGTGTGGGAGAAAATAGAGAGAGAGTTTGAGATTTTATTTGCAATTATTAAAAACTATTGGTAGTGGGACACGTGGCATCACCTGATTAGACCGAAAAAGTTTTCAAAATTCCACGTGAGCCACAATTTTAAAAGATTATTTTTACTTTAGTCCCTCCTCTTCAAAAATTATTTACATTTTGATCCAAATGTATCTAGTCTTGATTTTGTCCACATACATCTCAGTCAAAATTTTATTTAATACCCAAAAATTCAAAATTGCAGGACTGCTATTAGCCCATAAAATTACACTTTTGCCCTTAGAAAAATTAAGCTTTTACATATATATATATATATATATATATATATATATATAGATAATGTCGTAAATAATTTGTTAAACCTTAGAGACATTGATTTTTACTATTACAATTAATTACGTCTATTCCATCTCCAAAAAAAAAGTATATTTATTTTCTCAAAATTATTATCTATTGCTTAAAAAAAAGATTATTTCAAATTAAGGGTATATTCGTCAATTCTATTACATTCCAATGTCTTATTCCAAATTTTAACTATACAAAATTATTAATTTTCTTTTCCTTTCCATTTTTATTCCCATTCTTATTCTCATTCTTTTCAATTTCATTCACTCAACCAAACGTTTTCTAGAGCCGTGGAAATGCCTGCAACACAGATGCAAACCTTCAACTTCATTTTCGATTTTCCATTTTCTATTTTTTATTTATTTATTTTTGCGTGCGAGTGTCGAAATCTAACCAGAGTATTCAACCCACTGTCTTCAATATTAACAAAGATTTTATTTTAGCCCACAGAATTCAGTTACGCTGGTCACCTAAGCCAACCTTTTAAATAAATAAATAAATATATATATATATATATATATTATTCTCTTTCAATAAGAAAGAAGCACAATTGATATATATAATATTCCTTTGGTTTAACAAATATATATATATATATATATATATTTTTAAGGTATGGGTAGGTATAATATTCCTTTGGTTTAATATATATATATATATATATATATTATAATGAAATACATGAAAAGACGTGTATCATTAATATTTTTTTTTTATTTTTTATAATAAAAAAATGTGCATACTAAATTTTCATTAGCTAATACCTGTGCATAGATAAAAAAAAAAATACCTACTAAAATTGGTGATATATATATATATATACGAGTAACAATCCACCGGATATTTTTTTTACTTATTTATAACTATTTTCGTGATAAAAAAAAAGAAAAAATATTAAATAATCGATATTTATTTTAATTATTATTTTTTTAACTACTCAAATTATAATTCAATTATCCAATAGTTAAAAAAAAATTATAAATAGACGGAAAAAAAAATTACCAGCCGGATTGGCAGCTATATATATCAAAATTCCATTTGTTATTGCAACTTTTTTCAAATTCAAAGTCAAGCGACTTCTTCACGTTGGAAAGAAAAAGGTACTAAAAGGAAAAAAAATAAAAAAAAAACTCTAGCAAATATTCAAAAGATTTCCACGTTACCGATTTTAACATAATATATATCAAATTTGATAAATTAGATTTAAAATTATTCCAAACCTTTTATAAGTTCTGCAAAATTTGTACCTGCAAATGGCCGAATGACCATCTGTTAAAAAGACAAATTATTAATTAAACCTATAGTCAAACAATTTAAATGGAAACTACCTAAAATATTTAATTTTACTCAACTCTATACAAATTTTTCAAAAGTAAAAAAAGGTATATTTGAAAGTAGAGTTAAGGCGATGGTTTCACTATATGATCAATTCTAATAAAAGTAACATAATTTTGACCAAATCTGATAGAACAAAAATTAATTTTGATCAGGGCAAATTAGAAAATATATACTGCATTCCTAAAACTGGTATTTAAATACAGCGGGAAAACACTATTGTATTTTCCTTAACAAAAAGGTACAATATTCCGAAAAAGAAAAATCAATCTCTGTTGATTTCAATCCCAATAACAACTGTCAATCTCTGTTGATCAAGAATGTTATTAACATTCACAAATTCCCAAAACAAAGAAAAAAAAAATAATAACAGTAAAATTGAAACCACTTCGAAGTTCTATACACAAAAAGCCAGTTAATTATAAAATTTAACATGGGTCCAATCTCTATATTAAATCTTAACAAAAATTTTCTATCAACATTGTCTTCTAGAATTAAAAAAACCACTCAAGCACGAATCGTGCTTCCAACTCCAACTAACCAAAACCCTAAAAGTAGTAAAAAATTCTATACAACTAGAAAAAAAAAATCATCAACACTCAATGGTAAATTCACGAATCTTCGGCTTTGGACATGGCAGAGAGCCGGCTCGGCTGAGGCTTGAAAGCGGCGCGCCGCCGCTGATGGTGCGACGACGGCCTAATTAGAGCGGACAAGGCTCGCCTCACCAGGTCCCCGCCTTCCACTCCCCCAATCCTCACCAGCGAGTTCGTCATCGCCGACCTCCTCAAGTTCAGCCTCGTCGAATTGTACGACGCCGCGTGGTCGCGCGAGTCACGTGGCGAGTTCTTGTGGAGGGAGCACCGGAACGAACCCGGGTGCGTCGTAGGGGAGCACATGCACGTCCTCTTGCTCTGGTGGCTGGACTTGGAAGACGAAAACACGCCGCTACTCTGGTTCCTGGCGGAGGCGGAGGCGGAGGCGGAGGGAGATGAGATCGACCGCCGCGGGGAACCGAACCGTACGGACCGCGGGGATGGGGAGAGAGAGCGTCGGCACATGCTCACGCGTGTGGGAGAGGTCGAGCGTGCGACGAAGGACGGGGAGGACGACGAATACGACGCCGTTCTGTGAGTTTTGAAAAGAGTTGAATTCGCCGATTTGGTCCGAGACGGAGGAGATGGCGACGACACCGCCATTGTCGGAGTTGTAGAGAGAGAAAGAATGTAAGCAAGCAAGCAGTACCTTCGAGAGAGGAACTCTGTTTTTTTTTTTTGGCGAAATAGGCGCCGTTTGCCTCGTTGGTTTGCCAAACTTAGAGTGAGTCAGAGAAGGTATTTATTGGGGTGGAGAGGGATGGGCGAATGGTAATTTGGTAAATCTTTCGAGGGCAATTTTGTAGTAATAGTCGGATTATATAAGCGGCCCCTTGGTTAGGGGGGCGAAACCGGACGCGCGATAGGGTTTCGCTTTTGGGTCCAAGCGAGAAAAGCTATGGGCTGGCGATTTACGATTACTACTCCACGCGCTTCTTTATAATTAAATAAGTAATTTTGAAGAATTAGATTTTTTTAAAATATTATTATTTGGGTTTGTTTTCTATTTTATCTCCGGAAAAGATAGAATGTTTCAATATTGCCTTCTAAGTGCTAACTATTAATGACACGTGCCACCGAACAAGTGGCACAGTAGTTGTGTTGTCATTTTGGAAATTCGAGATTGCGGGTTCGAAACTGAGTGACATAACGCATTATATTCGTGCAACCCGCTTGTAAGGTATTGGCAAATATTTTAAACGGAGTTGGAACTCTTATGATCATGCTCAGGAAAAGTAACCATGCCAGTCGTCTCCTCCTCCTCTACTCTTTTATTTAAAAAAAATATTAATGATACATTTGATTTAATGAAATGAATTTTATAATGAAAAGATCATTTTAATAAAAGGACTATTATATTATTTAGTTGCAAATTTAAGTGAAGGAATCCTTATTCCTCTAAAAATCTAATTTCAGAATTATATTTCCTTCAACTCATCTAAGAAATCTTTTTTCGATTTTTTTTATGAAACTATGAAAAAATATTATTTTATTTCTTTTAGCCTTTTTTGCAACTAATATATTTTTAAAGTATGGATATTTGGTCAACAGTACTTATTCTATTCCAAATGTGTCATTAAAATTATATTGTCAAATTATGACTATATACAAATACGGACTAATATCAACTAAAGGTTTTACTGTCTTTCCAATCACTAAAATCGTCATTTATATGTTCACCTGAAAATAATAAGTTTATTATTTAGAGTGTTTTTTTAAAAAACCAAATGAGAATTTTTTAGAAAAATGGCAAATGTCATTTTTTGTCTTTTTACTTAATGGAATGACAATTTTAGATAGTAAAAATTAAATTTTTAATAATTTATTAGGCATATTAAGACATTATTACTTTAGGGAAAATTTTTTTATAAAAAAAAAAACCAAATTAATTATGAAAAATTGTCCAGTTCTCTTCAATTCAAAAAGAAAAATAATGCAAAACTTAGCAAGACCTTACCGCGCGCTATGAGTGGAGTTGGGGTTTGTGATGTTCCGAAAATTCTAATTTGACGAGGCGCCGGAATTGGCTAGAACAGTCTAGTGGTTTCAGCCTCAACGGATTTCAGGAGACTGCCACGTGGAAACCTTTTTTTTTTAAAAAAAATTAAGGAATAGAAAGTTTCTAAATTAATTAACACTCTATATTATATATTTTTCCAGACATCACACTAATAATGATTCCTTTCAACAATTAGATTAACGAAATTGTTGCATGCTGACCTGATGCTACATCTTGTATTAATTGTCATAAATCTTAACAACAATAATAGGAGATGATTTTTTTTTAATGATGATTAAGAGTCATCATGTGTTGGAATGAAGACAACAAAAACACATTTTTTTTTTTTTTCCGTTTGGGCTAATATTAAGGTGAAAAGGTCGAGGATTCAAATAATTAAAATTATTTGAAGGCATAAATAATTTCCTGTATTTTGGGTTCGAAATTTGAAATAAGAAAAACAAAAGACAAATATTTCCACATTGGTTTTGGAAAGTTGTCATAAGACTCAACTTATTTGTCTTCACTGCACAGACAATTGCATGGATTTGGAAGGTCCAACGACTCAGCGGCCGTCTTTTCTTTGTACTTTGTGGCTGTGGCAACACAGAACAGATAGATACCTTCGGTTCATAATTCATGATACTCGGAGGGTAACATCTTTGTTTTTTTTTTGTTTTTTTTTTTTTTTTCTTTTTGCCCATTTAAATATTAGTTATTTGAAATTCGGTCGATAATAATTATAAAGAGCACCTCACTTAGGCTCCTAAATTTTAAATTTAAACAGTATAATAATTTGAACTATGTAATTATTGCAACAATAGTCATTTAGTCATAAATTATTTAATTTTTAATCAAAAAGAGATAATTTATAAAGTTTATAATTTCATAATTGTGATCGAAAATTACAATAGATTACAAAAAAAATTATACAATTATTGTACCAATAACATTTTTTATCCCACGAGCTACTCAATTTTTAACAGATACGAGTCTTGTATAAATCACACAATTTTAAAGTTTTTTTATTCAATTTCTTATCTTTTTCCCCCCCTTTAACACAGCTTTATATATCATATTATTTCAATTTTTTTTGTTAAAATAATATATAGACTAACTTTTGGGATTCTAAATAATAAACTTTATTTATTTATTTATTATTTTTTGTGTTTATTGTTCCCCTAATAAGTAGAGTTTTTGATTTATTTTTGAGTTAATCGAAAAACCTGAGTTTTATAATTTTAGCTAAAAGGACACTGATTCTTTTTTTTTTTTTTTTTTGAAAGGAAGACATTGAATTTTTGGTTATTGAAAAAAATTACGAGTTCCTAATTTGAGATTTTTTTTTTGAGGTTTCTAGTTATATCAAATAAAACCTTAAATTATAAAATTCAATAAAATTAGGCTTGAATTAGGGGCTTGGTGAAAATTAGTAACATGTTTGCTTTTGGTGTACAATGACATACCCATTAGGTTATTTTCATTAGAAATGGCAAAATACCCTGGCACGGTGGGGCACCTTGGGGCATGCTTTCCCCGGCGTTAAATGAGGCACCGCCTGCACTGAGTTTGATCTTCCTCACCCCTGCCATAAACATGCCCTGTTAAAAACTGTGTATTTTTTTTTCTTTCTTGTTTTATTATTTTTTTGTTTTTTGGTTTTTTTTTTTCAAATATTTGGAGTTAATTTAGCAATACTTAACAAATATTAAGAGTGGCATCTTTTTTCCAAAAAAAAAAAAAAACATTAATAGTGTAACGCTATTAGCGTTATATTTTTCAAATTGAATATTATTTCTAGTTTTTTCTTTTCAGGTTGAAAAATCTTGATATTTTGTTTTTTTTTTTCTTTTTTTGGATATACAATATATCAAAATATTAATAACAAATGCTATATATTAGGAAAGATTCAATATTCTATTTAAGGTAGAAAATCTATGATTTTCTTTTAATGTTATTTTTTTCTTTCTTTTTCATTTTTTTGGAGAATAACATTAATGCAATTTGTTTTGGGTAATAACCTATTTGTAATGTTATTATTTAGGGAATTTACACTGAGGGATCTACTAAACTCTCATGACGAAAAAAAGGATTCACCCATAAATATTTTCAAAATTAACCCCCATTGCTATGTCACACACGTAAAATTATTTGGATATCTTATTCCCCAATAAATCCTAGAATAAATTATTCTCTAATAAATTTCAAACTGATTCTATCATTACCATGGATTTTGATCCTGATCTCGGCAGCACCTTCGCTCTACTAGGGTCAAAAAATTTCGACCAGAATTGAACTTGTCCTACCGCCTTTCCTGGTTGTTCTGATCAATTTTTGACCGACGGCCAAAAAATTTTAATCATAGTCGAAAATTTCCAACTAGTGTTGAACGACTGTTCAATTGTAGTCAAACAATTTAACTAGAGTTGAAGTCAGAGATCAAAAATTTTCGACCAGTGTTCAACTGGGTCGAACAACTATTTAAACGCAATCGAACATTTTCGACCTCAATCGAATATGACTGACTGCCTTCCTGATTCTGTCTCCTTTATTTTTGACTTTTTTTCTAGCGATGAGTTACTAGTTTTCAAAATAGTGATCGTATACTATTTTTGAGTTTGCAGATTGGTGGAAAGTTACAATTAGTAATCACTCTAGTTACTACTATTCAATTTGGTTGTTAATTATCCTAATTACAAGTTACCAATTTGGTTATTGTTTACAACTCTCTGAGTACTAGTTATTAGTTTTTAGATTAGTAGTATCTAATAATTATAAGGGACTAATTACTGGATATTAGTTACTATTTTTTAGTTACTATTATAAACTTAATTGCAACTGGTTTATAGTTTTTAGTTATCATTTGGATTAATTATTGGTTATTAGTTTTTAGTTACGATTATTATAACTGTCAATTAGTCTTTAGTTTCAGTTTTTAGCTTCTAATTACTATAAAATAATTTAGTTACTAGTTACTTTGTTCATTAGTAATCAATCTAGTTATCATTATTGGTTACTAATTTATAGTTACTATTCTTATAATTGCGTAATTAGCCTCAACCAAGCATGTTACAAATCATAAATGTGAAGTTGAGCACTTATTATTGGAAAAAAAAATCAAGAAAGACAAGCCCACGTAGAAAAAAGAAAACAAGTAACAAAATAAAGAAGTTGCTGTCAAAGTGGGTCCCATAGAAAAATAAAATATTAAAAGTATCCAAATTGTTGGACATCATGTACGATTCCCAAAGCATATTACAAGTATGGAATATCTCTAGATAGATATAGGCATATTTTATTTATCTAAATTTTCAATTCAGGTCGAGTTATTAAATAATATGATAATAAAAGTTCTAATTTTATAAAAATTTTATAATTTATTTATTTTTTATCACATGTATTAAAAGATAGTTAAAATTAATAACATCTCTATTATTTAAATATTATATATTTGTTTATTAATTCACCATTTTATCCAAAAAAAAAAATTGATTGACTTGTTCTGTTTTTATTTAACCACTCTAACATCTTTATACAAAAGATAAGTACATAAATTTAATCTCATAAAAATAGGGGTAGTTTTAATTGAAATCTTGTCTTTACAAATAGGGTATAATTGATTTTTTTCCATTGGAATTGAAAATAATTTAACAACAAATATCATATTAGTTAGAAGATGTATATAAAATAGACAATATATTTATAAGCCACCACTTTTTTTTTTCCCTCTTCTCACCTCTCATATCAAAATTAAATTTAGGACAAAAATAACCATATACGAAATGGCATAAATAGACTGAAAAAACATTAAACTAGAATTTTTTTTTGATTATAATATTAGTTCTTAACACACTTTTTTGAACACCTTTGATTAAATCTATAATTCTTGAAACTAAAAAGAAAATCTACTCTTAGAAAAAATTTAAAATCATTTTACTTAGACAAAATTTTAAAATTATAGATGAACATATTATGCTTTCTAAATTCTAATCATTTTGATGAAGCGACTATCTCTCTCCCTCGCTACTTAAAACTTTAAATTAAAGCTTATAAAAAATAACTCAAGAACCTAACTTTTTAATCAAGAATCGTTATTTTTTTTGGGAGAAATAGATAAACAATAATAAAAATAAAATGAAAATTGATTGATAATTTGAATCCCAAAATTGTTTTATTTGTTCTTTTAATTAAAAATAAAATATTAAAATACCTACATCTTAGAGTGAGTTCATATCAAGCGAGAGAGAAAGGTTGAAGAAGAAACTAAGATAAGTGTTTGAAGATTCTAGAACTAGAAGGGTGGGAAATGAAATTTTATTAGACTTTTTTTATTAATAAATTTTAGAATAGGAAATATTAAAGAGGTGTGTATTAAGAAGATATTTAAAATTTAAATTTTAGGGAAGTATATCATTAGAAAAAAGATGGGAAAAGAAAAAAGAGGGTCGGCAATTCCCTATTTATAATGAAAAGATAGTATATATATTTCTTCAAATTTCGAAGAAAAGTGTAGATTTAATTTGGTTTATGTATATAAACCAATAAAGTTGAATGAAGATCCAAGGGAGAGTACCGCGTGAATATAAACTAAATATCTTACAATTTCAAAAAATTTGGCAAATATTTAACGGCTAACTATAATTTGAGTAATTTAGAACAAAAAAAATACTAAAACAAATACCTCATTATTTAATATTTTTTTCTTCTATTTTTTATCATGAAAATGAAAATATGTGCGTGACCAATTTGGGCAAAATAATACCTATCGATAAAAATCCCTATATGTATATATATTTCATATAACTAGTTTTTTCGGAAAAAAAATTAAAAATAAAATCGGGGCGAGGCATTTACACCCCAACAGCTCAAATATTTAGGCATTTCTTCCAAAACTAGATGAACCGCCAGTCTCAACCATGTTAAGCTACACATTCTATAATATTGATGTCTTATGCTGAAGTTCATCAGGATCTTAGATAGACTAAATAAATAATACAAACGCAAGGTAAAATAAATAAGGGCTCTGCATAAAAGAAATGTGCTACAGTTCAATACAAAATGCTAATGATAAACATGTGCAAAGCCTACAAGTAAAAATATACAACCAAACTCAACTAATTACGGGCTTCATCTTTGAAAGTTAAGCTATACACAACTAGCATGGTTTTTACCATTAAGCTGCCAACTTTGGTGATATACATATTCTGTTTGAATTACCCGAGAAAGTAGCTTAACGTTTGTTTAACGTTTGTTTTAGGTCAGCAAAAATGATCAAGCAGCGCTCAAGCAGTTCTCCCAAGTCCCATACTTCGAGCTGAAGCTGCCGCCACCACTCTGCTGCGCATGCTCGGTCATAACGGCACGGGCACAAACATCCCAAGTCCTTGCTATTGCCCCAAGAGACATGGGTTGTGAAAGGCTTCTAAGTGATATGCTAAACCTTGACTTTGCTTTTACCGAAAGATCTTCGTACTCCCTACTGTAAACGAAGAAAATGGAACAGTGAACTTCAGTATTCAGAAATAAAGAGCTTTTCACAGAAAAATTACCATCTTAGAACATAAAAGAAACACAATCATGATATAAAATGAGCAAGGGTTTACAGTTGCAGTTTACAATCCCACAACTTCTCAGCGATTATCAAAGTCCACCATCAACTGTTGATAGAGTGACCAAAAAATAATCTAATCCCAGAACTCTCAAGCAACATCAACATTGATACCTATATTGACTCAGTTTGAAACATTGTCCAATGCTAATGGATTTATATTAGATTTTAAGTTACACCAATCGAATCAGATGGCAAAGCAAAAAATTTGACAGGAAATCGATTACTCCCCAATAACATAAATAGTAACATCGTCTTGCACAGAGTTTACGTTGAAGAAGTTTCATTTATATTCAGCAAACTTCAGGTATAAATTTGTTATGCAACAAATCAGTTTTCAAACATCATCTTTTCTAAACGAGAATATCTCTAAGGCGGGAGAAAAAGGACCCAATCAAAGATATACAACTCCATTTATCATTGACATCGACTTAGAAATCCGTGTGTACTTGAGATGAGTAGTATGATTTCCCTCACCTGACTTCCACTGGAAATTTGTCCAACAGTATTGGGGAGCAGTTGGGATAATTTGTAGGAACAAGCAACCTTAAGGGCTGTATTGGTGACTGCAAAAGATTGAAAAAAATAATCAACAACACAGAGAATACAGCACAAGGTAATAAATCCCTACATAATTCTCGAGAACCCACCATTCGTGCTGAAGCATACTGTGATTTCAAGTTCGGGCTGAGTGCCACTGCACTGAAAGAGCACTTGACAATGGTCCCTTCACCCCCTTCAATGGCAGCTGCTGCTACACTTGGATCAACATCTTCATCAATTATATCAACAACCGTGTCAATAAGATGCTGATTAATTTCCCTAATTTCTTCTATAAGAGCGTGATTAGCCTGCAAGAAGATCACCAGAGTCACTTCGTAAGAAAAAGCTGGGATAAGTTTCTATAGTGTATCGATATTAGCTATCAGAATCTCACCAAAATCATTTTCCTTCATGTTGAATGACTAAATCAGATCAACTTTGATCCTTAAAAAGGGTTCCTAGTACTATGTCTAGAATAGCTTCCTACTAGTACAATATCCATTCCAAACAAAGAGAAAGATACCTCTATCTTTGGCCTCTTGATACCAGATGTTGCAGTTGACTCCAGATCAGATGTTTCTGAACCATTGAACTGTTTAAAACTGTCATTAATACTGCTAGCTGATGATACAACATTTAATGGCATGGCACTTGTGTAGCGCTTCATTTTTCTTGTCCCATTCGTAGCATCTTGGTTCATGAAATTTCTTACTTGTAAACGACACTTTGTCATAGCAACTAAATCCTCACCAACTGCCGCTCTAGATCCATTACCAGGAGCTGATCCTGCGATCCTATCCATCATACTGACAACCGAGCCAATATCACTGACAGAGGCACTCAATGCCTTAGGTGACATTGATTTTACCTGGAAATCACAGTTTAGTAATATATATCACTCACCAACAGCATGAAAGGAACTATTGAAAATGAATAACCAAAAAATAATCCGAAAACTTAACGGAAGTGTTTTCCTGTGAAAGGAAAAAGCATTGAGCACTATGGAAGATCAAAATGGGAAGATATCATCATAACTAACCGCTTTAATTAAGCGATCAAGTGGCTGCTCTGTAATGCTTGACTTGCCAGAAACAGCTGCCAAAGTGTTAGCATGAGTGCCTTCAGGACCACTAAACTCTGCAAGCAAAGGGGAGGCTGATATTCCTGGAGTGCCAATAGCAAGGGATTGAGCTGGAGCAACAACACCAGTTGTTTGTTGTTGTCCTACATTCCCAGCATTTGAGAGGGAGGAAACACCTGGAGCAGGTTTCTCAGAATCTCCGGGAATTGGAGATGGAGCCAAAGGAGTCGAAGGAGAAGGAACAACAAAAGGTGAGTTGGCCGATTGTAATGGAGTTCCGGCTTTGGTAAGAGTTGACAGCAGGTTCTGCTGGTCAACTTGTGGAGAAGAATGTTGTAAAATTTGAGGTGACGAGGCCTGGAGGAGTTGATTTGAAGAAATAGTAAAGGAAGAGCTAGCTTTCAATTGTTGATGGGGATAAGCAGAACGTTGGCCAGCTGGGAGATGTTGCTGAAAGACCCCTGGCTTCACACCCATACTTTGTCTCATCTTCAAGTCATTTACATCATTAATTTGATGAAGCTGAGGCATTTGATTTTGGTGTGCTTGCATTTGTGCAGGAAGCTGCTGCTTCGCTTGCTGCTGTAATTGTTGTTGTTGTTGTTGTTGCTGCTGCTGCTGCTGCTGTTGCTGTTGTTGCTGCTGTTGCAGTATTTGCTGCTTCTGCATTAGTTGCTGTTGCATTTGTCGCTGCTGATATTGTTGTTTCAGCTGCTGCTCCTGTTGTTGCTTCACATGCTGGTGCTGAAGCATATTCGAATTTGATTGAAGGGTATTTATGTTTGGCTGCAGGACATTGATCCCATTCTGGGATGACAATGCATTCATGTTTGCCTGTTGGGGAGCACTGACAGGATTTTGCTGCAGAGAACCCACGGTAACCTGCTGCAATGGGTTCAGTGCATTTCCTTGTCCCGAATCCACATCGGAAGTGGGCTGCAAAGAATTCATTACATTTTGCTGTGTTGTTGAAACTCCAGACAAAGCAGGCATAGAGTTTTGTTGCAAGCTTGTCATATTGTTCTGCTGCATTGTTCCCACAGAGCCTTGAACGTTAATTGGTTGCAACTGAGGATTCATTTGGTTTTCATGAGATTGCACTTGGTTAATCTGAGATTGTGGCTGCTGCATGGGGTGCATATGAGATGACGGGGGATGCTGTCCCTGTTGCAATTGAGAAACAGGCTTCCTGGGCCTATTTGTATTAATAAAACTTAATATCTGTTTTTCATACTGAGGCAGTTTCTCCTTATGCCCAGGGAAAATGCTACCTTTTGGAACCTGTAAAAATTGAATAGCACGCTCCAACGTGATCTTAAATAATTTCAGCCTATCAAGTTGCTCCGACATTGGCTGTTGTGGAAGAGAATCAAGCTGCCAAACAGGAAAAAAGGACAATTAAGCTAAAAGTATAGCATTGGTCACCAGAAAAGTTCCCAAAACTTTGCAGCAATATTGGTGATAAAGCAAATTCTATTCTCTTTTCCTTTATTTTTTAGCAGTCTTTTTTCCTCTTCTACGTTCTTCTTGTGTGTGTGTGTGTGTGTGGAGGAGAATAATTATTTATAGATTGCACACCAATACTCCAATATAGACAGGCCATGCTCTTTTTAACAGCAAATATAATCCTCAGTTTGAAGAATGCTGTAAGCACGTACTATCATTATGTAAGCACGTACTATCATTACTATCGCTGGAACAAGTAAAAGTGATAACATACCTGCTGTAATTTGCCAGCAATTTTCTGGTACATTTCAACAAGTTCGGGTAAGTATGATTCCTTCATGGTTTTGATCTGCAGACAAATGAAAGAAAAGTTACCTGTAACTTCTTCAGGTGCCAATAATTTTAAGAAACTAACTAGAATCAGCTACATGCTTTTAAAAATGATCACGATGGGGGGAAAAAAAAAACTCATCATTTACTTAACGCCTTAATCATTTTCTGATGCAACAATTACCTTCTGGTAGACCTCCTCTTGCCAATCACCTCCACTCGCATGTCCAGTTTGGGCAGTTGAATCCACAGATGCTACAAAAGGACAATTATAAAAATGTGCACATAAAATCATAAGAGAAATTGCTCCTAAGAATAATTTAAAAAAAATCCTAACTAGCATAACATTCATTTAAAAACATGTAACATATCCTGTCTACATAGTATAAGGTCATACATGTCTTTTTTTGCTTTAAATTCAAACTTCCATGAAAATCCTAAGCATGGAAACAACAGTAAGAATCCAATTTTGGCAATAACATACTTGACGATGTCTCTGGAAGGGCTCTCTGTGACTGATATAACTGCTTCTGCTGATCAATCACATTATGTGTTTGTAGCAAGGATCCTGAAGTTTGACCTGATGCTTGAAGCCTTTGTGGCATGTCACGCTGTAGTGCATTAGGCTGTTGCTGCAAACCTAATTGTTGCTGCATCTGTGTCGGCTGTGATTGAATCTGTGATAATATTTGCTGCTGGGGTTGCGACTGCTGTGCCTGAGTAGGTAGCAAATTAGATCCACTCTGTTGTGGTTGTTGCTGCAGTGGAGCTTTGGACTGTTGTAGCATGTGCACTGCATGCTGATTAGTTTGCATACCTGAGTTACCCGTCTGAGTTCCAAGCAGCTGCTGCTGCTGTTGTAACCCAGCAACGTTACTTTGGGGGGCTAATTGTTGCTGATGCAAATTTGAAAGGTTATTTTGCTGAGCCAGTAACTGCTGCTGTTGGAGGTTTGGGAGATTATTCTGCTGGCCAAGTAACCTCTGTTGCTGCTGTAAATCCCCAACATTGTTTTGTTGTGCAATTAAGTGACTCTGTTGCATGTTCGTAGAATTCGGCTGTTGACTCATAAGCTGCTGCTGCTGCTGTGACATTTGTGCTTGCTGTTGAAGAGCAACAGCAGCCTGTTGAGGCTGTTGCTGCTGTCTAAGAACTGATTGTGGATGTTGTTGGAGCATGGGTTTTGTTTGCTGTTGAATAGATGAGGGCTGATTCTGCTGAAGACTTGGGAGAGATGATTGCATCAATGAAGGTTGCATTGTGGAAGAAGCTTGCTGAGATGATTGCAACTGAGTTGGTTGTAATAGGCTCTGCTGCTGCTGCTGCTGCTGGATGTGAGATTGCATCATTGACTGTGAGATATTTCCCTGCTGAAACTTTGGTTTTAAAATCTGCTGTTGTAACTGCTGCTGCTGGTAGAGATACGACTGTTGTGGGTTTTGGGACTGTTGTTGTTGTTGGGGAACAACTTGTTGCCTTCCTTGCATTTGCCTCTGAGTATTAGCATACATATTGGCAGGTACACCTTGGCCCATCGAATTCCCTGCTGAGTTCTGTGAATTACCAGGTATATTTTGCATGTTAGCATTTTGGCCAACACCACTTGGGATAGATGTCTGACCTAAGCTGGAGGGGGGAGGAAGAACAGAAGATAAGCTGGAAGAACTCTGAACAGCAGCAGCATTCTGAATATTTTGAGATAGTAGTTGTTGCCGCGTTTGAGACTGATTAGGTGGCAATGGCATTGCAAGTGATTGCCCTTGATTATGTCCTTGAGGCTGTATAACAAGAGATCCTATTCAAAAACCAAAAAAAGAAGCCTTGTCAGAGAAACCGATTTTTATAAAGGATAATTTGGAACAACGAAGAATATGCAAGCACCACCCAGCATTTTATTTTCTCCCCATTAGCCCCACCAGTGCAGATGTAAAAGCTATATTTTCAGATAGCTGAGCTATGAGAATGATTAATGATCTTCAAACTACGAGATTAACCACCTGAGAAAGCTGAATAACAAATATAAATTTAATCACTCTACTTGTCAAAGAAAAGCATGAAAGCTGGAAGAGGGCAGGAATATATTAAAATGTAATAGAAGTTTGCTATGTAGTATCCATAAAGAACCTTAATCTCTCGTCTTTAAACTGTAATTTGTTACCTGAATCTGGGGGTCTGCTATTATTGCCACCGGGGTTGGATGGCAAAGCATTGGATATTGTGTTCTGAGACTTAGTCTCCATAGTGAGCATCTTCAGTGAAATTTTCCGTAAATAATCTGACTGTATAAAAATCACAAAAGCAACGATGGTCAGGAGGAAATAATATATACACAAATCTTTTATAGAATGTGCAAGAACACATAAGTAATTGGGAAGGGAGGATGTCCGAGATATGGAAGCACCTGGCTTGTGGCAGCAGCGTAAATTTTTTCCTCAAACCTTTCAGCAATTTTCTTGAGTTCTTGCAATCCCTCTTGACCAGAGAAAGGGAGATGCTTCTTCAGTGTATCCATTCTTTACAGGTAACCACGTTACGTTACTTGAGTTAGTAACCATAAACCTTCGATGCGTATTTAACAATAAAAAAAACTCTAAAGACGTAAACTTCACAATGCAAAAAGGTGAACAGCTAAATGGTCCCAATGTAAAATCTCATCATGTTCCATAATCCATTAACAGAGTTTCTCTTTTTTTTTTCAAAAAACCAAAACGAAAAAACAAAAACACCTACATCTTGTTGACAATTCGTTGTCTCGAATCGGGTTGCAACTGAGTTCTCCAATCTGTGGTGTCCATCGTGGGTTCTCCACCTTGAACAGGCCTCCAATTATTGTTGTCCATACTTAAAACACTGTCACAACAAGTAATTAATAAAGCTCGGATTTTGTATATCTATAAGATTATGCATCTTAACAATAAAATCCAAGATAAGTTTATGGGAATTTTCTTTTTTCTCAAAATAAAACAATTCCAACAAACAAAAATAATATCCCGATCAAAAATTTTCGTGCATGGAAATATTTATCATAAGCAACACTAATTCAAAGAATAAGCTAAAGTCTGGATATTTGTTCAATAAAAAAATTTCCCTGAACATAATAATCCATGAAAAAATTACTCACAAATTGAAGAATCAAAACACAAACTCAAGCCTGTTAAAATTATGAAGCTTTTTCCATTTGATCCTTGATGAAACCCATGAAAATAAAAAAAATCGAGAAACCCGATCGAATTATTAATTTCAAGGTCAGCGGATTAGGTAAATTACGAAGCAATTGCGAAACCCTAAGCTAGAAAATTACACGTAGAAAAATTGGAGTTTGGTGTAAGGGTTTTGACATTTGGGAATGAAAACGATAAAATAATAAGGAATCGATAGATACATACATACGTTAGGGCTTATACAGGCAGCTCAGGCTTCGGAGAAGATGGAGGTAGTGGTGGTCGACGATGGTGCTGTGCTGTTGTGCGGGTTCTATGGCCTTTGATGTATCTTTCTTCGGACCAGAAATAAAATGACTGAATAGTATTTTAATTTGACTCAATGTTGGAAGTTAATAAACTTCATAAATATGCTCTCTTTTTTTGGACTAAAATGCCCTTTAAAAGTAGAAAGTATAGTCTTTTTTTTTTAAAAAAAAATAAAAAGAAAATTATCCAAATAAACTGAATTTAAAGGCAACGAGTATAACTCAAAATAGCTTATTACTTCTTAAAAAAAACTTTTACTACTTTTGAAAAAATAAAGAAGTTATTACTAACTAAGATGTTACGAGATAATTTGTCTACTAAAAAAAAAATCAAATTTAAGTTAACTTTTGCGAACTTTATCAAAATATTGCGATATTGTCAAAATTTTTCGATAATTTTCAATAAAAAGGACATTTTACTTATAAAAGTGATATACTCAATTAAATGTCAATGAAATTGGTATTTTTTGCAATTTCAATAATGATATCCTCAATAGAGTTTCGACCAAATGGTGTTTAGATAAAATTTTGATAAAAGTGATATTTGTGATGACATTTTGATATAATATCCATAATAGTATTATTTTCGAAAAAGTTAGACAATTTTCAATATTATCTCGATAAAAGTGACATTTTCAATATATTTTCGATATTTTCATGAACTACGGTTAAAATTGCACAAATTAACTCAAATTTGACTTTTTAACACATAAATTACCTACCGTATCTTGAAACTTAATAATTATTATCTTAAACTATATTCATTACATTTAAACAAAGAAACTGGGACAATAATTTATGTTTGAGAAAGAAAATATATCCCAAATTTTTACGGGTATTTTCGTATTGTCTAGAAGCATAGATTTCAAATACTTGCTGCCTAGGATCCTTAGTGAACATTTTTGGGTGAGGTTGAGGCTCCTATGGTCATGCCCAAAGAGAAACGCTCCTTTTTCGTCTTTTTTTTTTTCTTAAAAAAAAAAGAAGCATAAATTTCAAATATTTATTAACTTGAGCAAATAGGTCAAATATTGTGTCTTTTGGAGTATATTTAATTAAATTTCTCACCTGTAAAAGCAATTCTTATTATGTAAATTGATTCTCAATACAAATGACATGTCATTTTATTGTAAAAACTTATTGTCATTTTTATTAGATTTATAGTTGGATTTTTAGACAGAATTTGATTTGCCATTTTATTTTATAATTTATTATCAAGAGCATATTTAATGATAATGCTATTATATTGACTGAGAATTTATTTGATATATACTATATTATAGCAATTGCAATGGAAATGATCTTATGTGAAGGGTGAAGAGGTAATTTGTCTTATAATATTTTATAACAAATTATCTCTTTTACCCAAAATTAACAAAATTTATTTGACTTTGCCCTATAAAATAAAATGTGTTGACTGTTATTGTAATACTTAAAATTTTGTGATATCATAATTAGGAATTTTATTAATAATTAATATTATTTTGAGATTTAGGAGTGATAAAAAAATAGAAAGACTTAATAGCAAGGACTAGAACATTTGGATTTAAGTGAAAAAAAATTATTTTGAAGGGTAAAATAGTCTTGTCACTTACTAAGAACAATTTTATTATTTAGCATGAGTAGAGTTGATTATAAATAGGTTAGTAGGGCAAATGATAGATCCATTATCAGCCATGATCTCCTTAGATTTTTATTTCTTTTTTGATATGTGGTAAGTAAGTAATCTCTACCATAATCTTTCGTTCCATTATCTTTACGACGAAATTTGATAGTAATGCTTATATATATATACATATATATATATATATATATTAGTAAGTAAGTAATCTCTATCATAACTCTTATGTTTTATTGTTTTTAAGATAAAATTTGAAAATATTGCTTATATACATATTTGAGAAGGCTTTGGAGATTGTTTTGGTGATCAGGCTTCTAAAATTTGAGAATACAATATGGTTTTATCAATTGGATAAGCGTTCTTGAACTTCTTGATTTTTTTTTTTTTTTCAGTTTTTGAATTATTGAGTTAGAGTTAAATAGGATTGATCAATTTGATGAGTGATTAATATTAGTTAGCAGCTATCTCATCTTAGATTTTTGTTAAAATTTCATGTCAAAAATACTATAAGAGTTTAAGTTTGATTGTGAGAGAGAGAGAGAGAATTTATGTTTTGATCAAAAATAACGATTAAGACCTAAACGGTCGTTTTTGGCCAAAATCTGTGGGGAACAACTCTAGAGGTTGATCTTACTCGAAAGGCTATTTTCACTTGGAAACTTGTACCTGCACATTTTGATTGAAGACCGTGAACTCTCACAGGCAATTTTGTAGCCAAACTGACCAGATGGTGATGTTTAGGAAGATTAAGAGAGAGAGTAGTTTTTGATATGTGTTTTTATGGATTTAGAAAACGACTAGGTTTAAGATCATTTAGGTTTAGTTTTGAGTAGTTGGACTATAACATTGTTGGTGTTCTGATTTTACGTTATAACTATATACATAATGGGGACCTGATTAAGTTGTAGTAACGGGAGGATGGCTGATGATTGTATTCCTTGGGTGAGACCACCTAAACTTGATCATGATCTTTTTATCATGAACCATGTTTGGCGGTTGATGGGTAAGGCTATATACATATATATGCATTTAAATATGTGTGAGAGTTGACTACATAATATCGTGCTTACATAAATTAATTTTTCTTTTGAGATTGTGAGAATTGGTAGATAAAATAATCTTAAAAAAATTTGATAGAAATTCTTTATTTAAAGTTTGTATAAAAGTAACTATATAGGGATTTTATAAACTACTACCATTTGGAAAAAAAATGAAGGAAAATATCTACTGAGTAAGTTTTACTCACCCTGACAAATAATGCTCATGGTAATGATTTGGTTCAAGCTTACGATCCGAGCAATGTTTATTCTCTAAGTAGCTTTGTTATTGTTTGCTGATTGAAGTATTTATCTTTATTTTCCACTTTTTTTTTTTTTTTTTTTTGGTATTGGATTGTGAATAAGTCATGTAGACTATGATTATGTATGGGCTGGTTGAGATTTTCTTTCAGTGAACAATTTATTAGTTTTGGTTTTGAATTTAGTTATTTAAGTTAATTATTTATCTTTCTTTTAAAATTTATAATCCATTATATTCCAACTTAAACTATTCTTGTTAAGGTTTAACTTTACTTAATTACATTGTTAAGAGATTTAAAAGATAATCATTTCACGGGAATATTCTGGGTTTCTAAAATATTATCAAATTTATGACATTATAACGTACCTTAGTTTGGGGGTATTATAGTTATCTTAGTGAGCCTTGTTTCTCCTTAGATTGCTAATAATAGACTAGGTGGCTTTTCTCTGGTTATGTACAGTATTCTAAAGAAGAACATCTACTTACTATTTATGCCAAACTAAGCTAAATGTGCGGTAACTAAAGCAATTTTTTTTAAGCATTCCATTTAACTTGCTCTTCCTCTCTTTGCACTTATATAAGATGGAATTTTAAAACCGAAAAAAAGCTCTCACTTTATGAGTATTATGAAAACTCAGGGCTTGCTTTTGTACACTTGGCATTTGTCCCATCTAGTTTGATCTTTTTTCCTATTAGTAACTTTTATCTTTTTACTACTTGTTATGCTGAATTTTTTTTGAAAAACATTAACAAAGGTAATAGGGACATAAAAAATCAATCGAAAGAGTATGTGTGTCATAATCTCAATGATGAGATTTTCAAATACTTGATAGAACTCTTTTGTTTGAGTTCTTATATTTCTACTCCAAATCATTCCTTTCTCACCAATATGTAATTTTAACTGTACTCTAATCTTGTAAATGAGTACTATAAATATTATAGGATCTAGTTAGCAACATCTTCGAAAAGTTGGAATCGAACCTTAAAAAAATTTGTGAACCAACCTACAAATTGAAAGGAAGTTCATTTATGTTGCATATCAAACTTTCTATGCATGTATTAGTTTTCAAGAGCTAAGTCGGACATTGAGAAGGATCCTTGATACAACAAAGTTTTATTAAAAGTACGACTAGAGTGGAAAAAGTGGAGTACAGTAATAAATATGGGATTCAAAGGACATATTATTAGCGGTGCACAATGGGAGGATAATTTTTTCTTTCACTCTCTTTGAGTAAAATTTTTGTCTAAATAACCTTTTGAAAGAAAAAATCATCTAAATATAAAACTACACAAAATTGAAGCAAATGAAGAGCCAGAGGAAAAGCAAAGAATGATGCAGTTATAAAGCAAATAATATATACTAATATATTAAAAAAAACAAAAGCTTTAGTTATTGCATGTTTAACTTGTTTCTTCTTTAGCCTTATACAACAATTTAAAGAGGAAGAGTTAATTAGAAGTTATAAATTTAGGGGCTTGTAAACTTCAGCCATTGGGGTGGAAGAACCACTTAGTCTGTTAGCAATTTAAGAAGAAAGAAAGCTCAGATAACGATCTGTTAATATTGTTTGTTTTATGGGGTAAAGTGAGACAAATTTTGTCAATATGGGGTAAAATAGATCAAAGTTGATTAGTCTGAGGTAAAGTATAACACTTGACAAAAATGAAGGATAAAAGGGTAATTTGCGTAATATTATAATAGAAAAAGAATTTTAATACAAGATAAGATACTAAAGAAAACTTACAAAATAGTATCTCTTATATAAGCCTAAAAAGACCTTCTTTTCCTCTCTTTCCTAACGTGGAACTCTTATCTATAACACTTCCATTTACATGTTTTAGTATATATCTCGTGAAAAACTTCATTTGGAAAAATTCAGTCGAACAAAAACCATGTAAAGGGAAAAAGAGTACATTATTTTATTATTTTTCCTTATATTAGAAAATATAGAGCGAAAATATTTCATTTTTTTAGAATAGAAGGTTAAATGTAAAATTTAGCCATGTAGAAAGGGTGATTTTATAATTATTCTATAAATCTAAACTTAAGAAAGGAAAAGAGAATAAACCTAATCAAATCATATTCACCATGTTCATGATCAAACTAATCCACTGGAAGCCAGATTCCTTGGCAACTTTTCCTGTTAATTAGTCAGCTTGGCAAACGAGACACTATTACTACAAAAAAAATCAGTTTGTTTATGAAAAGTGTGTTGACGTCACTTTAAAAGTAGCAGCTATGCCAGTGATGCGAAAAGTGCCTAAAATGATGTAATTGGTTAACTAATCATGTTACTTGTATTTGATAATTCATCAGTTAAATAGGGCCAACTATATGTTGGAGTAAGAAATGTTGGACACATTTAAAAGGAAGAAAATTCACCAAAAATAGTGGTTATTTTCATTGAAAATCATTGTCATTATCATTGACAAAAGGAAACTTGTTTGTGAGAGCTTTTAGATTCGAAGAAAGAAGACATACAATCGGCTCTATATTTAAGTTACCAAGTGATATGGTTTATCTACACATCGCATTAGCATCAAAGCCTAAAAGCGACGTGATAGGTGATAATTTACTTAATACACAACGTTATGTTCCAAGAAAGTGATGAGGTTTTTGTCACGACCCAAAATCCGAGCCAATGGCAGAAGGAGAATTTCACAAAGGTGGGAAATTCTTTGATTTATTTGAAAAGTGTCAAAAAAGTTTTAGTTTTGTAAACAGTCCATTTTGATAAAGAATTTGGAATTTCATCCTGTGAACCTCTCTTACAGTTCGTATACACCATTAAACATAGACCGAATAATAATTGAAAAACGGAAAAAATCAAATATAGGTCTAAGCATCATCATCATTCTGATTTCCAAGATCGCACTGAACACCACCTGAGGAAGGGAAGAAGGGGGGGTGAGCATACAATGCCCAGCAGGAAAATAGTTACCTCGAAGAAAAATAGTTCAGTGATGGAAAACTCTTGCATGGTTAGTTCAAATCCAAAACATACACACACACATATATAAATATATATATATATAATCCAAACCGGGAGCCCATATATATATATATATATAAAATAGTGTAATCAAAACTATCAATCCATATGCATATGACACAAATCAACCCATACCCATGAGCTCTCATCCTCTTATCTGTGGAAACCCAAGATGATGGCACTAAGTATGCCTAATAGCCTGCCTGACACCTAAGCCCATACCCGGAAGGGACACCCGTGTGTCGCCTACCAAACTTGGAGGAGCAACCGAATTGCCTACGCCTGCCAAATGGGGAGGTAATCAGAACAACAAACCCCGCGTGAGTTTATGGACTTTCACCGATAGTGGGGCACGTAGCACCACATTGTAAAACCCACGATGCTAATACAGTATTCATGTATGATCCTATGACACGTGCAATCCAGAACTGAAGTGTAAAAACTACTGTACTTTGGTTTTTCAGTAAAACATGCATAATAGGGTTTTGTAGAAAAACGGGCAACATAACGTCCTTATTTTTGATATACCCAAAATAACCTGCATACAGCAAATTCCCAGAGCAATACAGTATATATCATACAACTAGATTCTATCACATATAATTCAAATCAAACACATTTGTTCTTATATGCTACAGAAAATAAGTTTTAACTCAAAATCGGTATAAAACGAAGAAAACTAAACCCCTACCTCACCTGAATAGCGATACTACGCTATTGAGTCCTCAAAGTGTCGTTGACGATCGCCCAGAGGGTACGGAACCAATTCCAAGCCCTCAATCATCCTCTTGCAAAAAGTCAACTTCTCACCTGAGCTTCAATTTCGCAAACGGACCTCTTTACTGAATTCTTAGCACCCAAGATAGCTAGGTTAGACATATAATTTGTCTAATTCGGATCCGGGCCCACACCGGACTGATGGCATGCAAAATGAGATAAAATCTCGACCGTCCGATCTTGATTTTCGTGTCGATTACCAAACAACACAATATATATATCAAACCTCTCCATTTTCTGAGTGCATTCCAAAAATGAACTCAAAAACACAATCTAACGGCCGGATCAAAAACTATAACCATAAACTTGAAATGCCCAAAAAAGGCAACTTTTAATCCGGACAAAATGGGGTTGAGATATATATACCTTGATGATCCTTGAGATGAGACGAATCCAATGGGACTGGTTGGGGGTCAAATGGTTGCCAGAATCTTTGCCGGTGACGAAAAGCTTCAAACGGCCAAAAATGGAATTTTTCTAGTCGGGGAGCACGGTGGCTTCGCGGGACCGGTGGCGGGGGTCGCTGGTGGCACGGTGAGGCAGCGCTGGCCGGTTAGCAGGTCGGACGACGTCCGAGGCAGTGGCTATGGCTGGTCCCAGTCTTCGGCCGTGAGTGAGGAAGAGAAAGAGCAGGGGGGAGAGGGGAATCGGGTGAGTGAGAAAGAGAGAAAGAGATTGGGTATATATAATCTGATTTTTTTTTTAAATCTAGTCAAAAAACCATTTTGCCCCTAAAAAAACTGGGTTTTTACATTCTCCCCTCCTTATAGGAATTTCGTCCCGAAATTCAAAATACAAGTCAAGGTTTACGTCACAATACAACTTCTAACTGAAAGTTAAACAAATGAGAGTACTTCTCGTATATCTTCGTTTCGAGTTCCCAAGTAGCTTCATCTTCTTTGTGATGTTCCCAAAGTACCTTGATAAGTGGTATCTCTCTGTTGCGAAGCACCTTCAACTCTCTAGCCAACAAGCGAACAGGCTGCTCTTCATAAGACACATCTTCTTAGATCGGTACATGCATGTACTGGATAACATGAGATGAGTTCGGCGTATACTTCCTCAACATCGACATGTGAAATATATTATGCACATGACCCAACTATGCAGGCAGATTCAAGCGATATGCCACTGTTCTAATTCTCTCAGTGAACTCAAAGGGACCAATATACATTGGAGCAAGCTTACCCTTCACCCCAAACCTTGCCACACCACGCTTTGGAGTCACTTTCAAGAATATGGAATCACCAGTATCGAACTCTATCTCACGCCTCTTCGGGTCAGCATAACTCTTCTAGCGACTCTGAATCTCTTTGAGCCTCTCTTGGATACCCTTGATCTTCTTAGTACTCTCCTTAATCAGTTCAGGTCCGAGAGTAACATGCTCTTTTGGTTCTGCCCAACACAAAGGCGATCTACACGGCCTCCCATACAACACTTCATATGGAGCCACACCCACACTGGTCTAGTAACTGTTATTATAAGCAAATTCCACTAAAAGAAGATGGTCATCCCAGTTCCCACCAGAGTCCAGTATGCAACAACATAGCATGTTCTCAAGAATCTGAATGGTCCTTTCAGACTGACCATCTGTCTCAAGATGGTGAGCTGTACTGATATCCAACTGGGTACCAAACACTTTCTGCAAGGCTCTCCAAAACTTGGAAGTAAATTTTGGATCTCTATCAGAAACTATGCTTAAAGGCACACCATGTAAGTGTATGATGTTTTCCACATATAGTTTACTGAGCTTAGTGAGAGAGTAGTCAATCCGGATCGGTATAAAGTGAGTACTCTTTGTCAACCGATCGACTATCACCCAAACTGCATCATTCTTCCTCAAGGTCTTCGGCAAACTGGTCATGAAGTCCATCGTGATCTTATCCCACTTTCACTCCAGAATTGGCAACGGCTGAAGTAATCCAGCTAGTCTCTGGTATTCAGCCTTAATTCGCTGATAATTCAAATACTTAGCCACAAAAGTAGCTACATCCTTCTTCATTCCTTTCCACCTATACTGCCGCTTCAAGTCCTGGTATATCTTAGTACTACCCAGATGTACTACGAACCTTGATTTGTGAGCCTCTGTTAGAATGGTTTCTCGAAGATTAAGGTCATCAGCTACAGCCAACTTCCCACTGAAAAGCAAGAACCCTTCTCTGTTAGTGCTCCAACCATCTAACTGTTCACTATTCTGAAGTCAGTTCCAGGTTGTCCTCAACTCCCTGTCTTNGCTGAAGTAATCCAGCTAGTCTCTGGTATTCAGCCTTAATTCGCTGATAATTCAAATACTTAGCCACAAAAGTAGCTACATCCTTCTTCATTCCTTTCCACCTATACTGCCGCTTCAAGTCCTGGTATATCTTAGTACTACCCAGATGTACTACGAACCTTGATTTGTGAGCCTCTGTTAGAATGGTTTCTCGAAGATTAAGGTCATCAGCTACAGCCAACTTCCCACTGAAAAGCAAGAACCCTTCTCTGTTAGTGCTCCAACCATCTAACTGTTCACTATTCTGAAGTCAGTTCCAGGTTGTCCTCAACTCCCTGTCTTACCACTGACTCTGCTGGACAATCTAGAGAAGAGATGGTGAAATCACAATGTTGCTCAGGCAAGCAACCCCTTCATTCTCGAAGTACTGCAAGTTGTAATCACCAATCGCAACTGAGTTCTTTCAATCTTCGAACACTAGTGCAGCTAGTACACCACAAGGCTTCCTACTCAGTGCATCGGCTACAACGTTGGCTTTACCAGGATAATACTGTAGGTCGAAGTCATAATACTCTATATATTTAACCCATCTTCATTGTCTCAAATTCAGATCCTTCTGGGTAAAGAGATACTTTAAACTCGTATGATCAGAGAATATGTCGAACTTCATACCATACAAGTAAAATCTCCAAATCTTCAATGCAAAGATCACTGCTGCAAGTTCCAGATCATGGATAGGATATTTCCTTTCATGTTGCTTCAACTGACGAGAAGCATAAGCCATAACTCGACCATTCTGCATCAAGACACATCCCAAACCTATCTTCGAAGCATCGGTATACACCACATAAGGCTCGTTACTATCAGGAACAATAAGAACAGGTATGGTAGTTAAACTCTGCTTCAACCTGATAAAAGCTTCTTCACTTTCGTGATCCCAAACAAATTTAACATCTTTCCTGGTCAACTTCGTCAAAGGCAAAGCAATTCTCAAGAAATCTTGCACAAAACAACAGTAATAGCCTGCCAATCCAAGGAAACTACGTACATCCGTCACATTTCTCTGTCTTTCCCATTCCAGAACAGCTTCGATCTTAGCGGGATCGACTGAAATACCTCCGTGAGAAATCACATGACCCAAGAACTTTACTTCGGATAGCTAAATGTCACACTTCGATTTCTTGGCATACAACTAATGATCTCTCAAGGTCTTAGGTACTATTCTCAGATGTTCGGTATGCTCTTCTTGAGTCTTGGAATACACCAAGATGTTGTCGATAAACACAACCACAAAACGATCCAAAAATGGCTTGAAAACCTGATTCATGAGATCTATAAAGGCTACAGGAGCATTCGTCAAACCAAACGGTATCACCAGAAACTCAAAATGACCATATCGATTTCTGAATACTGTCTTAGGTATATCATCTTCCATTATCTTCAACTGATGATAACTGGATCTCAAGTCAATCTTGAAGAAGAATCTTGAAGCACCGAATTGATCAAATAACTCATCTATCCTTGGCAAAGGATACTTGTTTTTTACTGTCAACTGGTTCAACTTCCTGTAGTCCACACAAAGTCTCAATGAACCATCAGCTTTCTTCGCAAACAAAACAGGAGCACCCCAAGGAAAAGTGCTACTGTGAATGAAGCCTTTGCAAAGCAGATCGTCCAACTGTTTTCTTAATTCTTCTATCTCAGCAGGTGCCACGTGATAGGCTGGAATAGAAACTGGCTGAGCTCCAAGAACTAGCTCAATACAGAACTCGATCTCTCTATCAGGTGGTAACCCTAGTAAGTCTTCAGGAAATACTTCCGAATACTCACACACCACCGGAATCCATGGGTCTTGATCGTCTATCCTCACCTCGCCATCCATGGCAAACAAGTTCCCATAACACTCGAGTTTCTTTCTTCCAACCACGCACACTTTCAGAACAGGACTAGGCTTCAATGGACTCATCCCAACCTGATAGATAATAGGATATCCATCACTAGGAAAAAGAGTCACCTACTTCATACGACAGTCCACAACTGCTTGATATTTCGAAAACCAATCCATACCAAGTATTACGTCATACTGTCCTATCAGTAATACAATCAAATCAGTAAGAAGCTTCCTATCACCAATCACAACCTGACAAGACTTACACAAACTAGACATATCAGCCATTCCTCCCAAAGATGTACCCAACGTCAATACATAATCCAAATTAGAAAATTCCAACCCCAATAGTTGAGCAAACAATAAGAATATGAATGAATGGGATGCACCAGTATTAAACAAAATATGTGCCCAAGAGTGTGAAATAAGGATCATACCGTCAACAATACCTCGACAGGTGCGATCCTGAGTGTCGTCAGCTCCAGTAAAAGTATAGACTTGGCCAGTCACCTTTCCTTTCACTTTGTTACCTCTCTCCTGACCAGGTCGGCTGTTGCTAGATCCTGGACCACTACTGCCATATACACGCCCACCCTGACTCCTTGAGGCATGAAGAGTATGAAAGTTCTGAGTGTAACCCTGAGGGTGGTACTGATACTGATAAGGCTGAGGGAAAGTGAAAGTCTGCGAAGCATCCTGTGACTATTGCGGCCTTGCCTGAGTGTTCTGATAAGGAACAGAACCTGACTGGCTCCCCTGCGGTTGAGAAAGAGGAGATTTTCGCAGGCGAGTAGGACACTCTTTCTTCCGGTGACCTGGCTGGCCACAAACAAAACATCCTCTATAAGGACTATCTCTGCCACCCCCAGAAGAACCAGTGTTGTTTGAGCTCCCACTGCTCGGAGTGCCCTGGGCTGACCACTGCCCCTAGTTCCTTTTGGTGGCTTTCATGTCATTTCTTTTCCGCTGGTTCCTCCTGGAATCCAAACTTTCTTCGATGGCCTCTGCCTGCTGGGTAGCCATTGCAATCTCAGAAAGAGTATGGAAAGTCTGGGTACCAATCCTGTTGAAAATGTTCCGATTCAGATGACTCCTAAACTTTGCAACTCGGGACTTCTCACTCGTACCTGGGTCAAGGGCAACACTTGTTAACTCAGTGAACTCAATCAGGTACTCATTCACCATTCTGTTACCTTGGACCAAAGTCTCAAACCGATTCATAATCTCATCCTGTTGATCCTCATTGGCATACTGAGCCCTGAAAATCTGCTCAAAGCCTTCCCAAGTAAGACCCACAACATCCTGCATCCACTCCACAGTCTTCCACTAACGAATGGTACTCTCGGACAGACGGGTAACGGCAAAGATTGTCCAAAACTCTATCGGAGCACCAAGGGACCGAAAATGCCTCTCTATCTCACGCAACCATGTAATTGCCGTGAGAGGATCTGGTCTCCCGTCAAACTACCCTGGCTGGAGGCGCATGAATCGCTAGAGGTAATCTGACTGATCCAGCTGATGTGCCCTCGGAGCTGGAGATTGATAGTTGATAACTCTATGAAAATAGAGTTATCTTGTGTATTTTTAGTCATAGGATAATTGCTTTAGAAGAATAAATTTTATAATTTAGGTGCCTTTCTTTACTTTATTTTAGTTTTTGGCGTCGTTGTTGTTTAAGACCTAATCTAGTTAAT
>JXTB01000230.1:311267-411361 GCA_002914805.1 Parasponia andersonii | reverse complement strand
TTTCTGCTTAATATTTACTTTACTGCTTGCAATTTTAAATTATTGCTATTTTATTACAAATCTTTATTTCTCATTGTTAAACTAACTTGTTTGACACTTAGATTTTACAAATAATTTTGGTAATCAATCCCTGTGGAGACGATACTCACTCACTACTATATTACTTGTTTCGGCACGTGCACTTGCGTAGCTACTGTAAAAATCATACAACAATAGTCTGGGTTGCTCATCTGGGTAAATGCCTGCTGCATTGCCTTGATCAGATGAGAGAAATCTAGATGTTGAGGAGGTTCGGCACCCGACTGGTGCCTCAGAACTCTTCTAGGAGGCATCCTTACAAGTCTGAAACAATATACCAGGCTGTTAGTGAGATAATGATGCATGCTTGTCATAAAATAACTTCAGTCTAGTGTAATGGCGATACGTCCGAGCTATTAAACTCAAAGCTCTGATACCACAATTCGTGTCACGACCCAAAACCCGGGCCAGTGGCAGAAGGGGAATTTCACAAAGGTGGGAAATTCCTTGATTTATTTGAAAAGAGTCTAAAAAGTTTTAGTTTTGTAAACAGTCCATTTTGATAAATTATTCGAAAATTTATCCCGTGAACCTCTCCTGTAGTTCGTATACACCATTAAACATAGACCGAATAATAATTGAAAAACGGGAAAAATCAAATACAAGTCTAAGCATCATCATCATCTACAACAACAAGTTAAATCCCAAAATGGCATACATAAGTTATAGACAAAATAGAAAGTAGTAATCTTAGTTCAATGCTAATACAAAACTCCAAACAGTCCAAATACCACAACAGTAGCCTTCTAGCATTACCAAGAAATGAACTACAGTCAAGATGGCCTTTTACTCCTCCTGATTTCTGAGATCGCACTGAATACCATCTGAGGAAGGGAAGAAGGGGGAGTGAGCATACAATGCCCAGTAGGAAAATAGTTACCTCGAAGAAAAATAGTTCAGTGATGGAAAACTCCTACATGGTTAGTTCAAATCCAAAACATACACACACACACATATATATATATATATATATATATATATAATCCAAACCGGGAGCCCATATATATAAAACAGTGTAATCAAAACTATCAATCCATATGCACATGACACAAATCAACCCATACTCATGAGCTCTCATCCTCTCATCTATGGAAACCCAGGATGATGGCACTAAGTATGCCTAACAGCTTGCCTGACACCTTAAGGGGACACCCGTGTGTCGCCTACCAAACCTGGAGGGGCAACCGAATTGCCTACGCTTGCCAAATGGGGAGGTAATCAGAAGAACAAACCCTGCACGAGTTTATAGACTTTCACTGATGGTGGGGCATGCAGCGCTACACTGTAAAACCCACGATACTAACACGGTGCTCATGTATGATCATATGATACGTGCAATCTAGAACTGAAGTGTAAAAACTATTGTACTCTGGTTTTTCAGTAAAACGTGCATAATAGGGTTTTATAGAAAAATGGGCAGCATAACGGCCCTATTTTTGATATACCCAAAATAATCTGCACACAGCAAATTCCCAGTGTAATACAGTATATATCGTACAACTAGATTCCATCACATATAATTCAAATCATTAAAAATATCCTTGTTCTTATATGATGCAGAAAATAAGTTTTGACTCAAAAACGGTATAAAATGAAGATAACTAAACCCCTACTTCACTGGAATAGCGATACTACGCTATTGAGTCCTCAAGGTGTCGTTGACGATCGCCTGGAGGGTCCGGAACCAGTTCCAAGCCCTCGATCGTCCTCTTGCGAAAAGTCAACTTCTGACCGGAGCTTCAATTTCGCAAACGGACATCTTCATTGAATTCCTAGCACCCAAGATAGCTAGGTTAGACATATAATTTGTCCAATTCGGGTCCGAGCCTACACTGGACCAGTGGCATGCAAAACGAGATAAAATCTCGACCGTCCGATCTTGATTTTCGTGACGATCACCAAACAACACAATATATATATCAAACTTCTTCATTTTCCGAGTATATTCCAAAAATGAACTCAAAAACATAATCCAACGGCCGGATCAAAAACTACAACCATAAACTCGAAATGCCCAAAAATGACAACTTTCAATTCGGATAAAATGGGGTTGAGATATATATACCTTGATGATCCTTGAGACAAGACGAATCCAACGGGACCAGTTGGGGGTCGAATGGTGGCCAGAATCTTCACCGGTGACGAAAAGCTTCAAATGGCCCAAAACAGCATTTTTCTGGCGGGGGAGCATGGTGGCTTCACGAGACCGGCAGCGGGAGTTGCTGGTGGTACGGTGAGGTAGCGTCGGCCGGTTGGCAGGTCGGAAGATGTTCGAGGCAGCGGCTGCGGCTGGTCCCGGTCTTCGGCCGTGAGTGAGGAAGAGAAAGAGCAGGGGGAGAGGGGAATCGGGTGAGTGAGAGAGAGAGAGTGGGTATATATAATCTGATTTTTTTTTAAATCTGGTTAAAAGACTATTTTGTTCCTAAAAAAACTGGGTTTTTACAGTTTTCCTTTCATATTGCTCTTCGATGTGCTTATAATGATGTGATGCTATCTTTTATAGTAGTGAGAAAATGACACTACATTAAATTGTTTTTACTTCACGTGCTTTTTCATCTCTTATTTTCTAATTGGAAACAACTACTGTTTTATCTTTTAATACTTGACAAATTAAATAAAAAATTTAAAGAGCACAAGTCTTCAACCTATCCCGTATTCTTTGGTTTTCATTCAGCCCTGCCTAGTTGATAAAGTTCAAGTACTTAAAAACTGAATAAAACATTCATCGTTATGTATGAGTTGGGTATCCACCATTTCACATGCAAAGAGAGATATTTTGTTATATATTGGAATTATTTTGTGATAGTTTCTTTGACAAAATACTTTATGGCTCTTCACTTTTACTGAGAGTAGCCTTTTACTTCATTATATTTGAAATTCCACCCACATGTACCATTGTTTTTTTTTTTTTTACATATACAGTGTCAATTTACCCAAATTTTTGTAAATATAATGTCACTCTACTCTAATTAGGGGACGACATTCAAAATTTTTAAAAAGATTTACCTCTCAAATATCAAGACCTACTAAATAAAAGGAAAAAAAAGGGATAAAATCCCTATATTTTCAAATGTGATATCCACTCAAAAATAAAATATGCATAAAAATTCAGAAAACTTTTCATAGTAAAAATTGAGAATGATTGGATTTTTCGATAATCTCATTTACATAAAAATGTATTAAGTTCAAATGAGTATTATTTTCAGTGAAAAACCACAAGATATTATTCAAATTTTGTGAGGCAAACTGTCACCGGATTGTATTTATAAAAATGAGGTAAACTAGCACAAAATTTATAAAAGAGGGGCACGTGGACAAAATTTCCAATATGAGGAGTTAAACAACTACTCTCAGCAAAAGTGAAGTGGTTGTAAAGTATTTTGTTCTATTATTTTTCCTTTATTAAACTTGAATTTTTTTTTTGGTTTTTAGGATGTAAGCTATTACAAGATTAGTAAAGTTGTTCCATTCAAAAACCCAAAAAAGAAGCCATGTTAATTAGTAGAACATACATTTATAAAGGATATTGATGTAAAAAAAAATAAGAAAAGAAAGAAATAAATAGAAGAAAGAGTAGAAAAACAATAGAACAAATCTAGAAAGATAGAGAATTAGAAGAATTTAGAGACGAAATCAAAACATGAATATTAAATTTATTGACTATTAATTCACAATGCTGGTCTAAGAATAATGAAAATAACAAAATTATATATTGAGGAACTACTAAGAATCTTAATTCAACCAGAAAAACAAATTAAACCCTAATAAGATAAAATAAACATAGACAATAAGATAAAATAAACGTAGACAACAATGGTAATGATCCTAAATAATAAGAACTAATTATATATTAGGCATCCGCCTCCCCCCAAAACCAAAATAAGGTGTGTCAGAGGAACGAACATTTATGGAGTTTGAAATAACGAAGCATATACACAAGCACCATCTAGCATTTATTTTCTCCCACCAGTGCAGATGTAAAATGTTATATCTTCAAATAGCTGAGCTCGCGAGAATGAGTGATGGTGTTCTAACTACTAGATTGACCGCCCAAGAGAAAGCTGAATAACGAATATAAGCTTAACCACTCTACTTGTCAAAGAAAAACTTAACCACTAGTATGATATGTCTTTTGTTTTCAGCTAGCTAGGGAAAAAGAAAATGTCCGCCACCATTGGTGCCACCGGGGTTAGGTGGCAAAGCTTTGGGTATTGTGTTCTGGGATCTAGTCTCCATGGTGAGCATCAGTGTACCTGGCTTGTGGCATCAGTATAAATCTTTTCCTCAAACCTTTCAGCAATGTTCTTGAGTTCATGCAATGCATCTTGATCAGAGGAAGAGACATGCTTCTTCAATGTATCAATTCTTTAAAGGTAAATAGATTATACGTTAGTTAAGTTAGTGACCATGAATCTTTGTTATGTTTTTAACCAATAATGATAAATTACAAAAAGACATAAACTTCACAATGCAACAAAGAAAACAGCTTAATTTTCCCAAAGAATATGTGAACATGTTCTTTCCATTTATATGCATGGCTTTCTTTTTCCCGAACCGATCGAAAAAAGAAAAAAAGCTTTACATCTTGTTGATGATTCGTTGTTTCCAACCGGGTTGCAAGAGAGTTCTCCAATCTGTGGTGTCCATGGTGGGATTTCCATTTTGAGCAGGTCTCCAACTGTTGTTGTTCATACTTAAATACTGTGATAACAAGTAGACAATAAAGCTTGAATTTTGTATATCTAATTATAAAATGCTAGATGAATACTGTCAAAATAATACAGTTTACCAAAAAAAATCTTCCGATCAATAATATATATACATGAAAATATTTATCATAAGCAACACTGATTCAAATAATAAGCTTTTAGTCAATAATAATTGAAGAGATTTTCCCTTAAAAATTAATAATCCATGAAACTCAAGCCTGTTGACCTTATCATCAAGCTGTTCCTATTGATCCCTAATTAAACCCATGAATTAAGTAAATGAGAGTTTGGTGTAAGGGTTAGGTTTAAACGCAATGGAAAATGGAGATCTTCTTAAGAATTTACTTGGAAGATTTAATTCAACTCTTTTCAGTTTTCATTTAAAGAAACAAAAGAAAGAAAACAAAAATGCATCTAAACAAACTCATACAAATGAGAGTTTGACGTTAGGGTCTCAACATTTTGGGCATGAAAAGGAGAAAACAATAAGGAATCAATATATGGATGGATGCATACTTTAGGTCTGATGTAGGCAATGGTGATCGACGATTGGAACTCAAATCAAATGACAGATTGGTATATGGCAACCCTAAATAATGCAAATGTTATTTTTCTGAATACAAATTTTACGATCCTAAATTTGGATAACTGCTGTTTAGACTAATTGTCTTATTTTGTATTTTTCTTTATACCTTGAATAAATCAATTAGTTGTTATCTATCCTAAGCTTTAGGCTCATTCATCTCAGTAAGATATTTGTTTTATTATTTTTTTATTTTGTTATATATTATTTTTCTATGCTAGTAACTAGACGTGGAGACATGGGAGTGGCGGAGCTAGGGACTAATTTTTTTTTTTTTTTTGGTGTGGGCGGAAGCTAATTTTTTTATACGTAATAATTATACAAAAGAGACCTAAAATTTCATAATAGTATTCAAATGGTATTTAATAAAGTTCGTACTATAACTCATCTTTAGGAAGCACCTGTCAACATGCAAAAGAAGAAAAATTAAATTTGAAAACTTTCCATGCAAATATACGAACATAAAATGCAGAAATAGAATCATAATAATGAAATTTCCGTTCTTAACTTATCGATTATTTAACTTTAACATTAAAGAAGCAATTTTGTTCATTATCTAAAATGGTCCAGTAAGCAGATAAAATGTTCAAAATAACAGTCCAAAAAATTAAAAAAACGAAAATTATTGTGAAAGAATTGAACAAATTTTCAATATGTTAATACAAAGGAGGGAGAAAGAAAAAACAAAACGAGAAAAAAACATCGACATGTCATTAAGTACATGATTTACTCGTGATTGAATATAGAAACAAGTTTCCACTTAACCCCAAAAAAAATCAAATAAAAAACATTAAAATGATAAACCTTCTATTTAAACTTTCCATTCAAATAAAAGTACAAATTAGCAACTAATATCGTTTTGGTTAACAAAATGTGAACGATACATACATATTAGGAATTATTTATTTATTTTTTTTGGTTTTGTTTCCACTTCTTATTTTCATGAGGTTTTTAGAGTTTGAATAATGAGAGAATAAAGAAGCCGTTTGATCAAGGAACAAGTAAAGTTTTTTCCAATCCATCCTTCTCCATTATGATTTTAAAATTTGTATAAAAATATAAATGTAAAATTTAAGTGGTCCCTATATTATAATTGAGACATTGTTGAAAGAAAAAAATTATTGGAGGGGCAAAGTAGAAATTTGCTTTTTAAAGCTCTTGCCAATGCATTATCCTCGTTCTGTTCTATTATGGATTGTGATTTCTAATTTAAAATAGGATTTTTAGCATGACTAGCCCTTATATTAAAAAAATTTCAATAAATATACTCCATAGATGTCCTAATTACATCCATGTGTCTTTCTCAATAAATGTTCAAAATATATAACTATAGGACAAAAAGATCCCTAAAAGCATAGTTTTATCGATGTAAAAAAAAAAAAAACTCAAAAACGCCACCCCCCAAAAAAATTAATTCAAATATCCATAGGATCTTCTTGCTATACTCTTGCCCTCTTTTTATTTAAATTTTCCCATAACATTTTTTTTCGCTCTCAAAATCTCTCATCTTTATCTCTTGTTCTCATATCTTTTGTAGACAATTAAGAAATTTCTATGTATAAATATTATAAGTATAATATAAAACAGTTTGTATTTGAGTTTTGGATATTTTGTGGTAGATTTTGCATTAAAAATAAAATTTGGATCAATTTCTCTAAAATTCTAGAAATTTAGACTACCTATCCCGATTAATATTTGGATATGGTGGGGATTGATTCGAATATCATGTGTCATCGCCTTAATATAGATACAACGAAGAAGCCTGTATGGCAAAAAAGAAGAGCTATGAATCTAGAACGCTACATCGCATTGAAAGAAGAGGTAGAGAAGCTGCTCGAAATTGGATTCACTAGGGAATCTTTCCACCCAAATTGTCTTGCAAACCCAATCTTAGTAAAGAAACCTAATAGGAAGTGGAGAACTTGTATCGATTTCACTGACCTCAATAAAGTATGCATGAAGGACATTTTTTCCCTTCCAAGAATCGACCAGCTTGTAGATGCAACATCAGGGCATGAACTCTTAAGCTTTATGGACGCGTATTCTGGATACAATCAAATCCCCATGTACGAGCTGGATAAGGAGCATACCTCATTCATCACTGATCGAGGATTGTACTATTACAAGAAGATGCCCTTTGGACTCATCAACGCAGGAGTGACTTATCAGCGTCTTGTCAATATGACGTTTGCAAAGCAAATTGGCAAGAAAATGGAAGTATATGTTGATGACATGTTAGTAAAGTCGAAGGAAGTTGAAGATCACGTCAAGCATCTTGATGAAATGTTCAAAATTCTTTGGAAATATTAGATGAAGCTGAACCCCTAGAAGTGCGCATTCAGAGTAAGATCTGAAAAATTCTTAGGGTTCATGGTCAACCGATGAGGAATCGAGGCTAACCCTCAGAAGATACAAGCACTTATCGATATGCAATCCCCTCACAAAGCCAAAGACGTGCAGAGCCTGGCAGGAAGAGTGATTGTATTGAGTCGATTTGTATCCAGGTCAACCAATAAATGACAACCATTCTTTGAAGTATTGAAGGGTTCGAAGAGGTTTGAGTGGACTGAAAAATGTGAACAGGCATTTCAAGAATTAAAAATACACTTGGGTTCTCCTCTACTCTTGTCGAAGTCAAACCCGGGGGAAGAGATATACTTATATCTCGCTGTTTTTAAATATGCGACAAGTGCTACATTAATTCGAGAAGAAGAAAAAACACAGTGACCAGTATATTACATAAGTAAAAGATTGCTTGATGCCGAAACGAGATATCCAGAGATGGAGAAGTTGGCATTAGCGCTCATCGTCGCATCCAGGAAGCTTCGACTTTATTTTCATGTGCACTCCATCAAAGTTTTCACGAATTTTCCATTAAAGCAGGTTCTGCAAAAACTTAAGGCTTCAAGACAACTACTTAAATGGGTCGTCGAGTTGAGTCAATTTGACATCAAATTTCAACCTCGCACTGCGATTAAAGGTCAAGCTCTCATAGATTTCATTGCAGAGTCACGTATAATGTCAATCTTCCTACAGAAGTGATCGAAAAGCCTGCTATAGATTTATCAAGATTATGGAAACTTTACGTTGATGGATCGTCAAACGAGAATGGAGCCGGTGCGGGCTTAGGTTTAATCAGTCCTGAATGGCACAATATTCATTGTGCACTTCACTTCAAATATCCAGCATTGAATAATGAGGCAGAATATGAAGCACTGATAGCTAGGCTAAAGCTCACACAAGAAATGAAGGACGAAATGATTGAGGTATACAGTGATTCCCAGCTGGTCGTTTGTCAAGTGATCGGCGATTATCAAGCAAGAGGAGAAAGAATGATGGCCTACTTACAAGAGGTACAGAACCTGATGGAGGGTGGAGGCGACTCCATGCATGGCGTGGATCCATCCCCTTCCCATGATGACATTGAAGGAGGACTGTCAGTCGACGACGACGAAGTCTATGCTTACGCATCTTTCGGCTGCGCGGACGTCAAGGGTAATGATGCCTAAAAGGCAGACCCTTGTGCTATCGAAAGCAAAAAGAGGTTGAAAGGTTGGCCTGAGTGCGCTCCTGTCCAGACCCATATTGTCGAACGTGGTGAGGAATNATAGAACACCGGCTTTTGCTTGCCGTCTTGCTCGATGAATAGTACGGCGCTGATCGCCACCTCGGACACCGCCAAATAGGTGTATAGGCGCTCCCCTTCCGACGGGGAAGCCAGGATTGGTGGTCGACTCAGATACAACTTGAGGTCTGCCAACGCTTTGTCCTGCTCCTACCCCCAGACGGTCGTAGATTTCCCCCTCAGGCATTGGAAGAATGGCTTGCAACGGTCGGACATCTTAGATACGAATCGGCTGAGGGCGGCTACTTTTCCGGCTAGGCGTTGGACTTCTCGAATGGATGAGGGTCTTTGCATGTTCGCGATTGAGACCAGCTGGGTCGGATTTGCCTCGATCCCCCTTCGGCTCACAATGTGTCCCAAGAATTGTCCAGAAGACACCCCGAATGCACACTTCTTGGGGTTCAGTCGCATCTGATGATGCCTCAAAATCTGGAAGCATTCATCTAGATGCTTGAGATGGTCTGAATCCTCGTTGCTCTTCACGACCATGTCGTCGATGTAGACCTCCATAGTCTTCCCTAGCAGCCCGGCGAACATTTTATTCATGAACCTCTGGTAGGTTGCTCCTGCGTTCTTCAAGCCAAATGGCATACGCTTGTAGCAGTATAGGCCTCGCTCCGTGATAAAAGCGGTGTGAATCTGGTCTTCCGCGGACAAGGGAATCTGGTTGTATCCAGAATAGGCATCCAGGAAGCTCATCCTGCCAAATCCTGCCGTCGCGTCTACCATCTGGTCGATTCTTGGCAGGGGGAAACTATCCTTGGGGCATGCCTTGTTCAGGTTGGTGAAATCTATGCAGATACGGTCGTCGCCGTTTTTCTTTTTCACCACTACCGAGTTGGATACCCAACGCGGGTACGTGCATTCCCTAATTAGACCGCTTTCCAACAACTTTTCCACCTCCTTATTGATCGCCTTATTTTTCTCTGGTGCGAATCTTCGGGGTTTCTGCCTGACTGTGGGGAAATGGGGGTCTATATTCAATCGATGGCAGGAGTGTGCGGGGTCTATCCCTGGCATGTCATCGTGGGACCATGCAAAAACGTCTTCGTTGCGCCTCAAGAATCCCAACATTTCATTCTTCTATTCCTCGGGCAGCGAGGCTCCGATCAAAATTACCTTCGCCGGTTCTTCCTCTTTCAACGGGACCGCTACCAGCTCCTCGATCGTGGATTGCGGGCCGTCGGATTCCTCTTCGACTTGTCTCATGTATGCTGGCAGGCGGTCCTTTGATTGCTAGGCGTCTTCGGCCGCGGCGCTCGCGCCCGAGTCGACTCCCTTCAGGGCGGCCGAAAAACACTTTCTTGCCGAGGCCTGGTCCCCTTTGATGTCGATAGTGTATGTGCCGTCCTTAGATTGGCATCTTAGAACCTGATGGAGGGTGGAGGCGACTCCATGCATGGCGTGGATCCATCCCCTTCCCATGATGACATTGAAAGAGGACTGGCAGTCGACGACGACGAAGTCTATGCTTACGCATCTTTCGGCTGCGCGGACGTCAAGGGTAATGATGCCTAAAGGGCAGACCCTTGTGCTATCAAAAGCAAAAAGAGGTTGAAAGGTTGGCCTGAGTGCGCTCCTGTCCAGACCCATACTGACGAACGTGGTGAGGAATAGGATATCGACACTGCTCCCACCATCAACCAGGACTCGCCCAACTAAAGCGGAGCCGATATGCAGCCTGATCACCAGGGGGTCGTCATGTGGCCGGCGTACCGTGGTCAAGTCTTGTTGAGTAAAAACGATGGGGGCGGCGCTTATATGATCTTTTTGTGGCGTCACGTTGTTGACGGAGTGGCCTATCCCCTTCCAGCGTTTCGCCCTGCCCTCGGCTTTCTTGACGCGCCTCTGATTTTCTTCTTGATCGTCGGTCAGGTCAAGCCTGCCCACGATAGTCGGCACCACCCTGAGGGTCTGCTCTTCCGAACCCGAAGCCTGGATCTGTTTTCCCTTCTCAGTCCTGGCGGTGTCTGGTCGCGGCCGGGTTTCATCGTTTTTCACGTATTGCCCGAGCCTGCCTGCATGGATCGCCAACATGACCTGGGCATAGAGATTGCGGCAGTGAACGGTGTCGTGCCCGAAGTCCTTGTGGAATTGGCAGTATCTGTTCCTATTCTTCATATGTTCAGGGACGCCGGAATTGGGCGGGTCTTTGAAAATACCCCTGTCCCTGTTCTGGAGGTATATCACGTCAATGGGGGTGTTAAGTTCGTACTTGGGTAGAGGGTCACGGGTCGTCTTCCTCCTCTTGCCTCCCTCCAAACTGCCTTGTGCCGGGACTTCTTGCTTCGGAACCGGCCCTTGGCCCGGTAGGGGCCTCTTCATCCCTAGTGGGGCCGGGGGTTGCACTGGTGTTGTCGTTACTGCGGCGGAGGTCTTAGGTATCTTTTGGCGGCTTTCCAGCACCCTGAACACTCCTTCTGACTTGGCCTGGACGTCCGCCATGTCGTACGGTAAGTTTAGAAGGAGGTGGTCTGCTAGCATCGATCCCGGCTGCAGGCTTCGGATGAACGAGCCTGCGGCTTGGACCGAATCTGCATTATGGACCAGCGACATGACCTCGAGGAAACGCGAGAGGTACTCCCGCGGGGATTCATCCGCGGCCTGTTCCAAACGGTCCAGGTCTCGCATGGTTTTTTGCTGTTTTCGGGCGCCCGCGTACTATCTCAGGAAAACCCTGCAGAGGTCCTCGAACCCATTGATGGACTTTTCTGGGAGCTGCCTGAACCAGAGTAGGGCTGGTCCTGCAAGGGTCGTAGAGAAAACTTTGCATGTTACAGCCTCGTCCCTGGATTCTAAAGCCATCTTCTGCTGGAAGTGGTATATGTGGTCGAGGGGGTCAGTTTTCCCTTCGAACGGCCTGAAAATCGGGGTCGCGAAGTCTCTCGGCCTTGGCTCCATTTGGATCCAGTCAGCAAAGGCTGTTCGATTGATGCCTCGCACGGTTTGCTCCGCCAGATCGTCTGGGGTCTGACTGTGATGGTTGCCGAGTCTCTTCCCCAACTCCGCCATCATTTCTCGCTTCCAGTCGGGGGGCGTACCTCCAGGGCTCTCATGGTGTCTTCCACCCACCCCCCCTGGTTTGGAAAGGTCTCGACTGGCTTTGGCTTTGCCGTTCCCCCTGCATTCGTGTCCCGGACGGGGCGGGAGCCTCTCCCTGCGGTTGGCTTCTGAACTCCTGCTGGATTTCCTCGTCGAAATCTTCCCTCGGTTGGGTTCTGTCTTCACTGGCCAGCAGACCCTCAAGGCGAGCATTATCTCTGCGTACCTCTGCGACTTCGTCCCTCAAACCCAGGACGGCCTCGTGGGCCCTCTCTGCCTTTCTGTTTGTTTCCGCCAGGGCGGCGAGCACCTGGTCCAGCTTCTGTCCCAGGTCTGGTCGTTCCTCTCGAGAGCTTCCTTCGGTATCAGGGCAGGTACTCCTGGTCGTCATCCTTGAAGGTGCCATCAAACGTTGTATGGCTTTTGTGTTCGGGGATGGCGCGTTTGCGAGTTCCTCGCTCTCTTTTCCACGCTCAATCCTTTTCCCACAGACGGCGCCAAACTGTTGGAGCGGTTTCTCACCAGTCGTCCACGTGTCTTGAACTGCTGATGCTGGATTCTCCAACTGTTCACGTGCCCTTGCTATCTCACAAATCTCTGAACTCCAANTCATACCGTCTTTTTCTTTACAAGTGTTTTTTTTGTGCGAACCTTCTCGCTCTGAATGCACAGCTTCCATATATGTAGTCCTCGGATAGTGAATAATATTCTTCTCTATCTTTGGGAAAGTAAATATATATTCATGAGTACCTTTCCTAATTTGATAAAATTAAATGTCATTTCGATGAAATATATTTTTATAATAAAATCTGAAAATTACTTGATGGTCATAAAAAAATTTCGATGAATTTTGATTAAATTCGAAGAATTTTGATGATAATTTGATGTATTTTCAATGTCATTTCGATGACCATCAAATAATTTTTGATATTCTATTATAAAAATATACTTCATTGAAATGACACCGAATTTCATTAAAATTTTTGATTTTTTTTCGGGGCATCTAGTCCAAATTTCTAGAAATTCGTAAAAATTAATCTAAATTTTATTGTTAATATAGAATCTATTGAAGAACATCTCGAAATTCAAATACCAACTATTTTAAACTATACCTATTTCATTTTTATAATGTTTATTTAGTTTTGATTATTCAGAAAATTATGGAGTTGAGAGAAGATTGAAGATTGAGATGAAACATAGAAGAAGAGAAAGAGAAGAACAAGAAAAGTGAAAGAAATTTAGGTCTAAAGGATAGATAAAAATTGGAATATTATGAGGATAGTTATGTCTTTTCAAGGGGCTTAGTCATATTTTTTGAAGTTTTATTATGAGAGTTATATGCTTATAAATAGGGTACATATGGAGCATATTATATAAAATTTCTCTTATATTATTTGTGACTAGAAAAATAGTTCATGAGTTATTTTTTTAGCAATTAAGTTCCTAAGTTTAAAAATCTTGGCAATTGAGTTCTTTTTATAAGTAGTTAATAAAATATTAGATGGAATTGGGCATGTTCAAGTCTATATAAGGTTTTTAAACATCAAAATCAATATTTTACTAGCACTAGTTAGAATTAGAAAGAACATAACTAAAAATTAATTACAATTAAAAACATAATATAAAAAACTTAAAAAAATATAAAATTTCTCTTAAAATTTCTTTCTAAACTAATTAGTGTTAATGAAATACTAATTTCTTTTACTTAAATATGCTCAATTTCATAAAAACTTTTACATTAACAAACAAAAAAGACTTAATTATCAAATTTTTACAACTTAAGGACATAATTACTTAAAAAATTCTTATAGATTATTTTACTAATCACAAATAATACAGAGACTAAATATACCAAAATCCTTAAAAATATATAGCTCTCTGCTCTTGTCATGAAACAAAAGAATTAAAAAAACTAAGTGGGGCCCATGGCTCACTTGCCCCCTATCTTTTCCTTCCACCACTGGTCATGGGTATTATTGCTGGTGTCTATAACTTTAGGGAATTTACTTTTGATGTATTTATATTTAACTCAATAATTAATAAATAAAAGGTGCATAATATTTCTGTGTAAATCATACATTTGTTTTTGGAGATTTTGATTCCTCGAAAACCTATTTTTGAAGGTCTAGGCTCCATCAAATAAGCTTACTATCATCTTTATTTTCTTTTTAAGATGCATATTTGTATCCTTTGGTATTAGTGCTAGGTTATGGAAAATGATTTGATTATTTTCTAATAGAGTTATTTGTGAGAGGAGGCTGGTGGAAAAAAAGTATGGAGCAATTCTAGCTAGAGCTAAAAATTTGGGCCGGGTCCAATGAACTAGCTGCTTTGGCCCAAAGCTCGGCTCGGGATATGAATAGTCCAGTTCTAGCCTAGCCCTAAGGCTGTGTCTCGCTAGGCCATTGGTACCAGCCCGCCAGCCTGGCACAGTGGCCCGCATAGTTTTTTTTTCAAGCCCTGTCTCTTTCCTCATTCCATTAATATAATGGTCATATGACCGTTAAAGAGGGGGAAACGATCATAAATATGACCGTTGGGAAGCCTAGCTCCCTTATCCCCATTTTTTTAATTATTAAAATAAATAAATAAATAAATAAAAATTTTCAAAATTTTACAATGTAACCTTCAATAAATACCTCTCCTTTTTTTTTTTCACATTTCCTCTTCAATCTTCATATTTTCTCTTCTTCATATTTCTCTAATTCTATTATCTATTTAAATATTTTTCATATCAATTTTAAAAGTTTTCAAAAAAAAAAAAATTCAAGTGATTCAAGTCACAAAAGTTTCAATTATTAAGTCTTAAGACTCTCCCAACTCAAGGTTTGAATATTTTTCTAATTCTATTATCATATCTTTAATTTATTGTCTATTAATTTTGTTAATGCAATAATGAATATTATTGTCTATATTTTATTATTTTCTTAAATTTAATATGTGTTTATTTATTTAAATTTTACATGTATATTTTTTTTTATGAATATGTGGCGTGGGGGTATAAATATCATTTCGTTAATTTAATGTCTATTAATATTTTTGATGTATATGTACATAATATTTAATATAAGTATTTATTTATAAATTTATAAATCTACTAAGTAGTATTATTGGTATTGTAGAATATGGATATGAATAGAAATATTCTAGTTGATTTGAATGACAGTGAATATGGAATGGATGATCATGATTCCGAAACAGAGGAAATGTAAATCCGCCTAGAAAAAGGCGATGACCAAGTCTATGAAATGCAAAATCAATCTCGTACTCGAGTGGGTGCTCGTACTAGTGGAAGTAGAACTCAAAGTGTTGTATAAAATATAAATGCAAGTGCACTTTACCAAACAAGTAGTGTAGAGTAAATAGAGTATCATCCCACAGTGACTTGTATTACCAATTACCGAATTATATTAAGTCTAAATTTTATTTAAACAATAATTAATGTGATAATTGAAAAGAAATAAAATAAAAGAAATAAAATAAATAAATTCAAGCTTATTAAAAACTCAATAAAACTTCCAATAATTAAAAACTTAGGGTTTCGATTTCACCTAAATGAATCTATCTAAATTCATTAATCCAATCAATTTATATTCATTCCCTGTGCTAACAGTGAATCTCTCTAATTTTTCTATCAATCTTTCTTAAGAATTAATAGGAATATTTTAGTAAACAAGTTTCAAAATCTTTGTGTAAACTATGAATCCACTAAAACTAATTAAGCATAAGAAATTCATATTACTACACAAGCTTCATAGATATCTCTATCCTATGTCATATTAATCAAGACAAATTCAATTCACTCTTCTTAGATCTTAGATTAAATCTCTATTTTCATGTAATAGTTGGCCAAACTCTTATAAGTATTAAGCATATATTAATATAATTAGCATAGAATCAGTAATAAATATAAACTTGAATTAGAATTAAAATATTTCAAGGCATCTTAATCCAGCTATATCTTAGTCCTAGAAAATAGATTAGTTCATAGTAAAAAAAAAACAAACTCAAAACATGATTCTAAACATAGAAAAGAAAGAACAAAGAAGAGTGAAAAAAACTAGAAATTGAATCAATGGTATTTCATCTCCGAGTTGCTAATCGCTTTGCCTTTAATCCTTCACTCTTGCTTTCTCCCTTGTTTTCTAAGTTGTTTTGGCTTGAGAATATCCCAAATAAGTCTAGAAAAAACTTATGTATTAGCTAGGAGGAGGCCACTACAAAAACTAGGTCAAAAGGCATCCTAAGATGATAATTATAAAGTTTCCCGCAGAGTGGCGCTGGTTGTATGGTGCCGGGGTGCCACTCTTGTTGTCTTTTTCTTCTTTCTTTGCTCGAATAGGTGTCGGAGCGCCCATAGCATAGCATCGGGGCACCATATCCTCTGGAACTTTATTTCTCTTTAAAATTTCACTCTTTTTGAACCTCCAAAGTGTTTTAATGTCAAAAATAAGTGTCAAGGCGCTCTCTTCTTTGCTCAACTTGCTATCAATCATGTCATTTTCATAATGTGCACCAAAATTAGCTAACCTACAATACAAAACAAAGAAAAAAAATACAAATAAAACCCTTATAAACCTCAAGAATCTACCAAATATCTAGCTTAAATAATATCTAATTCATGAGTAAAACTCACTCATCAAATACCCCCAAACTTAATATTTTTCTTGTCCTCAGGTAAAACAAATACAAAAAATGAAATAAATATAAATAAAACACCTAAAAATTAAAACTTGGGTATTAAATCAATTTAGAATGTAGATAGGCCTCAGAGATTACACATAATCATTAACTTAAGGAAATCGTCAAAACATCAACAACATGTAGAATTTCAATTCCAACATTAGCATGTGTGTATAGCCCATGACATCTAACTACTCGTAACTCGGATCAGTTTATGCAAACAAGTGAGTTAAGATTAATTTCTAAGTAAGCATTTGTTTTCAAATTCCATATGCTTGTTTCTCTAACCGTTCTCCACTAATATAGACTAATAATAACCAACGATCAATAAGACTTCATTAGGCTTGTAATGTATGGCTAAGGCAAAGGTAGGATAAGAATGGAAATTTTAAGCCCAATTCATAGTCACACTATAAGCATACACATTCTTCTAAAATCGTTGTAAAGCTCCACTTATACCTTCACAAGTACCCCCAAACTTATTTTTAAACTTTCTCTTGTCAACATTTTCTTTGACATACCCTTTATTTTATTTTTTTTTAAATTTGCGTTACTATACTCCCGAACTTATTTCTTGATGTATGAACTAAGGGTGTAGCACAAAATTTTTTTTTCCTTTTATTTTTCGTTCTCAACTCCACCGTTCCTCTCATATATAACATAGCTCATCATAAATTCCAAATTAATACTTATGGTATGAAAGGTAGTATAGAAGAAATTAAATGCTAGGCTGAGAATGTGATTAACAAAGAGAAATTATATTAGGCTAAAAAAGGGTGACTAGGGATAAAGTATATAATGGTAGACTCGAAAGACTCAAATGGTTAAAAAATGGCCTAAGTCATTTCCTTAGTAAGGTATAGTCTAGGATTTTGCCTCAAATAGTTTCTAAATAAGTTCTAAAATTTGTTGAGATATTAAGATATACTTAATTCACATAAACTTTCTCTAAGTTGCTAGTGACTAAACATGCTGGCTACGTGCTCAAATGTGTAAAGAGATCGCAAGTAAAGCAAAACCAACATTAAAATCAACTACACAGACTAAGTCAATGTTTATTATTTTCTAAAAGTTATGTTCATCTCAATTATAGTCTTATCATCGGCCCAAACATGCCAAACAAACTAATATGTAATTTTTTTTTTCAGAGATATAGAAATAAAAATAAACTAAAAACAAAGACAAAAATAGAAATTTCCCCCAAACTTGAAACAAACATTGTCCCTAATGTGAATTAAATAAGAGTGAAGTTGAGAGGACTTCCCTGATCGAAGACCATCAACAGTCTTCAATATCATCAGCATGCCCTGGTGCAACAGGAGGAGGTGGAGCAGGCTAAAAGGATGGAAACATCGAAGGTGGAGAAAAAGTCACGCCACCCGAGCTCGCAGAGTGTATGAACATTGTAGCCAGTGCATTATTGAATTATACTTGGTATCCAAACTACTGGTGATGATGAGTCACAAACTAATCAAATTTTTGCTCAAAGGAACTTTGCCATTGGCCATGCTCTTGAATGGTCTGCCGTATTTGAGACAATTGCTCTGTCAACTCATGAATTTGGATAGAAAGATCCCCAGAAGTAGGAGTAGGCATAGATGGTGGAGGAGGCAGATTGGAAGAATTTCTCCTTAGTCTAGTATTGCGGTACCAGGGCGAGATAGATTTTTTTGATATTTGGAGATATGCTCACTTGTGAGTGGCGTGGTGGGCTAAAAAACAATTTCATTAGAAGTGGTAGCAATACTCGCTTGAAAGCACAAATCATAAATTAGTGAAGAATGCCTAAAGCCACAAGACATAGTGCCACGAAGTGTAGTCATGATGGACTTGTGTATTATCATGCTCACATCAAAAGAATAACCCTTTAAAATCACAAAATTAAGTATGGCTCACTCCTTAGTGACTTCACTATAATTAGTGGTAGGTAATAACTTGGCTGAGATGAAATAGTGCCATGCCTTAATTTTGTATTCCAATCTAGAAGAAGAAAAATTGACAACACCAGTCCCTGACTTTTTCCATTGTGTGTCAGGTGTGGCTACGAATTGAATCAATTCATCAGGATCAACACCCTATTCAAGTAGTTGTGAATATCCATCATTCTTATTGTTCGACACATGATAATATCGAGTGATGGATGAGCGATCAAAGGGTACCTACTTCCCATAAACATAGGCTTTATAATCCTTGTGCACTTTAGCATTAGCATTAAATTCTACTACCACAGCCACTACCCCTCCTCGAGGAAGCTTTGTAAAATCTTGCTATTGGTGTGTTGCAATCTATGTCAATTAACCTCTCCAGGATTGAAATCCTTTCTCTTGTATACATGATTTATGAACACGAGAAGCACAGTATCTCTCATTGGTGGTAGCACTGACAAACAATAGCTTCTCATAGGAGGTTGATGATGAAGCCTTAGTTGGTCTTTTTCTTTTAAGAGGCATAAGTCTTAAGCAATAACAACTTAATTCCCAACTCAAAAAAACTCAATTCTCACAATTAATATTCACCTAAAATCTATTTGCAACTCAAAATAATACCTATAGATGAAGAAAAAAAAATGCTCCCTAACATTTTTTTTTTTGGTTTACTAAGGAGTTTCAACAAACACTTTATGGGCACATGAGTTTCAACATATGGTTAAACACCATTTGAAAAATTAACAAGCCACGAATTGATCGTTTTGCTCATTAAAGTATCAAATTCATCTTCTATTCACATGAATGAGCTAGGCTTGCAAAAAGAAGATGGTAAAAACTTACTTGTGAGAAGTCATAAAAAGCTGGAGAAACAACAGTTGAAATCTTTTGAAAGCTCTTCCAAATCTTGAATCCTTGGTGAAGATGTTAAGAATGGTGGAATGGAACCAAGAAGAAATGAGTTGAATCAATTGGTTTGTTGGGGAAGAGAAAAAGCCAAGGGTAAGTGTAGAGAGGGAGAGAAACGTTGCTTAAAGCAATGTCTTTTTTTTTTTAAATTCGCAGCTAGAAGTGTTTTTTAACAGCCACAATGGCATCAAACTTGAGCATGTACATAGCAAAAAAAATGTACTAAGTAAACACTTTTAATTCAATTTTTATGTATATTTTTATTTTTTTAAAGTTTAAACCAATAAAATAAGCATCTATAAAAAGAATCAAATTCAAATAAAGAAAAGAGATTTGAGAGCTTGGGTTACCTCCTAATAAGTGCTTGATTTATAGTCTTTAGCTTGACTTGTTTCATGATTTTCACTCTAGTTAAAGGAGGATAACCTTCTTGTTGCTATCAAAATGGCCATCAAGATAAGGCTTTAATTGCTGTTTGTTGACTTTAAACGTCCCTTTTTCATCATGAGTGACTTCAACTGCTCCATGAGGAAATGTTTTCACCACAATAAAAGGTCCTGACCATCTAGATTTCAACTTTTCCTGAAATAATCATAGATGAGAGTTGTATAGTTGAACTTGTTGTCTAGAATAGAATTCCTTCCAAGAAATACGCTTGTCATACTATCAAGATTTCAACTTTTCCGAAAATAACCATAGATGAGAGCTCTATAGTTGAACTTGTTGTCTAGAATAGAATTCTTTCCAAGAAATACGCTTGTCATGCCAAGCCTTGGTATGCTCCTTATAAATTCAGGCATTCTCATATGCCTCTCCATCTCATTGATCTGTAACATCCACTTTTCTCCAACTACTTGCATATCCATATTAAGCTATTTTATTGCTCAATAAGCTTTATATTCTAGTTCGACAGGAAGATGATAGGCCTTATCAAAAATCAACTGATAAGGAGACATTCCTAATGACATTTTAGATGCTATTTTGGAGGTCCACAATGCATCATCGAGTTTCTTTGCCCAATCTTTTTGAGAAATACTAACTATTCGCTTTAAAAATCTACTTAATTTCTTGATTTGAAACTTCGGCCTGTATGTTGGTCTAGGGATGATAAGCTAATTGTTTTCGATGCTTTACTCCATATTTCAATAGTAATGCTTCAAACTGCTTATTATAAAAGTGGGTTCCTTCATCACTGATTATGCCCTTGGGGTACCAAAATAGATAAATATATTTCTATGAAGAAACTGAAGAACCACCTTACCATCATTAGTTGGAGTTGTAGCTAAATCTACCCACTTTGAGACAAAGTCTACCGCAAGTAAAATATACTGGTTATTGTGGAAGGAGGGATATGGTCCCATAATGTCAGTTCCCCACACGTCAAATAATTCAACTTCTACAATCTAAGCGAGAGGCATTTCATTCCTTCTAGAAATATTTTTGGATCTCTAGCATCTATCGCAAGCACACACAAAAGCATGAGCATCTTTAAATAACGTAGGTCAGTAGAATCCTGACTGAAGGACTTTTACAGTAGTTCTATTTCCTCTAAAATGGCCCTCACATTCTAATGAATGGCAATGCTTCATGATATCTTCCTTCTCATCTTCTGGGATACACTGTCGGATAATCTGATCAGCATAATGTTTATATAGAATAGGTTCTTCTCAGTAGTAATGATATGCATCAGTAAGGAACTTCTTGTTTTAGTGGTATGATTGATCGGTAGGTTTAACTTTTCCAGCGAAATGATTAACAATATCCACATACTAAGGAAAAGAATTAAACAAAGAAACTGAGAGGAGCTGCTCATCAGGAAAATTATTATGAATAAAGAGTTTAAGCAACTCATTGTCTTTAGGGAATTATAGTCTTAAGAGATGGTCTGCTACCAAGGTCTTTGTACCTTTCTTATCTCTGATTTCCAAGTCAAACTCTTAGAGGAGTAACACCCAATGAATAAGCCTTGGTTTCACATCCTTCTTGGCCATAAGGTATTTAATTGTAGAATGATTGGCAAAGACAATTACTTTATTGCCAATCAGGTAAGGCCGAAATTTATCAAAAGCAAAAACTATTGCCAACAACTCTTTCTCTGTAGTTGCGTAATTAAGCCGAGCATCAATGAGAGTACAACTGGCATAGTAGATGGCATGAAATACTTTATTCTTTCTCTGCCCCAAGACCACTCCTATTGTACGGTCACCTGCGTCGCATATCAATTCAAAAGGTAAGTCCTAATCTGGTGTGATAACAATTGGAGTTGACATAAGCGTCTCCTTGAGCATGTTAAATGCTTACTCACAGCTTGCATCAAAAACAAAAGGGGATCCTTGCATAAGTAGGTTAGAAAGAGGTTTAGATACCTTAGAAAAATCACATATGAATTGGCGATAAAATCATGCATATCCCAGGAAACTGCGGATGCTGTTAATTGAAGTGGGAGGCAGTAGCTTTTCAATTATTTCAATCTTTTCTCTATCTACCTTAATTCCTTTAGAAGAAATATGATGCCCCAAAACAATTCTTTCTCGCACTATGAAACGATACTTTTCCCAGTTTAACACTAGGTTTGTTTCTTCACATCTTTTCAAAACCATATTCAAATTACCAAGGCAATGATCAAAAGAAGTTCCAAATACTGAAAACTCATCCATGAAGATTTCAATGCTCCACTCTATCATATCAAAAAAAATAGCCACCATATATTTTTGAAATATTGTAGGAGCATTATAAAGTCCAAATGGCATACGTCTGAAAGCGAAGGTACCATAGGGACATGTAAATGTCATCTTCTCTTGATCATCTGGAGCTATGGCTATTTGATTATATCCCAAATAACTATCAAGGAAGTAATAAAACCCGTGCTCAATGAGCCTATCTAGCCTTTGATCAATAAACAACAAGGGGAAATGGTATTTCCTATAATTGATGCAAATTCTCCAGGAAGTGAGAGTTCTTGTAGGGATTAACTCATTGCTCTCATTCATACCTCCTTTTTTAAGCACCGCTTGTATTGGACTAATCCATAAACTATTAGAAATAGGGTAAATTATACCTGTATCTAAACATTTTAGAACTTCTTTGCGCACCACCTCTTTCATAGTTGGATTAAGTCTTTTTGTGCTTCCACTGATGGTTTACTGTTCTCTTTGAATAGAATTCAGTGCATACATATTGAAGGGCTAATCCCCTTTATATCAGCTAAAGATCACCCTATTGCAGATTTATGCTCACTAAGTACTCTCAATAACTTGTCTTCTTCATCCTAAGAAAGATAAGCAGAAATAATAACAAGGAGTGATTTAGAGATACCAGGATAAGCGTATTTAAGATGGCTAGGTAAAGGTTTGAACTTTAGAGTTGGTGGATTCTCTATTGATAGGAGAGAGTGTGTAAAACCTTAACATAACTCTTCATAGTGCTTTCTTATGTTGGGCCCAATAGAATTTATCCACATGGCATACTCCTCAACTTCAAAGTCTTGAATAAGTGAATCATTACAATGAGTTAAACAAGCTTCTAATGCCTAGATAGGTTGGACAGTTGTTGTAAAGTAACTGCTGCCAAAAAATTAACCATGTCTACACGAAAGTAAGTATCATTATCAACTGGGAACTTAATTACATTGAAAACATTGAATATTATTTCCTCCTCTTGTACCTACAGTCATAGTTCTCCTCTTTGGACATTAATCAATGCACTTCCAGTTGCTAAAAATGATCGACCAAGAATAATAGGGATGTCCTTATCTTTCTCCATGTCTAAGATAATAAAATCTGTAGCGAAGATAAACTTGTCAACTTTGATGAGTACATCTTCTATAATTCCCCTTGGATGCTTAATTGATTGATCTGCCAACTATAATGAAACTATAGATGGTCATGCCTCTCTAAGCCTAAGTTTATTGAAAATAGACAAGGGTATCAAGTTAAAACAGGCTCCCAAATCATAAAAAGCCTTGTTAAAGAATGAATTACTGATCTCACATGGGATGGTAAAGCTTCCTAGATCTTTCGATTTAGGTGGCGATTTTCTCTGCATCATAGTGCTGCACTCCTCAGTAAGTGCTACTATCTTATAATCTTGCAACTTCCTCTTGTTAGCTAATATATCTTTCATGAATTTAGCGTAGCTTAGCATTTGCTCTAGAGCATTAGCAAATGGAATATTTATTTGGAGTTATTTGAACACCTCAATAAACTTCAAGAATTGCTTGTCCAATTTGTTTTTTTCTAAGACGTTAAGGATAAGGGACTTTCACCATTGTCTCTTGAGGTAGTATCGGCTTATTAACTAGAGACTCATCATTTTTCACTTCTTTAGTCTTACTCGCTTCAATTTTTATCGAATTATCATTAATGTAAACTTGAACAGGCTCCAGTAACTCTTTATCGCTTCTTAAAGTAATAGCTTTGGACTGCTCTTTGGGATTAACTACAACTGTGCTTGGCAAGTTTCCATGTGGTCTCTCTGAAAACATATTGGTCAGTTGACCAACTTGTAACTCGAGGTTTCAGATTACAACACCTTGAACTTGAAGGCTAGTCTTCGTCTCAGCCATGAACTGATCAGTGTTGTTGGTCAGCCACAATAGTACTTTCTCTAAATTAGACTTCTTCTCTTGAGGCTGAAAACTAGGAGGTGGCATAGAAAGACCAGATTGAGAAGGTCTCGGTGCAGTAGCTTGATTTTTCTAAAAGAAGTTGGGATGATTTCTCCAACCAGGATTATATATTATACTGTAAGGATTGTTCCTCTGTCGATTAAGATTATTCATATACCGTCTCAATCTGCCGCTAAGAAAATAGATTTTCTATTTCACACTGGTCGCTTATGTGGGCTCTTTGAAAAAATTCACAAGACATTGGAGGTTGAGATTGTATAGCATTCACTATCATCTCGAATTGTTGGAGCTGTTTAGTAAGGGAAGCTACTTGAGCGGACAAAGCAGGCATTACATCTAACTCATATACACCAACAACTTTCTTTGGCACATTTCACCCATTAGGCCATTGATAGTTGTTCATAGCCATCTCTTCCAGTAAATCATATGTCTCATCTTATGTTTTTCCCATGAAGGCCCCTTTTACTGCAGCATCAATCCCATGAAGGCACCTTCTGCTACAGTATCAATTAGAGTCCTTGTTGTACTACCTAGCCCATTATAGAAATTTTGAACCTGCATCTACTTGGATAGTCCATAGTGAGGAAATCTCCACAGTAAGTCCTTAAAGTATTCCTATGTATCATAAAGTGTTTCCCCTTCATACTGGGAAATTTCCATCCACATTTTTTGCAATCTTTATTGGAGGAAAGAATTTTGCAAGGAACTTCTAGGTGAGGTCTTCCGAACTAGTGATTGAATTAGCAGCCAAGGAATTCAATTAGTTCTTGGCATAGTTTTTCAAAGAAAAAGGAAACAACCTTAAGCGAATGGCATCATCATTAACACCATTGAGCTTGAAGGTGTCGCAAATCTTCAAGAAACTAGCTATGTGGGCAATGGGATCATCAGTTGGTAACCCACTAAACTGCACTAAGGTCTGTATCATTTGCAAGGTAGCCGACTTGATCTCAAAGTTATTGGGTTGAATAGTCGGCTACCTTGCCACCAAAGGGAGGGAAAAATCTCTAAGGGCTCTGTTGTTATCGTTTCTTTCTCCTTCATTAGCCATAACTTCTTGCATTTACCTCAGAATATCATGCTTTTCTTTCTTTTTCTCCTTACGATTCACTATACAAGTTTGCTCGATTTCAGGATCCAAAGGGAGTAGTTCGTAACTCTTAGACCTTTGCATAAACCACAAATGACACCTGAGAATAAAAACAATAAAAGTAAATAATTAAAAATAAGAATTCAAATTAAAATCAGAAGTAATTATAAATGATATTGGCAATATAACAAGTCCTCAGTAATGACGCAAAAAACTTGTTGTATAAAATATAAACGCAAGTGTATGTTACTAAACAAGTAGTGTAGAGTAAATAGAGTATCATCCCACAGACACTTATATTGCCGATTATCGAATTATATTAAGTCGAAACTTTATTTGAACAATCATAAATGTGACAATGAAAAGAAATAAAAAAAAATAAATTCAATAAATGAATTTAAGCTTATAAATATCTCAATAAAACTTCCAATGATTAAAAACCTAGGGTTTTGATTTCACCTAGATTATTCTGTCTGAATCTATCAATCCAATCAATATATGTTCATTCCATATGCTAACAGTGAATCTCTTTAATTTTTCTATCATAAATTAATAGGCATATTATAGCAAACAAGTTTTAACATCTCTGTGTAAACTATGAATCCACTAAAACTCATTAAGAACAAGAAATTCATATTATTGCACAAACTTCATAGGTATCTCTATCCTATGATAATCCCATATCATATTAATCAAAACAAATTTAATCTTCTCCTCTCAGATCTTGGATTAAACCTTTAATTTCTTGTAAAAGTTGGCCAAACTCTCATAAGCATTAAGCGTAGATTAATACAATTAGTATAAAATGGGAAATAAACATAAACTTGAATTGGAATTGAAATAATTCAAGACATCTTAATCTGGCTACATCATAGCTCTAAAAAATAGATTAGTTCATAGTAAAGAGAAAACAAACTCTAAACACAATTCTAAACATGAAAAAAAAGAACAAAGAAGAGTAAAAAAAACTAGAAATCGAATTAATAGCATTCGTCTCTAGGTTGCCAATCGGTCTGCCTTATATCGTTCACTCTCACTTTCTCCCTCATTTTCTGAGTTGTTTTTCGCTTGAGAATATCTAAAATAAGTCTAGAAAAGACCAATTTATAAGTTAGGAGGTGGTCACTATAAAAACTAGGTCAAAAAGTATCTTAAGAAAATAGTTATAAAGTTTCTTGTGGAGTGGCACTGGAGCACCGGTTGTATAGCGCTAGGGCACTATTCTTACTATTTTTTCTTTTTTCTTTGCCCGAACAAGCATCGGAGTGCCCATAATATGGCACCGAGGTGCCATATCCTTTGGAACTTTTTTCTCTTTAAAATTTCACTATTTTTGAACCTCCAAAGTACTCTAATGTTAAAAATAAGTGTTAAGGCACTCTCTTCTTTGCCCAACTCACGATCAATCATACCATTTTCACCATATGCACCAAAATTAACTAACCTACAAAATAGAATAACGAAAAAAAGACATAAATAAAACCCCTAAAAATCTCAAGAATCCATCAAATATCTAGCTTAAATGATATCTAATTCATGAGTAAAACTCACTTATCACAAAGTTCTACTCAAGATAGTAGTTCAAGAAGTACCATCTCAAAACAAGCAAAGATTTATGCTTCACAAGCATAGGATTACTTTGATATTGAATATAAAGATATGAATGGCATGAGGAAAAGACTGGGAAAATATAAATTTTGTGCAATACTATTAATAGCAACTTCATCTAGTGGGACTCGACACCTCAAAACCCATGGCAAAAAATGTGCAAAAAAACATACTAAAGGAAAGGATCCCATACAATCTCAGCTTCAATTCAACAAAGATGGTTCAGTAAGTACTTGGACCTATGATTCTAATGATGCTAGAGAATTTCTAGGTAAATTAATTGCTAATACTGATTTACCTATTAATTTTAGTGAGAATTCTTTTTTGAAGAACATGTCAGAAGATCATATTATCCGTAATTTAAGTTAATTAGTAGAACATCTACTAGAAGTGATATTATTGCTGCATATAATAAAATACGAATTGTATTAAAATCTGAAATACATTCATTAAACTTTAGTGTTACATTAACATCTAATATTTGTAGTGGAAGAGCTGACCAAGATTATATAAGTGTAGTTACACATTATGTAGACTTTCAATGGGTTATTCATAAAACAATAATTGGTTTCAAACTCATTGATCATAATCATAATACTGAGAATATTTGTAAGTGTATTTTAAGTATTATAGAAGATTATGGTATTCAAGATCGCATTATCTCTATCATTTTAGATAATGCTTCTGCTAATACAAAGGCCATTGGAGATATTTAGAAGTTTATCAACACAATAACGGAGATTTTTCAATGCATTAATGTTGTGTCTATCATATCATCAACCTTATTATAAAATTAAGTGCGAAGGTTATAGATTCACATATTTTAAAAATTCGAGATGCTATTTCTTAGATTCATAACTCTAACTCACGTATAGTTAAGTTTAAAAGATATTGTAAGGCTAAAGGTCCTAAATCGAGAAAATTTAGACTAGACATGCCTATTAGATGGAACTCTATTTATTTGATGTTAAAGAACACAATAGAGTATGAATATATTATTACTATCTTCTACAACTCAAAAATGGGTTTTGTAGTATTGGAAAATCAAGATTAATATATTATCATACAATTTGTACAATTTTTAAAAGTTTTTTATGATAGTACTATCTCTTTATCTGCTGTTTATACTCCTACTTCTCTTTTAGCTTTGCATATTGTTAATGAAATGTGTAACATTTTTTAAAATAAAAATCATGAATTATTTAAACTAATTATAGAAAAAATGCAAGCAAAACTAACAAAATATTATAAGGAAATTACTTTATTATATTTTTTTTACGTTTATATTTTAGATCCTAGAGTAAAATTGGATGGTCTTTCAAAATGTCTTTCACATATTCGTGCATGTCTAGATTTAGATTTATTACATGAATATAATAATGCACGTAATAAGTTGTTTGAAGTATTTTCCATATATGAGAATAAGTTTGGCAACTTAACGAGTCAACAAAGTCAATATATCCAACAACGATCAAAGAAAAGGTGGTAAACATGGGATATTATTTCATCAACTGGCTCATCATCATTAAGTTCGGCCTTAACACTAACAACAACGTCAAAGTTCAATAAGCTGAACACTTACCTACATGTAGACTTCTCCAAACTAGATTTGGATGATCATGACTTTGACATTATGCAATGGTGGAAAAATTATCAACCGAAATTTCCTGTGCTTTTACAATTAGCAAGAGATATTTTAACTATTCCAGTATCAACGGTTTCTTCAGAATCTACTTTTAGCATATTTGGGAGAATACTCGAAGAATAAAGAACCTCATTGATAAGTGACATGGTTGAGGTGCTTGCATATCTTAGAGATTGAAAATATGCTAGAAAGCGAATGAAACATACCACACACAATGAAGAATTTGTCGACCAATTTCAAAGCTTATATATCGAAGTAGAAGATGTTCCAAGTACCAATGCTTAGAGAAACAAGATATAATTTTAATTTTGTAACATGTAATTGTACTTTTTGGATAATTTAAAATTTTAATTGTAATTGTTAGACATTAGAGTTTAGACTACATTCTTTTTTCTTTACCAAGATTTTATCCCAATTGGTTTTATTTGGTAAGGTTTTTAATGAGGTAGTCATTATTAATAAATAAATAAATAAATTTTTAATTTTATTATTTACTATTTGATTGAGTTCTTCTATTTTTTAAATTTTTTCTTATTAATTTTAGTAATTTATTTTACTAATACAAATAAGTATACAACTAGTAATTTTATATTTTATTGAAAAAGATTTATTCTTATTTATTATTTTTTTCAATTTAAACAACAAAACTTACTGGGCTGGCCCAATTTGGGTTAGAATCTTGGCCTTATAGGCTGCCAGGCTGGGCCTTCAAAACTATTTTGTAGGCTTAGCCAGCCCGAATTTCTCTCCTAACCCGAATAGGTTGGGTTGGGCTAGGCCATGCCACCCATATTTGCAGCTCTAATTCAAGCTATCCATTGAAAGAGCTTCGGCAAAACATCTCACCTGTCTAAACAAAATTTGAGAAGGACCTCTTGCAGACATAATTAAAATAGTACATTAAAAAAATTAGCAAGAAATGAAGCAGTTTCAAACTCACGAATGAAAAAAATATTCAAGAAAGTAATAAGTTAATAATTTGTAAGTACATTCAAGATGATTAAGAGTAAGGTTGTGAAAATTTTTAATAACATGCGAGTTAATTTTTAGTGTCTTTGTATGTTAGGCCCTTACAAAAAATGAATGCCTAGAAGTAATAAGAGAGGAAAGGAAATTTTCTTTTCTAGGTTCAAACCTTCTTGTGGTTCTAATTTTCATGGTAAAAACACTTTATTATGCTAAACAACGGCAAATTCAGAGATGGAAAACATGTTGCATCAATAGACTGTGTTAAAAAAATGTTCAAGGCCTTACTTTATTTAATCACAAAGCGAGGAAGAAGATGAGTGATTTGAAGAAGCCCACCGAATAGCACAAAAATATTTTTAAGAGGAAGGGAATATTATGATTCTAAATTAGGATAATTGTTTAGATTGATTATTTTGTTTTGTATTTTCAATTATATTTTGAATAGTTCCTGCTCTCCTAAGCTTTAGGCTCATTTCTCTTAGTGGGATAATTGTGTTATAATTTTCTATATTTCATCAACTTGGACTCGTGTATTATTGGTGAAGTCCACAACTTTACGGAATTCACTTTTAATCTATTTGTATTTAACTCGATCATTAATAAAGAAATGACATATCATATTTTTGTTTATGAATATACATTTATTTTGGGAAGTTATGAGTTTCTCAAAAACCACCTTTAAACGTTTAGATCCCTTGAATGAGCCTACTATCATCTCGAAAACCATCTTTAAACATCTAGTTCCCTCGAATTAGCCTACTACATTCTTTTACTTTCTTTTTAACATATGTATGTTGGATTTAAAAATGATTTTTGTAGCGCAAGATTGGCGCAAGAATAATCAAAAATTTTGTCAAAACAATTGACTATATGAGTGCATAGTATTAATTCATAGCAAATAGGAATAAACAAAGAGAATAGATCTAATACCTCATGTAGTATATCAGCAAATCTTAGTTTTACTGTCTTTTAAACTACAATCTTCTAATCTAAGCCTTAAGCATAACTGGATGAACGTGTAGGCATTGCGTACAATTTTTTAAACTCACATTTTAGGCCATTGCAATTTTCTCAACACATGAGATTGCAAGAGTTTGTTCTACAGAGAATAAGAAGACACTCTTCTTTTTCTCTTTACTTTATGGAGGTTCTATAGAAATTAATACGTAGTATATTCTGCTAGGGTTTCACNAGAAATAAACTTCTTTGTGACCCATTGGGCCATAGTTCAGTTATTTAGGCTTGTGTTGTGAGTTGGGCTTGTTTTGGTGTGTGTATGTCTAATAGCCCATAGTTTAATATCTAAGTTTCTAGAGTATTCTTGTATTTACTAGATTGTATAATTAATTAGATAGTTGGAGGTTACATGGAGCATCTAGAATCATCCATGAAGTATATAAATAGAGTGCTCCTCCCCCTATTTTGTATCAAGCAAAAGAGAAACAATTCAAGTACCACCAAAATTCTCTCTAGTTTCTTCCTTAGCATTTCTAGCCTTAAAAATCTCCTATCTCCAACACCCTTTGCTACCGTCATGATTTTTCTAGTATTTAATGATTAATCTGGGTTTGGAAAGCACCTAAGCCCATCTTCAATCGTGCAGCAAAATGTCACTTTTGACCAAAATAAGATACCAAATTCTGTTTAACTTGTGGCAAATTATGAGCTAAAATAGAGAAATGTTACTATTGGATTTAAAAGTGATTTTTGCAATGGAAGATTGGCTCATAAATAATCAAAAATTTTCTCAAAACAATTGACTATATGAGTGCATAATATTAATTCATAGCAAATAGGAATAAAAAAAGAGAATAGATCTAATACCTCTTGTAACCTATCAGCGGATCCTTGCTTTACTATCTTATAAACCACGATCTTCCAATCTAAGCCTCAAGCACAACCGGATGAATGTGTGAGCTTTGCGTACAATTTCTTAAACTCACACTTTAGACTCTTGCAATTTTCTTAACACATGAGATTGCAAGAGTTTGTTCTACAGAAAATAAGAAGACACTTTTCTTTTTCAATCTAGTTTATGGAGGCTCTATAGAAAATAATACGTAGTATATTCTGCTAAGGTTTCACCTTATATATATATACTTATTAAACTATTTAATAAAAATAATAATTAATCATATTAATTAACATATATATATATATATATAACATTTTTTGTTTTGGCCCTAAGCTTTCTTTTTAAATAATAACAAAACGTAACTTTTGTTAACGTAAGGTTATATATATGTATACATAAGTTTAAATTAATTAATCTAATTTATTAATATATATATATATCTAAAAAAAAACTTTAGTCAGTTTCACACTATTTATCTTATTATCTGATAATTAGATATTTTTAAATTCAAAATTCAAACAAATTAGGAAACTTATCTCTCCATAAATTTAAATTAAATAATTCTGAATTAATTGATTAATTAATAACAATTATTAATTACATATAGATAAACAATTTATCTAGATAAAGTATGTAGTAATAAAAATAATGTAATATCTAGTACAGTGTTTGTAAGAGGTGGAATTGGGGACCTATGGACCTATAATTCAAGCTCCAATAAATTATGATAATTAATTAAACTCTTTAATAAATTTGTCTAATTTATTAATTCCAGTATTACTCCACTAAAAATCTAGAATTGTACTCTTGAAATTATAGAATTAATTTACTCAGAAAACATCGAGCAATCCATCGATTTAATTATTATACGTAGTTCAATCCTCCATAGACAATGCATAATTGGAGCTAAGTTATATTCCGTTTACCTCTCCAATTACATTTTTATCCGTGTGTACCATTGATTCTTTAATGAACAATTAATTTATAAATCTATTATAAATTATCTTTCTAGTTTCCTAGTAGAAGGAATGTATTCCATATCTATAAGCTACATTCCCAGTTATGCATCTCATCATGCTCCCAAGATACAAGTATTTCGTTCTGTTTAGGAAACAAACTTTTAACAAGTATGTCAAAGAACATAATATTATAAATAGGAGTCTATAACTATTTAAGATTAAGATCGATCTACATATGATCATCTAGTGACATTATTTGAACTCTCAATAGTTAATGAAATTTATGTGAGATTCAAATCATGTCTGGTCCAATCCTATATAATCAAATTATATAAAGTACCTCCATTTTGATATCAACACATCAATAATCCGGATAATACTATTACATTCTCAAGGTTAATGGACTGTACTAATAATATTTAATTAAAGATCCCAAACTTTAATTAATTATTACGGACTATATTTAGTTTATTATCCATAAATTTAATCCATATGTATATAACAGTTATATACTAAATTTGTGGTCACATAAATAAACTAGAGATTTTTTTGATATTGAAAGACATACCAATTATGCACAAATTCAAATTAAAAAATGTTATTTTATTAATTCAGCAAATATCCAAAATATACATGCTTTTAGGGCATAAACCTTAACAATCTCCCACTTGCCCTAAAGCAGGTGAGACATATCTCTCAATCTTAAACCCTATAAGTGACTCTCAAAAGTCTTCGCTGGAATCATTTTTGTAAAAGGATCGGCAATGTTGTTTTTGGATGCTATCTTCATAACGACCATGTCTTCTCGATGTACTATCTTTCTAATCAAATGATACTTCTTCTCTATATGCTTTCCTCTCTTGTGACTTCTTAGTGCTTTTGAATTTGCCACCGCTCCACTGTTGTTGCAGTATAAAGTCAATGGCTTATCCATATTTGGAACAACTTCCAAATCAGTAAAAAACTTTCTCAGCCAAACTACTTCTTTAGCTACTTCACAAGCTGCTATGTATTCTACTTCCATAGTAAAATCTATAGTGCTGGATTATTTAACACTTTTCCAGACAACGACTCCTCCACCAAGAGTGAACACTGACCCAGACATCAACTTTCGAGTATCTTTATCTGATTGAAAATCAGATTCAGTGTAACCAGAAGGTATCAAGTCATGGCTTGAATAAACCAGCATATAATTTTTCGTTCTCATTGAATACTTGAGAATATGCTTTACCGCTGTCCAGTGATCTAATCCTGGATTTGATCGAAAACGACTGACTATCCCTACTGTGTAGTATATGTCAGTCCTAGTACACAACATGACATACATAAGGTTGCTAGCTGCAGATGCATAAGGAACTCGTCTCATATCCTCTTTCTCTTGAGGTGTCTTGGGACATTGCTCTTTGGAAAGGATAACTCCATGTCAAGAAGGTAACTGTCCTTTCTTGGAGTTTTGCATCAAAAAACGAATGAGCACTCTATCAGTATAAGATGCTTGAGACAGTGCCAACAGTCTGTTCTTGCGACCTCGAATAATCTAGATCCCAAGCATATAACTTGCTTCTTCTAAATCTTTCTTTTGAAATTGCTCGGCTAGCCACTTTTTTATGTTAGATAATGTTTCCACATCATTCCTAATGAGCAAAATATCATCTACATAAAAAACTAGGAAGACCACTTTCTTATCTTTGATGTACTTGTATACACAAGGTTCATCAATATTTTGATCAAAACCATAAGATTTAATTGTCTCATCAAAACTTAGATTCCATGATCTTGAAGCTTGCTTAAGTCCATAAATAGACCTAAGTAGCTTGCAGACTTTCTGCTCTTGGCCTTTAGCTATAAAATCTTCTGGTTGCACCATATAGATGCTTTCTTCAAGATAGCCATACAAAAAAGTTGTCTTGACGTCCATTTGCCATATTTCATAGTCTAAACGTACGACAATAGATAAGAGGATACGTATGGATTTAAGCATGGTTACTCGCGAGAAAGTCTCTTTATAATCAACTCCATCTTTTTGGATATAACCCTTTGCCACTAACCTTGCCTTGAACATTTCAAATTTTTCATCCACAGTTTTTTTTTTTTTTTTATAGATCCATTTACATCCAATGGGCCTGACATTTTCAGGTAGATCTATAAGTTCCCAGATAGAATTGGAATACATAGATTCCATTACTTGGTTCATAGCCACTTGCCATTTTTCCTTATCAGAATCTTCTAGTGCATGCTTGTTTGTCAATGGGTCATCTTGGCTACTATCAAAAACAACAAGATGTATTTCTCTAACTTCCCTGTAGCGAGCAGGTGATCTAATAACCCTTCCACTATGTTGAGTTTTCAAGGTAGTCTGATACGGAATTGTAGTCTCATAATTTTGTCGTTCAACAACTATTGTTGGTTATGGTTTGATCTGATCAGAAAGTAATTCTTCTATTACAACTTTACTTCAAGGTTTGAAATCTATCATATAGTCATTTTCAAGAAAAATGGTATTTGTCGATATAAATACCTTTTTTCTCTTGAGGACTATAAAACAAACTTCCTATTGTGCCTTTTGGATAACCTACAATTAAACAAACCTCTGTACCTGGTTCTAGCTTCCTAGTCTTTCCTTTCAGTATATGTGCTAGGCACCCCCATATGTGGATGTGACGTAAACTATGTTTGCACCCATTCCATAACTCTAAAGGTGACTTTTGGATAGACTTGGAAGGTACTACATTCAAAATATAAACAGTGGTTTGTAATGCATAACCCCAGTATAAGCGAGATAGGGAAGGGTACCTCATCATTGATCTAACCATATCAAGCAATGTTCGGTTTCTCTTTTTTGCAATACCATTTTGTTGTGGTGTTTCATGTGCTGTGAGTTGAGATAGGATGTCATTCTCTAGCAAGTGATCCTTGAATTTATTATCAAGGTATTCACCTTCTCGGTCTGATCGAAGAGTTTTTAATGACTTACTAATTGCTTTTCAGCTTCTGTTGTGAATTCTTTGAACTTTTCAAAGATTTCAGATTTTCTTTGCATTAGGTAAACATATCCATATTGTGAATAATCGTCAATAAATATGACAAAGTATTCGTAACCACCTCTTAGTTGTACATTCAATGGACCACATACATCACTACGTACAAGCTCAAGGGGTTCTTTGGCCCTTTTACCCTTTGTTGAGAAAGATCCCTTAGTCATTTTCTCTTCTAGAAAAGATTCATAAACTTGTAGAGTACTAACTTTTAGCTCTCTTAAAGAACTATCCTTTGTAAGTCTATTTATCTTATCTTGATTGATATACTTCAACCTAAGGTGCTAAAGATATGTATTGTCGTCATGAGAAACTTTTTACTTTTTAGGTTTGGGATGTTCTGCTTTAAACATTTCGGTATTAAGTAGTGATTGTTCGTCCGGTCTTAACATGTAAAATCCATTCTCTATTTTTGTAGAACAAATATTTAAACTATTTCTAGAAATAATAATCTCATTATTAAGAAAAGAAACACCAAACATTTGTTCAAATAGAAATCAAATTCCTACAAAAATCAGGAATAAAATAGACATTGTTCAATAACAAAAATTTATTCCTAAAATGAAGACGGATGACTCCCACTACTTTTGTCGAAACTTTAGCTCCATTGCCTACTCTTATCGTGAATTCCCTATCGGCAAGCTCCCTTGAAGAACTAAGTATCTAAAAAAGAGAACAAACATAATTATGGCTCCTGAATCAACTATCTAGGGAGATATATGAAATAAATCTTCTTCCACTAAACAAGCTTCTAAAACAAGTAAATCATATTTATCTTTCTTCTTCTCTTTCAATTCGGAGAGATACTTGTTACAGTTTTTCTTCCAATGTCCTTCAACTCTGTGGTGAAAATATTTTTCCTTGGGTTTTTTGTCCTTGGAGTTGTTCTTCATGGTGCTCATGTTGCCCGTCTTGCTTTTATTAGGCTTAGACCTAAAGGTACCCTTGTTCTTCCTCTTCTTATTTTTGTTAGAGGTAGAGGGATTTTCTTCTACAAAATGTGCTTTAGCAATAATTGCTGAACTATCTTTACCTTTATCTTTCGATATCGATTCAAAGGTTTGTAGTTCATTGAGTAGTTGAGTCATCATATAATTCAACTTGTTCATAACATAGTTGCTCTTGAACTAAAGAAAATCATATGAGAGTGATTCCAGAATCATACTCACTTGGGTATGGTCATCGATCATAGCCCCATGAACTTCAGTCTTTCCAAAGTAATTGATCATATTCAAAACATGATCTCTTACTGGAGTTCCTCTCTTCATCTTTACATTCGTAGCTTTTTAATGACGTGACGAGATTGATCAGATTGTTGCCCACACATGGCCTGGAGAGACTTTATTATCTCATAAGTAGTCTCCATCTTTTCGTACTTAGCTCTAAGCACGTCGGTCATACCTGCTAACATGTAAAAGCGAGCTTTATTATTGGCATGAGTCCATTTTTCATAGCTTTCTCGTGCAGCACAAGTAGCATTAGCGGCGGGTTGTGGAGGACATTCCTCCGTAAGCACAAACTTGTAGTCTTCACTAACAAGTACGATGTTCATATTATTTTTCCACTTGATAAAATTATCTCTAGTTAATTTTTCATTTGCGAGTAAAACGATAATGAGATTTGAGGTTGGCATATTTGCTGAAATTAAATAATAAAATAACATTCAACATATTTGAAAATAAATATCACAAAGAATTCGGAATAGTAAACATGATGCATGGAAGTAAACACATGACCTTATTTACTAATTCCACGATAATTCAATTTTCTCTAATTAAGTGCCGTCGTAGGATAGGTCACATAATTATTACTTGAATTGATACATTCTCAATTAATAAATAAAATATCAAAATATCTCATATTTTCTTTTATTTATTAACTACCGTTTTATGGTCAAGATACTATTAACAATTTAATTGTATCCTCATGAGTGTGACCCATTATTTCAGATTTTAGTAACTTAACTCAAAATTACCACCGTAGAGTAGGTCAATTTTGAAATATATTCTAAAATCCTATCTGTTGGAAATTAAGCCTTGTTATTAATTTAAATGGACACTCTCTGTAAGGAGGACGAAATCTAAGCTTCTCTAGGCGCGAATTAAATCTCACGTTGCTTAATTAATAATGGAGACCGTGGGATATATTGTCATATACCTCTCTCCCACTCATTATTTAAAAATCTTATGTGTTTTTACTAATAAACATCTAATGTTTTATTTAACCTAGTTGTTATATCTAATATAATTTTCTAGGTTAAACTATTAGTCCAATTTTATTGGTCTCAAATAAATTACTAGATTTTCTAAAAATCTAAATTTATTATTATAGGAATAATTTGGCTAATCTAATTAATAAGGATAGCCTAAATTAAATAAGTGTGATATTACAAAAATTTAACTATTAAACTTAAATCACATTATTCAATTTTTTATTCCTATTTAATTATTTAATCTAATTAAATTAGCCATATTCTAACTAAACTATTTTAGCGTGAATATAACATGTATGCATGACATTCATAAATGACTATAAGTGAGTATAATGAATAATATGTTATTATGCATGGTCATGTTATACATATCATATATAATATAATAATAAAATAAAATAAAATGATATTTGGTCGGGTTTCTTAGGAAATTGCAACCTAATAAAATAATAAAATTACAAATAATTTAAGGTATGTAGGCCTGAAAGCTATTTGCTGGTCTTCTTGGACCTCCTTTCTTCTTTTGGTATTTTTACAAATCATTTTTGTAAAAAGTGATATTCTTGTAAATAGTTTTACAAAACTAGCCTAGCCCATATGATTATCAAATAATCATTTGGACCANAAATACAAGTGAGACTACGTATTATTTTCTACAGAGCCTTTATAAACTAGAGAAAAAAAGAAGAGTGTCTTCCTATTCTCTATAGAACAAACCCTTGCAATCTCATATATTGAGAAAATTATAAGGGCCTAAAGTGTGAGTTTAAGAAATTATACGCAACGCCCACACGTTCATCCAGTTGTGCTTGAGGCTTGGATGGAAGATCGTGGTTAAGAAGACAGTAAAACTAGGATCCACTGATAGGCTACAAGAGGTATTAGATCTATTCTCTTTATATGTTCTTATTTGCTATGAAGTAATACTATGCACTCATATAATCAATTATTTTGAGAAAATTTTTGAATGTTCCTAGGCCAAACTTCCGCTGCGAAAATCAGTTTTAAATCCAAAAATTGGTACCAGAGCGGTTATATGAGTATATAGTATTAATTATTTGTATGCATGAGTGGGTATTACATTATTTTTTTATATGTATTTGATGATGAATGGATAAGTTATCATATGATGGATGTATGGTTGATATTTGATCGTTAATTATATGGTTCCTTATTTTTTTTAAATTTTTTGTAATTTATTTTGATTAGATCAAAAGATGTAAACCCTAATTTTGGGGTATAAGCTTTGTTGTAATTTTTTTTCTTTTTCCTTGTAATATATAAAAAAGATGATGGAGATGTTTTCGCTTGAAGTTAACTCAACGCCTCAAAGAACTCGTGCACAAAAAAAAGGTTTTTTTTAATACATATAATATATATATATAATATTATAATTTTAAAAAAAACTTTTCTTTTTGTGTAAGTTCTTCGGGGCGTCAAGTTGGCTTCAAGGGCATCTCCATCATCGTCTTTGTATAATGTAAGGAAAAAGAAAATAAAATATAACAAAGCCTATATCCCAAAATTAGGATTTACATATTTTGATCTAATCAAAATAAATTGCAAAAAATTAAAACCTAAGGAACCATATAATTAACCACCAAATATCAACCATACATCCATCATATGATAACTCATCCATTCATCATCGAATACATATAAAAAATAATGCAATAACCACTCATGAATATAAATAATTAATACTATATACTCATATAACCGCTCTAGTACCAATTGTTGGATTTAAAAATAATTTTCACAATAAAAAATTGGCCTAGGAATAATCAAAAACTTTCTCAAAACAATTGACTATATGAGTGCATAGTATTAATTTATAGCAAATATGAATAAACAAATAGAATAGATTTAATACCTCTTGTAACCTATCAGCGGATTTTAGTTGTACTATTTTCTAAACTACGATCTTCTATTCTAAGTTTCAAGCACAACTGGATGAACGTGTGAGCGTTGCGTACAATTTCTTAAACTCACACTTTAGGTCCTTACAATTTTTTCAACACATGAGATTGTAAGAGTTTGTTCTACAGAGAATAGCAAGACACTCTCTCTATAGAAAATAATACGTAGTTTATTCTGCTAGGGTTTTACCTTATATATATATACTTATTAAACTATTTAATAAAAAAATAATTAATCATATTAATTAACATATATATATATAACGTTTTTTGTTTTGGCCCTAAGCTTTTTTTTTTTAATAATAACAAAATGTAACTTTTGTTAACATAAGGTTATATATATATATATAAGTTTAAATTAATTAATCTAATTAATTAATATATAAATCTCTCAAAAAAAAATTTAGTCAGTTTCCTAATTTCTATTTATCTAATTATCTGATAATTAGATAGTTTTAAATTCAAAATTCAAATAAATTAGGAAACCTATCTCTTCATAAATTTAAATTAATTAATTTTAAATTAATTAATTAATTAATAATAATTATTAATTACATATAGATAAACTATTTATCTAGACAAAATGTATAGTATGGAAACTTGCTGCAATGATTTCAGTGCATTTCATTGTCTTGAATATCTACATTGGAACTGGACTGCAATGATTTCAATTGGTTTTCATGAAGATTGGACTTTATTCATTTGGGATTGAGGCTGCGTGGAGTTCATATGGAACGGGGACGCTGTCCTTGTTGCAATTAAAAAATAGGCTTCCAAGCCTATTTGTATTAATAAAACTTACAATCTATTTCTCATAGTGAAGCAATTTCTCCTTAAATCCTGGTAAGATGCTACCCTTTGGAACCTGTAAAAATTGAATCGCCCGCTCCAAAAAGTTCTTAAATAATTTCAGCTTATCAAGTTGCCCGGACTTTGGCTGTTGTGGAAGAGAATCAAGCTGGCAAACACAAGAAACAGACATAAACAAGCTAAAAATATGGCATTGGTGAACACAGTTAAGTTCACAAAATTTCCATCAAGATTGGTGATAATGTTGGACGTAGCACTCACATGTTAGGCATAACAAGCGGTAAAAATAACGTAATTACTTCTATTATAACAAAGAGTAATTATAACAATAACCAAGACTTATACACATCCTTAAAAAGGACACAATTAATAGCTTAATCCACACCTACTCTTTCGGATACTATTACGCAGCCCTACTAAGGCACCTAATACCACTCATAATCACTCATTTAAATCACTTACAGGTATATATATGTTTATATATATATATATATATATATATATATATATATAAACATATATAATTTCACTCACGTTTAACTCATATGCACTCACCTTCACCTGTACACTTTTTTTTCTTTTTTTTCTTTTGTTTTCCATGCCATACTCATCTACGGGACCCAAGTCCCATTTTATAATGCCACAGTTGTTATCAATCTCTACTAAATACTAGACTTTTCTAGTCTATAGTTTATGCTTGCCAATGTGCTAGTTGCAGCACATCTTGAAGCCTCTATAACCTTCCATATATATGTATATAGTTCTAGCATGTGGGCAACTTAGCAACATTCCTGCTGCTTCTATAATCTTCCTTGATAACTCTAGATTATTCTAGAGAAGACTACATGCAAATGCAGTGTTGACTTTCAACACTTTCCCTCAACCTGTCTCGTCTAAATTCTTCTTTGATTCATGTTGAGCTGGTCTCTAAGCTTTTGAATCCTTGTAGTTTTGAGCCCTTTCATGAACGAATCCGCTAGTTGATCTCCCGTTCTCACCTTGTGTGCATCTTATGTGCTTTCTGTTATAGCTATATTAGCATATTTGGGTTTCGGCCTTCGAATTCTAGTTGTGTTTGTGGGCTCAAAACTTGTTCTTGACTTGATTTAATCTCTTCTTCTTCTCTCTGGTACACACCAGTTTGTCAGGGACTCTATATATTTTCATGCTCAACATTGTCTTCGCTACTTGGTTTTTCTTCAACTACTTTGGGACTTGATCGTATTTCAGCAATTTGCTCCCCTATCTTCTGTTGCAACTGATATTCTATTTCTATTGAATTTGGTAACTGCTCCTTTTGTGGCGACCACCATGATGATGCCTCATCGAACACCACATCTCTTGAAGTGTAACATTGACTACTAATAGGATTTCAACATCTCCACCCTTTCCTTTGGTTGTCATATCCAAGAAAGATACATTGGATCGTCTTTTTGTCAAACTTGCTGTGTAAGTAACTTGGCAAGTTTAGTACTCCACCATTTCTCAAAGGATGAAACGAACCCCAACCTTGCCTATAGTAGTCAGTTGATTACATGAGTTGTTGTCTTTATAGACTCAGCCCAAAATCTACCTGGAATATCCTTTATCGCCTATCATATGGTTTGAGTATCCTGAATTGACTATCCAATCTTTATCGTCATCATTTTGTCTGGGAACCGTAGCTTTGAGCGCTAATCCTTCTTCTCCAATACCCAAAAATGATTCAGCATTCTACTCATCGTCGTTCACTCGTTCAACTCTTGAGGTGGCTGCATTGCTCTCTGCTGCATTCTTCTTGGACTTATAATATTTGGTGATATGGCTCCTCTTCCCATAATTGTAGTATTTCTTCTCAAATCTTCTATTTTTCTTGAATTGGCTCCCATTGTCGCTCTTTTGAGCTTCTCTTGACGGTGAACTTCCGTCACGACTTTTTCTATTGTCACCTCGTCTTGAACCTCTGCCAATATTTTCTCACTGTTGATCTTTCTTGTAATTACTGTAAAGTGCTTCTTCATCACTTTTTAGTAAAGCCGTAGATATTTGCTTAGTTATAGCTTCTTGATCGGCTGGCAAACTTTCTAATTCAACAAGGGAAGGTTGCCTTGACCAACCTTGTATTGCAGTAGTAAAACTTCTATACTTGGGCCTTAATCCTTGAATAATTATTCTTCGAGTTTTGGGCTCTGACAAGCCAACATAAAGTCTAATGCAAAGATTTTGCCGCAAAGAAATTTTACCTTAGTAAAATAGTAAGTGATTGTCATGTCACATTGTGTGATGGAAATGAGTTCATTTTCGAGAGGTTGTAGACTTGTATCATTCTTCTATGAGAAAATTATTGTGAATGTGTCCCACGTGTCCTTCAGTATCTTCACCTCTCTAATGTGCTCCAACATCTCTTCCTTGTTCATGGTCTTTATCGTGAACATCGCCTTACCAGCTCTACTCTTCCACCTTTTTAAAGCCTCGACATCAGCTGGTTACATTGCCTCATTATCGCCAACGATCTCCCACAAGGCTTGGCCTTGGAGATAAGACTCCATATACATCTACCACATGTTGTAATTCTAATTGTTCAGCTTCCTAATTCTATTGACCACTTGATGGTCACCTATCATGGCTCAACCAAAATTTAACTATGCCAAACAAGCTTGATTTTAAAATAAGCTCCACAGTACTAATATGCATACGAATATTTGAAGCTTTTCAACAAATTATTCTTCAAATGAACCACTTAGCAGCTCAAACTAGAATCGATCCACTCTAATACCATTTATTGGACGTAGCACCCACTTGTTCGGCACAACATGTGGTGAAAATAACATAATTACTTTTATTATAACAAAGAGTAATTATAACAATAGCCAAAAATTAGATACACTCTTAAAATGGATACAATTAATAATGTAATCCAAGCCCACTCTTTTGGATACCATTACACAACCCCACTAAGGTACCTAATACCACTCATAATCACATTTAAATCACTCACAATTATATATATAAACATATATAATTTCACTCACTTTTTCTTGTTATGCTAAAATGTATTTATGTAAAATAACCGCAAGTGCACGAGTCATATACAAGTAATAAAATGATAAGAGAGTTATCGATCCTACGAGTAATTGCATACTAAATTATTGTTTAAGTGTCAGAATTATCGAGACCTAACTTAATTTAGGCAACCAAACTAATTATATTTATAAGTTAAAAAAATGCAAATATAAATATAAATACAAAAACAAATATAGAATCTTCTATACACAAATGTTTGAGGGGATTGAATTCACCTAATCATCAACTATGTCTTTTGATTACTAATTTCATCCTAATCAATTATTCCTAGTTTATAAGCCAATAACCCAAAGATATTTCTACTCCTTTTCTTGAGTGCCGAGTGAAAGCATTCCTAAATCCTAGTTCTAATATCTCTATTCCAAACTTAGAATTTAAGAATTCATTGTGTTCAATGGTTCTTTGATTATGGCTTCAAAGAAACTATTGGTTCTCTCAAACTCTACAAGTCATAGGTTATATTATCATATGGTTGTTTCTAAAATTTCCTTTTTCAAGTGTTTTAAAAACCAAATTATCCAACTAGTAACTAATTAGTTGAGAAATATTAAACATGGAATAATATAAATAAATTCAAAAACAATGTCAAAGAATATATTGGAATTTAAGACATAGAATCAAAGTTTAAATTACATCATTCCCCAAACATATAACAATTAGTTCAAGATAAGAGAATCTAACACTAATCTCAACAAGAATTTCATATATCCAAATATACTTATAAGTCAAGCACAATACAAAATTTAAATGAGATTTGAGAAAGAGGATGATAAAAACTCTTTTGTAGAGGTAGAACTTCAAGCTTTAATTCTTTAACCAGCTCTCTCAAGCTCCTTCTCCAAATTTTAGCTCCAAAGTTCTTCTCTCTTTATGAAATTTGAGCTCTCAAGTGTATATCTTCTCTCCATGTAAAACCTCTTAAATTTTAGAAGGGTATTTTAGTCTTTTGACCAAATTTAAAAAAAAAACTTCTAAAATTTGAATTTTGGGGAAAAATGTGAAATTTTCAAAAAAAAGACTGAATTGAAAAATTAAAGGATGATTTTGAAAGAAAAATTGAAAATCATGGACTTATATAATTTTTAAAAACTTTCACTACCCATTTAAAAGCAAACACGTGGAATGTGGCCAACTCATCCTCCTTCTCTCTCTCTTTCTCCCGCGATTTCCCAACCAAAACACTGAAAAACTGGAGAAACTCTGGCAAAGCACTTCCTAGCGTCGTCGAGCACCACCACCGCCCGCGGTCGATAGTTGGAGGCTGGACGATCCTCGTGCCATTGTCTCCGTCGCATGACGACGTCCTGTTCACCACCGATGATGCATAGAAGCTCGAGAAATTTTCCAATGTTGGTGCCAATTCCGACAACGCTTCGTTGTGAAACTGGGTAGGTTCAACTCATCTCGTCACGATCTTTAACGTGGTATATATAGTTTGACTCAATACTGTACGAATTGAATTTTGCTATTTTTGTCAATTTTGAGCTATTTTAGTTTTATATTTAAAATTTTCAATCCGATCTTTAAATCGTAAAAAACAAAACCCTCATATTTGTGAGGTATTCCTGAAAACACAACTTTTGATATATATATATATATATATATATATATATATATTTATTTATTTATTGACTATATTTGACAGCGGACATGAAAATCTAAATCTAACGGCTTAGATTGTCTCAATTTGTGTGCTATGGGCTCAGGTTTAGCTCGAGCCTAAATCAGTCAAATTATATGTCTAACCTATCATTTTTTGGTACTCTGAACTCAGTGGTGAAGTTTGCTTAATGATTTAAAGCTCTGATTTAAAATTGAGTTTTCAAACTTCGATCAAAGTTTCGAAAATGACGCTTGACCTTCTAAACGACACCCAAACGATGCTAAACTCTCTCCATAGCTTCATAGTACTATTTGAATACTCAATTAAGTAGGAGTTTAATTATTTGGTTTTATACATGATTTAATTTAAAATTTACATTATGACTATTTTGTGAAAAATCGTGAATTAATTAATATTTTAATGAACTATTGGAAAATTTTAGATTATTCTGAAATTAGACTGTACGAAATCTATACATGTTTATAAATTATGATCTTGGGTGATTTGCATATTTTCTATCCAAGGTACAGTAAATTCAAGAATAATATCAAGCGAAGTTTTAAAGCATTGTTTGGTTATATTCTGTATATACCATAGGATCACACATGAGATGCGTCTTAGGTATCATGGTATTATAGTAGTCAAACTAGTACACTTATCTTCAGTAAGAGCTCGTAAACCCGAGCAGGGTTTTTCTAATTATTCTCATTCGATTGGTATAGGCATTAAGTTGTCCATTCAGTTCGGTAGGCTAGACAAATCGGTATCCCTACAGTTTTTTGGGATAGTTATTAAGCAGAGAGTACTTAGTACACGTAGTACAAGTTACTCTAGTTTGTAATAAGAGGGTGTGAGCTCATGGGATAGATTGATTTATGATATATACAAATGTATATTTCTAGTTTTAGTTTTAAATATGAGACTACTCTGGATATTAATTATTTTATACCTAGTTTATAAATGGATTTTGGAAAATGTATTAACCATGTAGATTTAGTAAAATTACAATAATTTAAAAAGATAATTGAATTTCTACTGAGCATTCATATACTTACCCCCTACTTCCTCTCCTTTTTAAGTGTCGATTTATTTTGTGATAATTATTCTAGTAGCTTTGCAAACATACTTAGCATATGCTTACAGTTCCAATCCTCTTCATTGGTTGGTTTGTACTTTGTATCGATTCTCCTTTTTTAAGTCAAATTTATTTAGCTAATAGTAATATATTTACTAAGTAGATGAATGAGGATGATTTTTACTATTAAATCGAGTACTTAAAAAATAAAATGATTTTAGGTAAATTATTCAAACATTAGACTTAGGATTTTAAATTGAATTGTTTCATTAAACTTTATGAATTAATAAAAGTTTTAAAACTAGTTGATTAGAATTTTCTTTAAATTTAAAATAAGGAATTTCTTGGAAATTTAAAACTAGTAGATAATATCATGATTATTAAATTTGTCCAAATTTTGTAATTTACTTATTTTTTATGACTAAAACTTAAATCTCAAGTAGTCAAATTTTTCTGAAAATTTAGAAACTATTGTTTATCACTATTTTCACTTAAAATTACTAAAAGTCACAGTCTTGATTTTTCGGTCGTGACATCTAACTCTCCACTCTTGAAATGAAGGCTTAAGGATATATTTAAGGGGCTCCAATATGACCTAAGCTGAGCGGAATATCAACTATTCAATCAGATGGCATCAATGGTTCAGATTGGCTCTAAAAACTAGCTAAAAATGCGCTTTCGGATGTTGTGTAGCGCATCGACACTCCCTGACAAGTGCATGATGCTCTAGCCTCTAGAACTTAGTTTTCCAGACCGCACAGTGACACTACTGTTACAGTACCGTGGCACTTTGGGCTTTGGAACTCAGCATGATAGTTTTTCTTCACGGGGGCACTATTTCTTCGTTTTAGCTCTATTTTACCTTATTTTAATTGTGTTGCATTCCTATTGGACTCAACTTTCATTGAAATGGTTTAAATATCAATATTTTTCACAAATTTTTTTTTATTCTCATTTATTCATATGAACTACAAAAATAAAGTAAATAAACTATAAAACTGACAAATAAACTTAAGAACTTATAATGTCACCCCCTAGAAATCTTTAGACTTGTAATATTAGTAGAATTATTATATACTTAGTATCGAATTTTATTAAGTTTGCATTTACAAATACTTGAAATTATGTACGTAATATTATTTTAATGTTAAATTTTATTACGTGAGAAAACCATAGTCAATCCTCATTTTAACTTAGAATTTCTAAGTTAGTTTTCCTTAATAATAAATTGATTTTACAATAATTATATTATGTACATCAATATAATCTAATTAAAAATGTGACATATTTATGTCACATTAAAATTATTACATTTTATAATCTAAAGTTAATGGTTACACCAAAATAGTCCCATACCATATTTTGAATGGCTAGAATTTAAGTATATCAATCTAAGGGTGGAAAATAAGTTATAGAAAAAGATGAAAAATAATAAGGTTTTACCTTAGGAAGGTAGTAACTTTAAATGAGTGGAATAGAAAAGAAAAGGGATAAAGTTAATGAATAATTCTAAAAGTAGGGAAAAAGAAAAATCATAATGGAAATATTCTTTGGAAATTAGTGGCCATAATTCAAAGTGGAAGACATAGACAAAACTAATTAGTAACTTTTATCTACAAAATAATTCAAAAGCTATAAAAAAGATTAATATAGTGGAAACCTGCTTTGGGAGCTAGTGGTATTGGATTCCAAATAATTGAAAAAGAAGAAAGATTAGAGACAAAGGTAGTGGATGAGTAAAAAATAAAGTAAAAGGTAATGTAATAGAGTAGAAAAAGAAGATATTTTGACAAATTGATAATAAAAATGATACTTGGATTATTTCATAGAATGTAAAAGTATGTATTATTGGATACCTTTCGTGGATGGCCTATAAATAGATCATTTATTTAGCAATTCAAATCCATGCTTCACTTTTCAAATTACTTAGCCAAAACTATCTTCATATTTCCAATTATTCCTTCTCAAAAAAAAAAACTCTTTCTACTTCACTTTCTTCCAAATTCACAAGAGATATAATATTTTACCCATCGACTCTAGAAATTTAGAATTATAATCAAGAGAAGAGAGCACTTAATTTTGTGGTGGAGACGTAAGAAAAAAGATCCAAACTTAGAAGGTATTTATTCCCTCACCTTACTTATTATATAGATTATATAAAAGAATAAATAGGTAATAATATATTTGACCTACTTTAGATGTTATTTATATTATATTGAGACTTATTTTATTAATTTCTTAAGCTTTTAAATATGAATACTTCATAATAATAATAATAGTAAAATCAAAATAACTAAACACAAAAAGTGGAATATTTTTTTTAAGACCCTAAATAAAATATGCATGAAAATGAACCAAACTTAAAGATTTAGACTTAGATCCTTCAGAACAGATATTTATCCATTAGAAATGCTTTCAAAAAAAAAAATTAAAGATGTTTGCTCAAAAGTTGGAAGGACTAAAATGCAAAAAAAAAAAATTGAGTATTTGGATCAAAAGTGTAATTTTGACGAAATTTGGGTCAAATATGCTAAAAAAAAATTATTTTAGGCAATTTTAAGACTATTTTAAATTGTAAACGTAAATAAAGGAAGAATTTTTAATAAAAAAAAAAAGACAAATAAGATATAACTCAATAATTATCATTAGAGGAGATAAATGTTAGAAATCTTAAGATTTTGGATAAAAATGTAAATTATAAAACTTGAAATATTAGGTTGAAAATTTGATATAAGAATAAAAATATATATATATATATATTTTAGATCTTTAATTGGAATAAGAAAAGATTTACTTAAATTTAAGACATGAAATCAATTATAGGAAATAAGTAAGGTATGCCTCTAATTGTATTTTACCTAAGTTTAGTGATAGGCCTAAAAAGCGTGATCAATACCAATAATATTTAGTCCAAGTATGATTTTAGATATTACATTTGTATATTCCTTAGTATGGTTGACTCAATTATTATATTATCACCCTTAATTACGAATAAAGAAATTAATCAAGAATAACTCAAGGTATTTGATGAAAAGAAATAGAGTTAAGAAAACTTAATTAATTTAGAATGATGTTAATCAAATCAACAACAAAATTATTGATAAATTAAAAAGATCACTATGATCAAGGTTAAAGAGAATCAAATCTCATCCATCTAAGTGAAAGTATAAATTAGTTAATGAATATAGTATGACATTGTTTCTCAAATGTGAAGTTTTATGCTGGATCAAGACTGAGTCTTAAATATTTTAAGCCCACTAAGTAAGTAAAAAAAAAATATATATATATAATAATTAAATTAAATTAAAAATAATAATAATGATAAAAAAGTATAAGGCCAGTTTAAATTTTCTCTAACAAATAGAGTATATATACGTCAGGCAAACTTCGATCTAGACGTACGTAATTAACGAGTGAAACTAGAGTAATCATATTACGAGGTAAGTACAATTTTACCAATGGCATGAATGATTGAAAATGTTTAATGTTTACAGTATGATATGTTTGAATTAATTTCATGTATTAACTTGTCTTTATATTATTATTGTATGATCTATGTATAATATATGCTTATAAAGATACTTTTCCTATGCTATAAAAAAAATGATGTATGCTTACTTTACAATTTTATCATACTTCAACATACTTTAATAAAGGAAATGCTACGATAGTTGAATATAAGTTTGGGTTCATTGAAGCGTGCCCACTCATATTTAAAAAAAAAAAGACTAAATAAGATAAAGAATTTAAATGTGTCATACCAACATCCACTAGGTGAGGATATCCGAGGGAAGATAAAACCAATCTCCCCTAAGTGAGGATTCTCGGGGTAAAGTATGTTAAAATTATGACCGTGGGTGTTTTCAGTTAGATAGCTCCCCTGATTCCCCATTTGACAATGCACACTCAGTACGTATACTAGGGTCCATAAGAAAGATAAAAGACTTTATAATCAAGAATTAGATAAAATCATGATACAATATCTTATAATAAAAAATAAAGTAATGATTTCATAAGCATAACTAAACTTTCAAAAGAAAAAAAAAAAAAGAGAATTGTTTGTTCATAAGTAAAATATTTTGTGAGAATTTCATTGTACTTACTGAGCAAAAGCTCACATTTTATGAGTATCTATGCTATAGGTACCAAAGAAAAGAAACCGCTGATTTGATTGATGGGTTAGCTGGAATTGAGGCAGGGATGATGCGAGGCACGAGCAATGGAATATCGCCATTAAAAATTCTTCTGCATATGTTTTATGATGAGACAAATGATTTCAATTATGTACACTTGATGTTGTTTGAAAACGTACTTATAATTTGGCATTTTATTTCGTAATGCATGATTTAATCAAATTGAACTTGAAAATGTATTTCGATTTAATAGAAGTTAAACAGACGTTTTTTTTTAGATATAAAAGAAAAAATGTTTTGATTTAAATAAATGCAAAATATAAGGGGTTCTGTCAAAAAGACCTAAACTGTCTAAGGAGAGCTTGGGACTTAAGTGGTCCTTATGTGAGCCCCCTCCTCATTACGGAGCCCTTTATGGTTGCGCACTATTTAAATCACCTTAATAAAAAGTTGATAATCAAATTTAAATAAAGGGGACTTAACAATTGAGAAGCATTTACTTGTTTTCAAAATTTAAGTAAATCGTTAGTTGTGAATATAAATCTCTTAAAAAAAAATAAAAGTGAAAAAAAAATTTCATGAATTTTTCGGCGTCTAAATTTTTTTTTAAGTTAAGAAAGTAAGCAGTTAACGGTCAGAAAAAGTCGGGTCGTTACATATAATTATTTCAGTTGAATAATGCTTGATTTATGAGTGAATTAATCACTCATCAAATACACCCAAACTCTAATATTTGTTTGTCCTCAAGCAAAAAAAATAAGAAAAAGAAGAGCGAAACATAAATCAAATACTAAAGACATAAACAACAAAGTGTGAGTTTTGTATCGAATAAAAAATCGTGCAAGTATCTCTAAAGTCATGAAATGTTCCTAGCACAAATGAAATATAAATATTGAAATTATCTAGATTTTCAACTTCAACCATCAATTTAACTCCACTCAAGACTCTTAATGTGTAAGTGTGTGAAAAATCAATATCACTTAATAAATGAACTTCAGATAGATTTGTGTGTTTTGATAGGCAATGAAAAATATCTATATGATGCAATTTAGAACTACCATATGCCAATTTTTCATACTGCTGTCCATTAATATATGTTAGTATATCATCAAAGATCGAAAGGTCATTCAATAAGCTTGTAATGTCTACTTGCGCAAAGGTAAGATAATTTTAGAAAAATTTGAAGTTCAAATCACCCTTAAGCATATTAGTCTATGACCTTTGTAGAGTTATGTTTTGATACAACAATCACTCCCACACTTTTTTTTAAACTAAATTTCTCTTCTATCAACACCCCACTAAATACTTATTTATATTTTTTTTTTCTAGAAACAAAGGATAGAAAATAAGACAAAAGGATGAAAATCAAAAACCTCTCCCCAAACTCAAATCAACATTATCCTCAATGTTGAAAAACAAAATAGAGGATAAGGACACAAATTTTCATTAAATTATTCCTTTCTCTTTTTTTTTTTTTAATTTTTTTTTGTCTTTTTTGTTATTATTTTTTTTTAACTTCATAAAACCACCTTTTCCTCCTAAAATGAACATAAGACAAATTAACTCTTTAAAACAATCAGCATGCTTAAAGATAAGGTTAGTAGTCATTATTTTAGTTTGGCAAAAATATGGTAGAAAAAAAAGGTGCAAATAGGCTCAGAGTGGGTATACTAGGATGATAATATATCAAGATTAGCTTAAAAGACTTAAATAGTGTAAAGATAGCCTAAATCATTTCTCTAATGATATCTAACATAGAATTTCGTCTCAAGCTTCACTCAAATAGGTTCTAGAGTTCATGAGATGTCAATGTGTATCTAATGCACACCAGTGTTCTCCAAAAGCTCAAAGAGTCAAGTGATCATAATTATCGTGCTCAAATATGTAGAATCAAGAATGAAATTTAATTAATGCTAGTCAAGCACAAGGATAATCTCAATGAATTACAATTCAAAAGATCTAAAGGAATATTAAATGACTATACTCATCATTAATACCAAGTCACTCTTCTTAACAATACTCACAACTTATTTAAACAAGCAAAAGAAAATAAAAACGAATAAAAGACTTGCCAAAATAAACCAACTCATAGGAAGAAAAGTCATAACTATCAACACAGAAGCAAAGCTATACCCAATAAATAATTTATCAATAAGTATTTTTACCTCCATACTAAAAATTAGAAATATTCTCAAAATTTAAATATTCAAGATAAGAACAAAGGAAAAGAACACGTACTGGGGAGGCGATATTAAGGTTGGAAAAGATAGTGCTCTGGGCAAGGTGACTCTAACTTGAGCAGTGTGGGACATCTCTTTATAATTTGTATCTTCTAGACTTATTCATATACAACTTGGTGAAGCTCGTCAAATAGTGGCTTCCGCCCATAGTATGTGTTATACAACACATCAAATGGGTCATGGTTTTGAACGCCCTCAAGCCTGACTATAGATGGAAGTATTTGGCATGTACAGTCAACTTGACTCGGCACTGACATATGTGATTGTCGAGCTTGAATGAATGGTGTTAACAATATTGGAGGAGGTGTTGACCATATAGGATCATCGTAGATGTGATCTTTGATGAATAATAGTAGCATGATGATTTGGATCTTAAAGGGTGAAGATTCACAATTGTTGTTTTGTGATCCTTCCTCTTTGATCCACTTTTGATCCTCTTCCTCACTTGAGTCATCATCATCAAATAAATCCAAGATCCTCCCGCATGTGCTGGGCTTCTCATGGTGGCTTTCATCAATGTTTATAACTTGTGCATGTATCATGGCCACTGTTCTTCTCATGGCTTCAAGGGAGTCATAGAGAGACTCAAATTGTGAATTACGAATGGTCTTCATTCTCTCCCACTCCTCATGATAAAGTCTTATCTCCTCTGAAAATTATGCAATAAGATATTCAAGATTAGGAGAAAGCTCCGCTCTATAATGTGGAGTATCACACTATGGCGCTGAAATGTTAGAATTGTCTCCTAAACCGAGTTGGCTTGGTAGATCATTCCGAATCTGATAGTCGAAGTTGGCCATATCTTCCAACAACCAATAGGCTTCATCAATGGATACTTGGTAGATAGAGGTAGTACTATTTTCTCTTTCTACCCATATTCTTGTTTCAGGCCGAATGTTATTGAGAAAATTTTGTATTTGATACTCCGGGGATAAACTATATTTTGGGTATAGTGTGAGCAACTCCTTGTATCTCCACCATACACAATAAAATAGCTCCAAGTCTTATTGAGCAAACCACAAAAGGGCTTATCGTTCTATTATCTCCAAGCACCTCGCAAAACAAACATTTAAAAAAAAAATTAAAAGAATGAAAATAAGCACCTAAATTAAAATTAAGTAACTTACTCCTGATATCAACAACAATCTAAAATACCAATTCTTTTACAATAGTGCTAAAATGTATTTATGTAAAGTAACAGCAAGTGCACGAGTTATATACAAGTAATAAAATGATAAGAGAGTTATCGATCCTACGAGCAATTGGGTATTAAATTGTTATTAAGTATCAGAATTATCGAGACTTAACTTTATCTAGGCAACCAAACTAAATGGATTTTTAAGTTAAAAAAATACAAATATAAATATAAATACAAAAATAAAATATGAAAACTTCTATGTACAAATATTCTAGGGAATTGAATTCACTTAACCATCAACTATATCTTTTGATTACCAATTTCATCCTAATCAATTATTCCTAGTTTATAAGCCAAGAACCCAAAGATATTTCTAATCCTTCTCTCGAGTGTCAAGCGAAATCATTCCTAAATCCCGGTTCCAATATCTCTATTCCGAACCTAGAATTTAAGAATTCATTATGTTCAATGGTTCTTTGATTATGGTTTCAAATGAACTATAGGTTCTCTCAAACTCTATAAGTTCTAGGTTATACTATCCTATGGTTATTTTTAAAATTTCCTTTCTCAAGTACTAAATTCTAGAAATCAAATCATCCAACTAGGAGCTAATTAGTTGACAAGCATATAATAATTATTTCAAGATAGGAGAATCTAACACTAATCTCAACAAGAATTTCATATATCTAAATATATTCATAAATCAAGTATAATACAAAATTCAAATGAGATTAGGATGAGAAAAATGGATGAGAAATACTCTTTTGTAGAGGTAGAACTTCAAGCTTCAATTTTTCAAGCAACTCTTTCAAGCTTCCTCTCCAAATTTTAGCTCCAAAGCTCTCCTCTCTTTATGAATTTTGAGCTTTCAAGTGTATGTCTTCTCTTTAACTCTCCACATTTTAAATGCAAGCATAAGAATGTATTTAAGGAGCTCCAAGGTGACCTAGACTGGGTGAAATATCAACTTCTCAATCAGATAAGATCAATACTCTAGATTGGCTCTAAAAACTCGCTAAAAACACACTTTCGGATGCTATGTAGTGCCATGGCACTTCTTGACAAGCGTCGCAGCTCTCTTGCCTCTAGAACTTAGTTTTCTAGGTAGCGCCGTAGTGCTATTATTACAGTGCTACAATGCTCTTGGCTCTGGAATTCAGCACAATAGTTTTTCTTCCCAGGGTCGCCATTTCTTCGTTTTAGTTCCGTTTTATCAAATTTTCATTGCGTTGCGTTCATATCGGACTTAAATTTTATCCAAATGATTAAAATATCAATCTTTATCATCAATTTTTCTTGATTCTCATTTATTCATAAGTATTATAAAAACAAAGTAAAAATACATCAAACTGACAAAAATACTTAAGAACTTATAATTATTTGAGTTGAATGATACTTGATTTGTGAGTGAATTAATCACTCGTCATTTCCTCACATGCAAACAATTTCGCTCGTATGTTGTTTTTCTTTTCTTTCCTTTGTTTTCCATGCCACACTCATCTACAGGGTCCAACTCCCTTTTTATAATGCCACACAGTCAGTTGTTATCAATCTCTACCAAATACTAGACTTTTCTAGTCTATAGTTTATGCTTGCCAACATGCAAGTTGCAGCACATCTTGAAGCTTCTATAAGCTTTCATATATATATATATATATGGTTGCCAATCCAATAGGTATTTTTTTTCTAAACCTATGGGTAGGTATTTTTTTTTAGCCGTTGGATCACCATCTACTAGTGATCCAATGACTATAATGAAGTGTATGAAAAGACGTGCATCATTAATGTTCTTTCTCTCTCTTACTTTTTACAATAAAATTATATGCATGCTAAATTTTCATTGGCCAAATTGATACCTATACATAGGTAAAAAAAAAACATACCTACTGGATTGGTGCCCATATATATATATAGTGTGTACGTAGTTCTAGCATGTCGGCAACTTAGCACTATTCCTGTGGCTTCTATAATCTCCTTTGATAAATCTAGATAATTCTAGAGAAGACTATATGCAAAGGTGGTTTTTACTTTGTTGCAGGCTTGTCATATTATTTTGCTGCATTGTTCCCATAGAACTTAGCACGTTTATTGATTGCAACAGAGGATTCACTTGGTTTTCATGAGATTGGACTTGGTTAATCTGACATTGTGGCTATTGCGTGGAGTGCATATGAGATGATGAAGAATGTTGTTCCTGTTGCAATTGAGAAACAGGCTTATTATCTGTTTCTCATAGTGAGCCAGTTTCTCCTTATGCCCAGGTAAAATGCTACGTTTGGGAACCTATAAAAATTGAAAAGCACGCTCCAACGTGTTCTTAAATAATTTCAGCTGCTCTGACTTTGGCTGCTGTGGAAGAGAATCAAGCTGTCAAACAGGAAAAAAAATGATAATTAAGCTAAAAGTAAGGTATTAGTAACCAAATTAAGTTCACAAAATCTGCTTTCTACACCATTGGTATGTGTGTTTTGTAGACACGACAGACCCTTCAAAACAGCAGATTCAATCCTCAGTTTTCGAAGCATATGTTGTAAGCACGTGACTGTCATTACTATAATGAGAACAAGTAAAAGTGATCACATGCCTCCTATAATTTGCTAGCAATTTTCTGGTACATTTCAAGAAGTTCAAGTAAGTACTCTTCCTTCATTGTTTTGATCTGCAGACCAATTAATGCAACAAAAAGTTAAATGTAAGTTCTTCAGGTGCCAATAATTTAAGATATTCACTAGCATCAGCTACATGCTTTTATGAAATGATAACAACATAAACGCTATTTTCATTAATCCGTAATAGACCATAATGTGGATGAGAATAAAGGAATTATTTTCCTTTTTCATCCATTCACATGTTTACTTACTATTTATTAAACACATTTTGGTGAGTCCCCCCCATATGAAGTAAAATTGGGAAAAGAGTACCCAAGTTTTGATTTTTTTTTTTCCCTTTATGCTTCTTTCGTTAATTATCTCATCTACTTAATATCTTAAATTGTTATATGATATGCCGCTGCATATTTTTGTCTTCATATATTTTTCAACTACATGCCTCTTTCTTATTCTTGGTAGTGTCCACAATCATCTTAATTGCTTCCATAACAGCTAGCTTGTTAGGAAAACTCAGTGTTATGCCGTTATTAGCTTTGGGTAGACCTCTTCTTGCCAATCATCTCCATTTGCAAGTCCGCAGTTCAGGGAGTTGAACCCACAAAGGAATAAGCATAAAAAATGGGCACATACAAGATATAACTGTTGAAATAAAAGGCATATAACAAACCACAATAATTCATTTAAACTTGAAACTATATTAGAGAATTCAATGGACAGTACCTCTTACTTTGGGTTGATATGGGTTGATAGTCTTGACCGGCCACTGTCCTTTCTGGCGCTCCTACAAGTTGCGAAAATGGTAGGAATAAAGTGGGGTTATGGTCTTCAATATTCTTTGTCTCTTTTGGTTGTCTGCTGAAAAACCCACACAAAATGAGCTACACACAATTAGTCAAAGACTAGTTAGTTTTTCATGTGAGAGACAATGCAGCAGTGGGGCCTTATTACATGTGTGTATGATAGATCATATCCTCGGTCCAATGTGCTGACTAAAGTGCCTAAATAGTGTAAAACTATGATCCTCACGATGTGGTTTATCCCATTATAATCCAATTAGTAATATTATATAAAATTAATCATACATATAAATATAATTATTCTTAATAAGCTTTAATTAAGATATAATGAATTACTAATGATTATACTAATTTATACAAAATATTCCAACAATAACCATATTAAAATTAGCTTCCAAGGGTTCTATTTAAAAAACATCTTAACTAAGCGTAACATTAATTTACAAAAAATTGTACCTTGGCTACATAGTATAAGGTCATATATGTCTTTTTTGTTGTTTAAGGCAATAACATATCGACGATGGCTCTGTAAGGGGTCTCCAATTACTGTTGTTCTTGTCTATACTGAAAACACTACATTGTCAGAACAAATAAAGGCTACGCATCTTAACAATAAAACAAGAATTTATGGGCTATTTTTTTTTCCTTTTTTTTTTTTAAGAAAACAAAAATCCCTAGATATATTATTTATGTGCGTGAAGATATTTATCACCAGAGACACTAATTCAAATCATACTCTAAATTTTGATGATTAATCAATAAATACAAAGATTCTTGCCCAAACACAGTACTAAATCCGTGAAAAATTTCTCAGAAATTAAAGAATCGAAACACAAGTCAAGCAGTTGGGTTTTCAGGTTGGTTCATTTTTTATCCTTGATAAAACCTTGAGAATGAAAAATCGAGTAGATACATACGTTAAAATTTGTAAAACGAATCGAGAATCGACGATGCCATGCTATTAAATTTTCTTTTTCTCTTTTTTTTTTTAAGTAAAAGCAAAGCTGAAATATTTGTTGCTGAACTATTGGGAAAGACAACCGAATTATTTATTTATATATTAGTATTATATTTTAAAAAATTTTAAAAAAATTCTTAATTTAATTTTTTTTTAATGTTATGATTAGTCCTATTATTATTTTTCCATATTGTGATTGGTCTTAATATATGTACTTATAAAATATAATTTTATAGTAATAATGACTTATATTAAATTAAGTTCTTTGAATAAATAGTAATTTTATATCCATCTCATTTAAAACATTTTCTTTCCCTACTTAATATTGTAATACATTGTATCTAGGATTTTTCTATATAAAGCTGTAATACATTGTACCTGATTATAAATTAGGATTAATATATTCTTTAAATGTATTAATTAAAAAAATAGTTTTCTTTCTCTTATGAAAAATTAGTTCAATATAAGTGATCACCAAAAAAAAAAAATCAGTGCATTATATGCACTAAGTCAAATTCTTGAGGTCCATTGAAATTCTTGGGCTTCGTATAATAGGCCTTTTTGGTTTTTTTAATCAAGCTTTGTTTGTTAGAATTTTTAAACAACGTATTCTAGGAGATTTAGGAGAGCAGCAGAGAGAAGATGAGAGTGGCGGTAGTTGGTGGCGAGATTAATGGATTGGTCTCAATCTTCGTTTTGGCCCAATACGACGTTAATACGGTTACTTTTGATGGTCTTGATTTGGACCTTGGTCTCATGTTCTTCAATGGCATAAGTGTCTCTCTATCTATCATTCTCTGTTTCATTATTATTTTAAATAATTTGACACATCTTTTTATCTTTAAAATACTTTCACTATTATTCATTAAATATATATAGATCTATACATGTATAATTTATGAAACTTTTCAAGGGTAATGAAATGTAATTTTCAAAGGCAAATTCTTTTGGACATTTAAAATATTTAAGAACTAAATGTACGATCGTTTATAAGTTTAGTTCCATTGCTTGCCATATGTATATGTCAATATGGGAAGACTTTTTTTTTTAGAAAGGAAATATTGAAAGATTTTTAATACTATGACTTATTTTTTTTAAAAAAAATAACTTTGTTTCACTTAAGCTTTTTCCTTAGAAATATATGCATGTTCAATCATAGGGAAAATTAAATGAAATGTATCTAAAATAATTAATTTAATTATCTTAATTACTAAAAACATGTGTTCATTTTCTGTCTATGGAAAGTGATAGAGAGAGAGAGATAGCTTAAGCGGAGATTAGGATTATGCCAGGTGGCTAGATTTGTTTGCTTTTATTTAAAAAAAACAGTTAAATAAGATAAAATTAAAATAATTGTTATGTTTGAAAAATTGGATGTTAATTTTAGTAATTTAGAAGTAACAACATTGTCTTATACATAGTCAATTTTTGTTTTTTCTTAATAACTATCCTTATATTAATACATTTACTTTTGAAACTAGAGATAATACATTCTAAACTACTGAATTACCAAATCTACAAATTAGATTCTATGTATATAAAAGAACAAATAGCAATTCCAATTCTAATTTATTGTCATTAATGTCAGTTGTTATTTTATATATATATATATATATATATATATGAAGATTTACATATCTTAATGGTCACCATGAAAGATACTTAAAGAGAAGCTTTATGGTGTTTGGGAAAGCCCATTTAGTGTGAGAGCAGATATAGCTTTATAGAAGATTAGACAACAAAAGTGATTCTCAACTCAAATACAACCCAGTTCACAAGAAAATCCCTATCCTTGTCCACAATGAAAACCCCATACCTGAGTCACTCGTCATTCTTGAATATATCGACCAGACCCAGAAAGCCCACCCCATGTTGCCCATTGATCCATACCAAAGGGCCCAAGCCGGTTTCTGGGCCCGTTTCATCGATGAAAAGGTAAATTATTATTTTTTTAAAAATCTAGTTATAACTCAATTATCGTAAAGATTATTTCGTAAAAAGTATTTTTAAGAGCCAAGTATGTCATTAAAAGTCATTTTCTCAAATCCTAAACCTTCATTTGCATTAGAACTTATTGGAACCTTGAAGTATGTAAGCAACGCTTCGATTGTGATTGTTCCAAGGGAAACTCATGCAATTAAGATAATGACAATTAAACAAGATTGCCAACCAAAACTTTGAAAAACAAAATCCAATTTTCTTTATTGAAACAAAAAGTGAATATTAATTCCAAATTGGATATTATTTGAATGTACGATTTCGCTCTAAATTTGGGAAATGTTCTTAAGCAAGGAGAGTATGGAAGAGAAGGCATGGGAAGAAGCATTAGAGCTTCTGAAAGTTCTTGAGAAAGAGCTCCAACGCAACAAGTACTTTGGGGGAGAAACTATTGGTCTTGTGGACATAGCAGGAGTTTTGCTAGCTCATTGGGTCTCGGCGCTTGAACAAATTGTGGGCATACAAATTTTGCCTAAAGACAAACCTCTCCACCTCTCTCAATGGTCCCATGATGTTGTGACTCATCCTATTGTCAAGGAAATTTTGCCTGTTAAGGACAAGTTGGTTGATTTCTTCGGAACTTATGTGGAAAGATTTATTTATAATATAAACATGATATTAATTCTTATTAATTTATAAAGATTTATCCAAATCTAATTACACATTGGATTATTTTATCACATAATTTTATATACAAAATTTTAATCCCACATAAAACATAATACCATAATATAATTTAATGTTATTAAAACATGAACTAAATAATTAATATTTAAATTAGAACGTTCATGAAATTATAACTCAATATATATGTTATAAGAAATAAATGTGTTTATTATATTTAAAATAAATTTATTCAATAAAATGAAGAAGACAAAATTTTTTAAATGTTCATTTGAAAATATTTCAATGTTCCCTTAAAAACAGTAAGTTATTGCTAAAACTACAATAAATCAGGTTTTTTGGTGGCCTAAAAAATCATTCTAGAGTACCAAAAAAAAATTTCGAGCTACCAAAAAAAATATTGTGAAAGTATCAAAAGTCTCACAAATTTGCTAGCAAAATTACCATCCTGGCTCCTAATTCTACCTAATCTGATTATTTTACTTAATTTACAATATTGCTCCCTCAAAGTTCCTTTCCCAATTTCCAAAGCATTTATCCACGGGTAAAACCAATTATGAAAACTTGTTATGATGGGTGATTTTTTTAGTTGTTTTTTGTGAGGTACTAAGTCAATAAAAGTACTACGATGGATTGAATGATTGGCCATAAAATATTATAAAAAGTTTATCATAATTAAAAATCATTTAAAATTACAATATTTATCATAAATAAATGAATATGATACACGAATTAAGTAGAAAAATACGATTAAGATGGAAGAACTAGATGTAATTAGTAGTGATGGTACCATTAAAAAAAAACCGCATAATAGACATATGTATGTTTAAAGTAACTTTGATAATTAGAAAATATACGTTTGTGTATTAGATGCGTACAAAGTTGTAAAATTATTAGGCTTTCAAAAATTCTTAAAAACTATTGAGTTCTATTTTTTTTTTCCTTTTTGTCACGAGATTTTCTAAAATTTCTCTGATGTTTCTCTTAAAGTTAAAAAAAATCACATTATGAATTCTCGATATCGATATTTTTATCGAAATTTTGCCAATATTTCGCGTTATTTATTCGAAACTTTTCTGGAAAATATTTTGCTATGGACTTATAATATTATTGAATTATGAGATTTTTTTTCAGTGAAATTTGCTTATCAAATATACATGAAAATGAAAAGAGGGTGGTTCTAAACTGTTCTCTAAATTAAAATAAAAATAGCTCAATCTTTCATTTGAACAAAAAGAATAACCAAAAAGCTGCTAGAATAAAGTGTTTTTTAGCCGTTGATTTTTTTAAAAAAATTACTTAGTCTCTTGCAATTTCCTGTTGGCGATTGGGAAAAAAAAAGGTATACATTTGGTACATATATAAGTTGATAATTTGTCAATTTTTTTTTTTCCTACAAGCATTTTTAATAGTGGCCAGTACTTTTGGACTAATTGTTAACTAACCTAATACATAAACAAATGAAATGCATTAATTCGGCTCATGGTAGAAACAAAATCAATACACAATATTAATATATACTTTATTACAATGACCGAATTAAGACTTAATTAGTGTACTATATTTCTCTCTCCTGAGAAATGATCCTGTTGAGATGGAGCTTTGGGCTGTTTAGCATAGCCCCGGCGCTGCTTCACTCTTGTATAGAAAACCCAGAAGACCAAAGAGATCATAACGGAGGCTGAAGCCCAAACTAGCCCAATAATGATCAATCTGCTGTTGCTCCTCAGGCCTGAACAGTGGTCCACACTGATATTTCTGAAGGTTTTCCGGACAAAAGTGCAGTCTACGAGCTCGACTAGGAAAGGCCCATAATTGTACAATACAGAGCCCATATTTACCGTGGCCATTAACTGGTCGTAGTAGGTTGGGGTCAAACGGCCCACTGTGGTGCATACACCACTTGCTGAAACCTGGCAAACATACTCATTCCATTCCTAGCATCAAAAGAAAAAAAAAAAGCAAAGCAAAGGCACAGAAAAATTGTATAAAATTAGTGAGTTTTTACAGGACAATTGAAAACATCATAAAAATATTGAATATTTATTTGATAAAGAATGCTAAATTCACTTTGTCTCTTTTATATGTGAACTTTTATAATATTAAAATATTGAATATTTTAATAGAATATACACTTATGTGAAACAGTGAGACATAATAGTAGAACATAACGTGAATTTAAGTCTCTTCTTTGATTAAGAGGAAAATAAATATCACACTATCATCACTACTAATTTTGTAACCAATTAGAAACTATCATGTAATAATAATATGCGAGTTTTCCAGCTTGTATATGTGTACGTGATTATATGAAAATCAACAAAATATCTTTGCAACCAAGTGTGATAAATTCAGCATCGTTCCTTTCTATTAAATTGATATATAATTGGGTTGGAATAATTTAATAATTGTAACATAATATTAATTTGACATGTGAGTAAGTGCTCAAAAGATTATTACCTGTCGAGAATTTCCAAAATTAACTTCACCGTTGGCACATTGGCGGTCTGTCATATCAGAATGGAATGGATTACAGATGATAGGCACCAGTGGACCGGACTGATTGAAGAAAATTGGTCCTGCCTCGGGCGGGGCATTGAAGTTTGAGATGTTGGTGATGAACTGGTTAGCAACACTGACCAATTGGAAGGTGACATCTTTGCTCTCGTAGAGTGTTTGTTGGGCTGTGGCATTGTCAACGCAGGGGAGAATATCATCCAGAGCTGAACTAGCTGTGGGGTTCCGAACCCAGTCATCCATCGCTACACATGTATCTGTCACTACACTGAATTTATGTATAGTTTGTGGTAAAAAAAAAAAAAAAGAGTGGAAAAAGATTAGTTTAATTGATTTAAAATACTTGGGCTTCCGCAATATTTGTACATTTTGTTTTTAAAAACGAAATAAAGAATGAAAATTTTCCTTAATTATGTTATTTCAGAAAATCCTCATTGTCTATTTCACTTTTAAAAATAATTAAATGTTGCCGAATTAGTCCTCAACTGCTTACACAGAGAAAAATGTTAAGAGTTGTGCGAGTAAATCTTACTTGTGAAGAAGAAGAAATACACCACCCAGAATAAATGTGACTGTTACAAGGATCCACCCTGTAACTCCCACTCTGCGGAAATGTGTACATAGATATTGTTTAATAACCAGTAGAAATAAGCTTGTTTGGTGCATGGATAAGGATAGAATTATTGCTTGGGATTGTAACAGATTGTATTGTATTGTATTTATTATTTTTATGAAGTTAAAAATAAATCATAAATTAATTTTCAAATGCTAAAATTTTCAAATATAAAATTTGAATTCAATGTAAGTAATAAAATTTTCAAAAATATAATTTTAGTTCTATTTAAGTTTTTCTTGTTGACGTGTTATACACACAGTTATCAAAACTGTGTAATGAGTATTAATTGCTCTATGCTAGACAACAAAATAGGGTACAAATTGTGTACTAAATACATATTAATTATATATGAAGAAAACGTATATAAGCTGTGTATTGCCCAAGTGTTAAATATGGTAAAAATTGGCAAAAACGTGTATAGGGCTGAGGAACCTCACACTATAAATAGGGGTACTATACCTCATTGTATATTATCCCAGAGTGTGAGAAACACCAAGGATTGTAAGAGTAAAATTAGAGTGAATTTACTTTTGAGAGTAAGAAAAAAATTTTCTCTTGGCTGTATTTAGGGTTTGGAGTGTGAGTTAAGAGTATTGCATGTAAACACTTGTAAATGTTTATTTTTTCCTAATAGTGAAGATCCGCAGTAGTTCCGTGGACATAGCCAATTTGGTGAATCACGTTAATTTTGTGTATGTTTTGTTTATTTATTTCGGCAATATTTTTTTCGTAGTTATTTTATCGTTTCCACTACTGTTTGTTTATTGAGGCAAATTATTTCCTAACAACTGGTACCAGAGCTAAGGTTCGATTTAGTAGAAGCAATGGTCAGAGGTGAAGGATCAGGATCCAGAATTGACAAGTTCGACGAAACAGACTTCTCATATCAGAGATTATATATCAATGATTATTTGTATAGTAAAAAATTGCACCAGCCTTTATCAGGGAAGAAACCAGAGAAAATGAAGAATGATGATTAAGAACTCCTTAATTGATAGGTGTTAAGTGTAATCTGATTGATACTAACGAAGAATGTTGCTCATAATATAGCAGAGGCAAAAACCATAACAAAGATGATAGGCATCCTATTAGATATGTATGAGAAACCGTCAGTAAACAATAAGGTACATCTAATGAAGAAGTTGTTTCATTTAAAGATAGGAGAAGGTGCTTCAGTTGCAACACAAATCAATGAGTTCAACATAGTCGTTTCTCAATTAATGTCCATCGAAATTAATTTCGACGATGAAGTTCATACTCTAATTCTTCTAGCATCTCTATCAAATAGTTGGGAACCGATGAAGGATGTAGTTAGCAATTTTGTAGGCACAGAAAAGCTACAATTCAATGATGTTAGAGACCGAATTTTGGTAGAATAAGTTTGTAGAATTGATTCAGGTGAAGATACATCATCGAATTCTGTTCTAAATCTTGAGAATATGGGCAGAAGCAACGAGAAGAATTCTAACCGAGGTTATGGTAGGTCTAAGTTAAGGAATGACAGATACAAGTCAAGATCCAGAAGAAGACTGGAATGCTAGAATTGTGGCAAGACTGACTATATAAAAAAGAATTGCATAGTACCAAGAAAAAATGACAGCAGAAATGATGCGAATGCCGTGACTGATAAGGTACAAGACACTTTACTATTATCCGTAGATAATCCAATTGACTCTTAGGTTTTAGACTTTGGAGCTTTATTTCATACCACTGTACACCGTGATGTATTGGAAAATTATATCGCTGGTAATTATAGAAAGGTTTATCTAGCCAATGGAGAACCTTTATATATTGTTGCTATGGGTGATATCTGTCTAAAGATGTTAAACGAATCAGTGTGGAAAATCTAGAAAGTAAAGCATGTATTGAGAATGATATGGAACCTTATGTCGATGTGACAGCTTGACGAGGAAGGACACAATATGACCTTTATTGGTGGCTTATGGAAGGTTAGCAAAGGAGCAATGGTTGTTGCTGGAGGAAACAAAACTAGGAACTCTTGATATGGCTTCTAGTTGTAGAGATACATTAGTGACTGTCAATACTGATATTGATTCAAGTCTATGGCACTCTAGACTTAAGCATATGAGCGAAAATAGAATGAAGGTAATGTTATCAAAAGAAAAGCTACCAAAGCTAAAGTCTGTTAAGCATAGCCTGTGCAAAAGCTGTATATTTGCCAAGCATAAAATGGTGAGCTTTTTGAAAGGCAGAAGAGAACAGAATGCAGCAAAGTTGGAGAGGCCATCTCCTATAATATCCGTTAGAGGCTCAATATACTATGTCACTTCATTGATGATTCGAGCAGAAAGGTATGATTCTATTTTCTGAAAAATAAATTTGATATTTATGATACCTTTAAAACGCAGAAAACCATAGTTGAGAATAAAACTAATCTGAAAGTAAAATGCTTACGGTCTGATAATGGAGGAGAATATGATGATGATGATTTTAAGAGATATTATGCTAATAATGGGATCAAGTTTGAGAAAACCAGTCCAGGGAAACCTCAACTGAATGGTGCTACTGAAAGGATGAACAGAACCCTAAATGAACGTGCTAAGAGCATTAGGTTACACATTGGGTTGCCAAAGACATTTTAGGCTGATACAGTTAATACTGCTGCATATCTTATCAACAGAGGACCTTCAGTACCATTAGACTACAGAATAGCAGAAGAGGTCTGGACTTAACGAGAAGGTAATATACAAGGACATGTTAGATACCACAGCTGATTGTGTATGTCCTGAAATCAAAAGTTGGAGGAAATTCCATTAAATAAGATGAAGACTAAAAATGACCAGGAAGATCAAGAAGTTATAGCACCAGCAATGGAGCCACAAACCCCAGTGGCTGAACTCAAAAGATATTCTAGAACAATTCGAACTCGTCAGAGATATTCTCATGTATTGCATTACATTCTATTGACTGATAAAGGCAAGCTAGAGACCTATGAAGAAGCAGTGCAAAATGATGATTCAACCAAGTGAGAGTTAGCCATGAAAGATGGGATAAATTCATTGGCATCCAATCAGATATGGGAGTTGGCTAAACTACCAAAAGGGAAGAAGGTTTTACACAACAAGTGGGTATACCAAATAAAGTAAGGCAATAAGCGGCACAAGGCAAGGCTTGTTGTCAAAGGCTTTCAACAGAAGGAAGACATCGATTACACCAAGATTTTCTCACCATTTTTTAAATTGACTACTATCAAAACAGTTCTTGGGTTAGTGGCTAGGGAAAACTTGCATCTAAAGCAGTTAAATGTCAAGACGACATATTTTCATAATGACCAAGAGAGAGAAAGAAATTTACATGAACCAGCCATAAGGTTTTGAAGTATAAGGGTAGGAGAAAGTAGTGTGCAAACTTCAGAAGAGCCTATGTGGCCTAAAATAGGCTCCAAGATAGTGGTACAAGAAGTTCAATATATTTATGAGTAACATGTTGGGATTTTTGCTCTTAAAAGAAGATTTTCAATTTTACCCTTTTGAGTATAAACAACTTTCTCTTATATGCAATTATGATATTTACTAGATTAAACTATCTTAGTTGAGTAGTTTATTCATCTGAAAAAAATTCCATGACTTTATATGTATATAAATAAACAAAAATGATTAAGTATTAATTATGGGGAGACTTGTTTCTTTATCTAAGTCTAAATGAAGAAATTTACAATCTGTAAATAAAGATAGAATACTTTATTTACTATAGGTTGTAGTGTTTGTCTATCTCAACGGGAATGATGTGTCTTAAATCATTGAAATATTCGACTTCTAATAGAAACATTAATACAACATAAACAAGTTATGTGTATTGAACTGGAACAGGTAATATAAAGAATTGCAGTACCGTAACTCAATTCTTATATTATCATAAACTAGCTCTTAGCATATAGATCTTAATCTTTGATGTTTGACTGAACTTGCTTTCATGGGTTATAGCTTTTTGATTGTTAAAAGACTAATCTCTATGAAATTAGAGGTGAACTCTAGCATATTGGAGGTTATGGTTTATGAATTAGTGTGAATACCAAATAGTTAAGGATACTATACATTAATGCCACTTTAGGTTCTTTCAAAATTCATGGAATAATTAAATCTAAGATCTTAGTATTCACTTTGTGAATTGGTTGATAATTTTGTCTAAATAGCTATTGAGAATAAATTTATCGACAATATTATTCCTTGATAGAAAGATGGTAACTTAAAGGTAGATAGGTGTTGGAGGAATATTACGGTAATTTGACCTATCCAACTACGGCATTGTATAGGGATTCTATATGTGGTATAGAATATGCTAGATGGATCGGTTAATCAAGGTTAGTTAATTAAATCTCTATAAAAGGTATGACATTTAATCTAGGAGTGCAATATTAGGCCTTTAGTGGAGTGTCCCCTTTACTAATAATATTTATATAAATACCATAACAAGAGTTATTATGTATTTATCATATTATTGGAGCTTAGATTTTTGGATCCATTAGGTCCCTTGTCTAGCTCAATTAAGCTTATTAATTGGTTGGTGGTATTTGTGAAATTAGTTTCATGAAACTGTGTAAAATAATAATTCTACACAGAAGTTGGTATTTTTATAAATAAGTTTCATGAGTTGGACATATTTATAAAAATACACCTAAAGCCCAAATTGGAGAACAAGCCAAATCCTAATTGGACTAGGGTTAGCAGTTTTTGGTCCCATATATATAAAATATATGAGAGAAAAAACTATAAAGTAACTCTTAGTGAGTCACATGCATAGACATAGGGAGAGAGGGAGGAAAATCGGCCAAGGCTGAGAAAGAGAGGAGAGAAAAAGTTTCCTACTATCTCACAGTCCCATCTCACGTCCTGATATTCCATAGGATCAAAAAGGAGTTCTTGATCGATCTCCAACAAATGTTTCGACTTGGTGTCCACTCGTCTCATCAACTAAGAGCAAGAGCATAGACAAGAAAATCTAAGGTTGGAGGTTTGATTACCACCAATAAGGAGATCAAAGAGGAACACGCTACAAGAAATAAACTCTAATCTCATCTCTAGAGTTTTGTATCTAGATTTGATTTATGTTGTACATGATCCTGTATATAATGCATGTATGTTATATGGTTATGAAAACTGTTTTTTTGTAAAATTTTAAAACCTAAATCTGCTAATTTTTCCGTTGCATTTATGATATGATCATGTATTTTCCATATCTGCATACATGCATGATTTTCCTAAGTGTTAGGTCAATTTATCAACATAACAATGGTTACTTATGATGCCAAACAGATCACTACTGTTATGTGAAGAAGTTTGGCAATTCTTATATTATTCTACTTTTATATGTAGATAATATAATGATTGCTGGAGCTAGAATAGAGGAAATTGATAAACTCAACAGAGAATTGTCCAAGGAGTTTTCTATGAAGGACTTGAGAGTTGCAAAACAAATACTTGGGATAAAAATTTCTAGAGCAAATGAAGTTTTTTAGATATCTCAAGAGGATTATGTAAAAAAGGTGCTTAGTAAATTCAACATGGATGAAGTAAAGCTTATGAGTACTTCTCTGGCTAGTTACTTTAAACTAACTAAGGAGCAGATACCCTCAACTGAATAAGAACAAGCTTACATGGCTAAGGTGCCTTATTCCTCTATTATTTGTAGCCTCATGTATGCCATGGTGTGTACTAGACTAGATATAGCATATGTAGTAGGAGTTGTGAGCCGATACATGAGCAATCCAGAAAAACAATATTGGGAAGTAGTTAAGTGGATTCTCAGGTACTTGAGAGACACTAACAACATGGCCTTGTGATTCAGAAAGTCAGACTTGGGTCTATATGGCTATGTTGATGTTGACATGGCTGGCGATATAGATGGTAGAAAGAGTACCACGAGATATGTGTTTATATTAGGTGGTACGGCAGTCAGCTGGGTCTCAAAGTTACAAAAGATCATTATACTCTCTGCTACTGAAGTTGAATATATTACTATAACAGAAGTAAGTAAGGAGTTGATATGGTTGTAGAGTTTTCTAGAGGAACTCGGTCAGAATTATAAGAAGAACACTTTGTATTGTGACAGTCAAAGTGTTAATCATCTGGCAAAGAATCCTGTTTATCATGTTTAGACAAAATATATACAGGTTCAGTACCATTTCATATGCTCAGATTTAAAAGATGGAGTCATAGGTCTTGAGAAGATTCATGGTACTCATAATCTTGTTGATATGTTAACAAAGATGGTGACCATTGACAAACTGAAGATGTGTTCGGCTTCAATTGGCTTGCAAAAATAACAATGAGGAGATGAGCTATTGGTTGATCGAGTATGAAGATATGATTAAAATCAGTCTTCAAGTGGGAGATTGTTGACGTGTTATACACACAGTTATCAAAACCGTGTAATGAGCATTAAGTGCTCTATGCCGGCCAACAAAACATGGTACAAACCGTATACCAAATATATGTTAATTATATATGGAGAAAACGTGTATAAATCGTGTATTACCTGAGTGTTAAATATGATAAAAATTGGTAAAAATGTGCATAGGGTTGAGGAACGTCACACTATAAATAGGGGGACTATTTCTTATTGTATATTATCTCAGAGTGTAAGAAACACCAAGTATTGTGAGAGAAAAATTAGAGTGAGTTTACTTTTGAGAGTTATAAAAAAATACAAATTTTCTCTTGGGTATATTCGGAGTCTGAGGTATGAGTTAAGAATGTTGAGTGTAAACACTTGTAAAAGTTCATCTTTTTCCAATAATGAATATCTGCAGTAGCTCCGTGGACATAGCCAATTTGGTGAACCACATTAATTTTGTGTGTGTCTTGTTTATTTATTTCGGCATTATTTTTTGTATTTATTTTATTGATTTCACTATTATTTGTTTATTGGGGAAGTTATTCCCTAATACTTCTAGCTTAATTTGTGAGGATGTTACTATCTTTGGAGAATATGCCATAAACAAGTTGAAAACATGAAAAGAATGTTTGTTTTATACATGAGATAGGATACGATTATATTATTTAGGATTGTAACAGAATGGATTATATTTAAATGTTGTCATGTGTTTGGTGTATATTGGATTGTATCATATTTACTTTTTGGGTTACTAACATTTTTATACCTTGTGTTTTGATTGTTTATTTAATTTATACTTTATGTTTTGGTTGTTATTAATATTGATCTTCAAATTTGAAACTTATAACAAATTTATATCTTCTTTAGATGAAACACCAATTTGATCATTGAGTTTACCAAAATACCCTTTAAATTTTAAAGATAAATATTTTAATACTTAATTTAAATTTTAAAAATAATTAAAATAAATAGTTAAAAGAACAAATATTTTTAAAAAGAAAAAAAACTGCAAAAATTAAACATTATTTATAAAACCATTTATCAATTTTATGTGTTTTAAATGTGATTTCTTTTAACAAATATATATTTTTATTTTTAAGGGTATTTTGGTAAATATAATAGTTAAAATTAGTGTTTGACTTTATTACAAATTCTAAATCTGAAGATCAATGTTAATAATAACCAAAATATAAGGTATAAACTGAACAAACAATTAAAATGCAAAAAATATATTTTTTAATTAAGTTAAAAAAAAAATGATAAATTAATTTTAAAATAATAAAATTTTCATATATAAATTATAAATTCAACGTGAGTAGTAAAAATGTATTCACATGTTTGAAAGGGATTCTTTAATCCTATGGAGAAGGTGATTAGTTAGCTCCTTATAGATTATTTATCCTTATCCCACCTTAGTCTAATACAAGATTGGACAAGGCTGTTCAATTACATCAATTGGTTATTGGAAACTCTGAAGTTTTTAATTCTGTTTAAATTCTTCTTCGCTTAAAAATTTATGAGGATGCACTATGTATGGAGAATATGCCATAAACCAAGCTGAAGACATGAAAGGAAAAAAAACTATAGTGTTGTAAACGTAAAAAGCGACAATTCGCTTTATGTTTGAAAGTTTGTTGTCATTTGTCAACAAACTACATGACGTTTATGGATTGCGTAAGTCAAAAAGCGACGTGACTCCAAACTTCTACTCAAACCTATAACAAAGTACTAAACATGGATATATAACAGGAAAACATGCCATAAGCAGTCTAAAAACATGATGAAAACATTTAATATGGTTAAGTCACTCACGCATACAGGAGACGTCGCATACCCAAAACTGAAGACACTGCAATAATCACCAGTAGCAATAACAATGTAAGGAAAAATTAATTTGAAAAAATAAAAATAAAAAATCGGTTTTAGAGGGTCAGAAGAAGGCCTACAAAAACCAATAAAAGCCAATAGCAGCATCACAGCGGCAATTATGATAAGAGTCAATCTCCTGCATGGAAAAATAACAAAACAATAAGATGAAGGGGACGACTCCTAGCACTGCATATGACATATCATAGTCCTCCAATTTAAGTGGTGACCCCCTACTGAGGTTATGATACGTTAGATGCATCGATCGCAATCATGTTTGATGCTAGCATAGCTCTGAAAAAAAAAAAAGAAGAAGATTTACTGACACAGAATCTAGAACTCGTTGAATCCCATCTGCATTGTCCCCTGTTCCTTGTTGGAGAATGGTAGAAGAAGCACTAATTTTCTTTTCGACGCTGTCAATGCTTTGGTGGACACTAGCGGGTAGAGAGAACTGACCGACGCTGACGTTCTTAGCAGCATTCAGATAACTTGATACATTCCCAAGACTCTTCACAACCGAGTCTGCTTGCTGTACAACGTAGTCTAGAGTGTTTGTTGTCTCACTGTGGAACTTCCCTTGTCCCATGTACAGAACAACGCATCCTATTCTGAAACAATGGTATTATTAGTTCCCAAACACCGTTACTACACCATTGAAAAAAAAAAATGTTAAATAACAAAAAAATGGACAAATTAGGTCCTTGTGTCACACATCGTAACAATAATTAACATTTTTCTTTAACGAGGTAGTATTTTCTAATTATCAGTGAAATATTTAGATTCTATAAAAACATAAGCTGGTCTCTCGCTGTTATGTGACAACTGTAATGCACTGTTGCATTAGTTGTGATGTAGTAGTATGTAACATTTTTATTTTTTTTAAAGGAATAAATGATATCTTTTAATCTACAAGGATGGGAGCAAAGAGGGTTTGGAACCTACATTGCAGCAACGGTAAATACAAGGAGAAATATGAGGGAAAGAACGAATGCGGTTCGGGAATAGGTAGAAAAGCGTTTATGTTGGCAGCAGCAATGGCAAAGACCAATAACCAACACGCACAAACCGAAGCCGAGGAACCAGGTGGCGGCGATTATGAACAAAGGAGCAGCAGTGAACCCAACTGACTGCAATTAGAGAGATTAAAAGTTATGTTTGTTCTGAAAACAATTACATTAAACAAACAAGGAACTCAATAGCTTTATGTTTATGACACGGGAAAATTGTTCTTAACTTCATGATTTTTCCAACTGAAATAAAAAATCTTGTAGAAAAAACGTATTCAAGTATGCCAAAAAATACTAGATAGGCACGACTTATTGAATTAATAAACTTTTGATGGAAGTCAAAATAACAAATATCACACATTAAAGTAACAGTAAAGGATGAACAAGGCATTTCAAGACTTACAGAGAAGTAATGCCTTTCACTAATATTCCATCCACCTTTGTAATACTTGAAATCATCAAGAGGATCTCTTCTGTGTGTTCTCTCCGCGGCCAATATCAGGGACGAGTTCTGTATATGTTCAGCATTTGTTGTCTCAAGAAGATGCCTTCTCAGTTCCCATGAAACAACATCGTGATCATTCTCATCTGTCATCGCGCCTATAGTTAAAAATCATTTTCAGATATGAAGTCAGACATAGAAAATAATGGTTTACTATTTGATTTTTAATCACTGCAACTGGCATAAAAACGAATAAGATATCACCTTTTTACAACAAAGAAAATTAGAAACTAGTTCTTTACAACCAAAAAAATAAGAAAAGGAATAACAATAGAGTACAAAGAGAAAGATACCATAATGAAGAGGGCTAACTCCGTGAGACAGTGAAAAGAAAGCTGAGAAAATGAATAGCAGAGTTGGTAGGAGAACAAAAATGGGCTGCAATTTGGTACTCATGATCAGCATTATGTTCGTTCTGTTCTTAGCTTTGTTCTCTTATTTGAGTTTGATTTTTATATAGAGATTTTCAAAGCCAAAAAAAAAAAAGAAAAAAAAAAAAGAACAGGGTCTGTATCTTTGATAAGCCGAATAAAAACAAAGAGGACATTTGGTTGGAAAAGAAAAGGGTATAATTCGATACACAGCATAGTGTTCTGTTTCTTGTTCTGTTCTCCTTGTTGGGTTTAAGTTTTCATAGATGTTTTCAAAGATACTGGCCCGTTATTCTCATCTATGGTCCGGCCGTTTATAATACCTCTTCTTGTCTTTATGTTAGTGAAACGGCTTCTAGTCCAGTTTGACCAAAACACTTGGTATTGGGCTATTGGTTTTACATTAATTAGTCTTGTCATTTAGCTTTCTTGTCTCTTACAATAAAAATGCAACTTAGAGTAATGGGATTGTCCTAAGACTAAATCATTGAAAACAAAGGATGAGTAACAGCGGCATATGAAGATGTAACACTTCAAGTAAGACTAGAAGCTGAATTGGACACTAGATTCTGGAGAGTATTTTTGATTTTGGTGAGGCTGAAATCGTATAGGTTACCTCCAAGTCTCCTTTGCACTAAAGTTGCTTCTGTAACTTGATCCTTCAGAAGAAAATATAAAGGTTGAAATTCGAAAAGACAGAATTATCTCTTGCAAATTGTGAGACACTTACCAAAATTTTTGGTGATATGTGGCNTTGTATTTTGAGATGTGCATTACGGATGAATTAGGGATGAATGAAGAACAGTCTACATGAGAATTCTTCAATCCAACACCGTTAATCATATGAAATTTATTACCTCTATCCAAGATACTCTAAACTCTAACACCTATGTTCAGGTTGCTTAGATAATTTGTTTCTCAAGGTATTAGCACAACTACACAATGTGACCAACTTTTGTCACGTAGTTGGCACTGAGGTAGGTTTGAATTCCAGTTTCTACCACCTCCATGACACCATTTGTTCCTCCATGAGAGCCTTGAAATTTTGATACCGAGAGTTCCTTTTCGGGGTGAAACATCAATTTTGAGGCTTCCAATTGGTTGTTCTAGAAGTTAAGATCGTTAAACGCATGCATGTGCCATCAGAATTAGTGCTCAAGCCACATTCAAGTCGATTTTCAAAACTCTGTGTGTAGCATGGCATCAACATTATCTTATAGAGAGTAGGATGTTAGAGTTCATGACCCGAATTCTGTTTACTTTGGCTTGAAAGCTTTGCAGTGTGATATATGTGATGTTTTTGTGATTGAGAGAATTTTTTTAAGATCTGTAGTGAAAATAGAGGAATCGGGCAATAATTTCACTAGAGGAGCAAGGGTGGAGCCCTTGCAGTATGGACCTGTTTTATTGGACCAATTTTTCTGTATAATTTTCATCCATATATATGCATGTTTTAGGGTTTCAGAATTCCACATAGATTTCGGTTTAGTCGTGTAATACTCTGTCTTTTGTACCTTATTTTCGACACTATGAAATTTCCTCTGCCAATGGTTTTTCCTAATTAGGGTTTTCTAGTTAAATCTGTGTATACTTATTTTCATTCTTTTGTTGATTATCATTCGTTAATTCTTAAAAACTGGTATCAGAGTCAGGTTTAATTACATTAATAGCAACCATGAAGTATGACATTCCGCTTTTGGATCGTAACACCAAATTTTCGTTATGGCAGATTAAGATGAGGGCTATGCTCGCGCAATTGGATTTAGATGATGCATTATCAATGATCAATATGATGCCCTCATCATTATCAATAGAGGAAAAAATAGCGTAGGGATCGAGAAGCCCTATCTCAGATTCAACTGTATCTATTGAATAAAATACTACAGGATGTTTTGAAGGAGAAAACTGTAAACCTTTTGTGGTTGAAATTAGAGCAACTGTGCATGAAGAAAAGGGTAAACAACAAACAGCATCAGAAGCAGCAACTATATTATCCTTGTATGATAGAAGGTACATATCTAAAAGACCATATAAATATCTTTAAGGAAATTGTTTCTAATCTGGAAGCTTTGGAGGTTAAATATGAGTCTGAAGATTAAGCGTTAATTTTGTTGTGTTCGTTACCTTCTTTATATATGCCTTTTCGAGATACTATTTGTATGGTCGTAAATCTCTTACTCTGAGTATGGTTTATGATTCTCTTCCTTCTAAGGAGAAAATGAATCAGATTTTAACTGAGACTGAGATTCAAGTAGAGGGTCCTATTGTTAAAGAGAGAATATAGGAGAGGAATTCTGGTAGTCATGATAATAGAGGTAGATCAAAATCTAGAAATAAAAATAAAACTTGTAATTATTGCAAGAAAAAGAGTGATATCAAATCTGAATGCTATAAACTTCAGAACAGATTTAAGAGAATTGCTCCTAATCAAAAGGGAAAACAAACTATAAATACTAGTGAAGTTAGTGCTGTTCAAGATAATATCAGTAATGGGGAACTCATAGTTATTTTTGATGGTGACTCCAAATCTTGTGATGATTGGATTCTTGATTCAGGTTGTACGTTCCATATGTATCCTAATAGAGACTGGTTTTTGACATATAAAATGATATCTAAAGATTCTATGTTGATAGAAAATAACACACCTTGTAAAGTTGCTAGTATTAGAACAGTCAAAATTAATATGTTTGATAGAGTTATTAAGACTCTCAGTGGTGTGAGACATATTAGAAATATGATCTCTTTGAGTACTTTTAATTCAAAAGGATACAAGTACACTAGTTAAGATGGAGCTCTGAAGTTTTCTAGAGGAGTACTTGTCGTGATGCAGGCTAGAAAAGATATACTGAATTATATGTCTTAGTGAGTTCTATAGTTATCGATGAAGTAGCTATCGCTAGTCCTTCGTCGTCAGATGATGAAGTTACTAGGCTTTGGTATATGCATCTTGGGCATATGAGTGAGAATAGCATGACTAAACTGAGCAAAAGAGGACTTCTTGATGGATAGAGTACTAGTAAACTGAAATTCTGTGAGAAATACATTTTTGGTAAGCAGAAGAGTGTCAGATTTATAAAAAGCATCCATAATACAAAGAAAACACTTGATTATATGCATCCTGATCTCTAGGAACCATCTAGGGTACCTTCTAAGAGAGGGGCTAGATATTTGCTGACAATCATTGATGATTGCTCCAGAAAGCTTAGGGTATTCATCCTGAAGTAAAAGCATAATGTGTTACCTACATTCAAAGAGTGGATGACAATGATTGAGAAGTATACAGAGAAGCAGATTAAACATCTCCGTACTGATAATGGCTTGGAATTTTGTTTTGATTAGTATTAATAATTTTTTCAAGTCAGGAGAAATCGTGAGGCACTTAATAGTTTGTAATACTCCATAACAAAATAGTGTGATAGAGTATATGAATAGGACTTTGATGAGAGAGTATGTTGTGTGCTCTCTAATGCTTGTTTACCAAAGTTTTTTTTGGGCTAAGGCTACTTATATAGTATATTTTCTGATTAATCGATCTCCTTCAACTACTATTGAGAAAAAGACACCAGAAGAGGTATGGTTTAGTACTTTTGCTAATTATTCTGAGTTGAAGATATTTGGATGTCCTACTTATACTCATGTTGATAATAGAAAGTTGGAACTTAGATCTATAAACTGTATTTTTCTAGGCTATAAGTCTTAGAGATTCTAGTAGTAAATATCAGTAAAAATCAAACACTCAGGTGGAGTTTGAGATTTGGTTAAAATCTACACCAGTGTCTACTTTTCACTCAGTTTCCTCTTTACTGCCATCACCCTTACTAACGCCACTACAATATTCTATACTTTGCCTATACTTTGAATGTAGCCAAAGATATTGATTCTAGTGAAGAATCTTCTACCTATGCAGAGCTTATTAGTTGTGAGGAATCTGGCAAATGGATGATTGCCATGTAATAGGAGATGAAATCACTTCATAAAAATAGCACATGGGATTTGGTGACACTACCTAAGAGTAAGAAAGCTGTTCGTTGAAAATGGGTCCACAAAGTTGAGTTATACATTGTATCATTAATCATATAATCTTATTTTGAAGTTATTAAATATATGATTAAGAACTAATAATCTACTTGAGTGTATAGCAAGCTAAATTAAAAGGATCATAAGACATTCAAGATGGATTACAGAAAAGAGGTTGAAGACAAAAATCAAGATAACAAGACTAGACTAGCAAAGGTTATATACTTAGTTATTATACTTGAATATTTTTCTACACATTATATGATCTTTAATGGCTTAAATTTTTTATAATATTAGAATTTTTTCAAAACAAAACTGTCAAATCTATTTATTTCCAATTAAAATATAAAATTTATTTTTTACAAGCTTTTAAATTAATTTATGAATTTCATTAGTCTCTATATTACATATTAAATCAATTTATAAAGTCACTTTTTGGAAACAATTGAAAAAGCCTTGAAAGAAAATTGAAAATATACTCTCTGGTGGCGGCGATCTGTAGTGAGAATCGGTCTACTTATTCCTCTGATTTCTGTTTTTAATGACTTTTTAAAATCTGACCTTTAGAACCACACTTTCAATAGTTAGTATTTTCGGTCTACCGAAAGTGAACTTTCGATCTACCAAAAATGACAGATTGTCTATCAAATGGTCATAAATAGCTAGTTTTCATTCTAGTCTTTAAATAGAAGTCTTTCTAACACTTGAAACAACTTTTGTACATTCTTACATTGCTTTATACGTACTTTCAAGTTATTCAAATAATTTTTTGTGAATCAAACTTTCAAATTCACTTTTTTCACAAAAGTCAATTGAGCTAAACTAGATCATACCTTGTGTTTTCACTTATTCTCTCTAGGCTTACCTTGTATCATTCCTTTTTATTAGAGAGATTCTAGTTGAGTGCATCAAAAAATGAAAATCAAATTGTATTTTTGAGGTGAGGTTGACCCTGGATTCATAAACAACCCAGTATAAGTGAGATTGGTACCGGAGTCTAAACAATCTGTGTTAGGCATGATAGAGCCGGATTTAAAGCTATTGTAAAGGCATAAGTATGCCTTATAAGAAAGCACTTATTGTGTAAAAGGGATACTCAAGCCCATTCTCTTGACCTGATAGTGGATAGCTTAAAGTAGGTTGCCAAGAGCGAGGGACGTAGACAAACCGTTGTATTTGTTGAACTATGTAAAAATAGTATTTGCATTTCTCTATTCCTATCTCTTTAAATTTATTTATCTTGAGTTTATGCATGCAATTCATCTATTTTTACTTGTTTTTGTTTTTACTCACTAAATTTACTTATCTTATAACAAAAGACTGAAAAAGTTTTTAAACCTGAATTCACCCCCCCTCTTGGATTAGCTAACCTAGGACTAACAATTAGTATCAGAGATTGGTACTCAAATTTTTAAAACTTAATTATTTTTTAGATGGCTAGCTCAAATAATTTTTCTTTTCAATACAAGGGGTTGTCATCATCCAAACCACCTTTTTTAATGGTAGTGATTATAATTATTGGAGAAGTCGTATGGATACTTATCTTAGGTTCATTGATTTTGATCTTTGGTAGATTGTCACTAAAGATTCTTTGAAAATTACAAAAGTGGTTGATGGTGGAGATGTTGAAAAAGATATAGAAGGATATGATGAAAAGGATAAAATCAACTTCACCAAGAAAGGTATTCTATAAATATTCTTATGTGTGGTTTAGATAGGAATATTTATAATAATGTTGAGAAAGCTAGAGATACTCATGAATTATAGAACATGCTAAAAGTCTCTTATCAAGGAACTAGCTTAATGAAAAAGACTAGAATTAATATTTTTACTAGAAACCATGAGTTGTTTAAAATAGAAAAAGATGAATCTATTTCACAAATATTTACTAGATTCATAACTATTATTAATTCTCTTGGTACTCTAGGAAAAGTATTTCCAAATGGTGAGTTGGTAAGCAAGATTCTTCAAAGCCTCCCTCGAGTATATAAAAGCAAGATGGTGGTCATTCAAAAAGCTAAGGATCTGAGCAAACTTCCTCTTGAAGAAATTATAGGTTCTTTAATGACTCATGAAATTCTTATCAAGGAAACAAATGAAGAAGAAGGAAAGGAGAAGAAAAAGAAAGGAAAAGTACTCAAAGTTGCCATGCAAGAAAACATTGAGAAAGAGGAAGAATTTGTGGATAGTGAGCTTGAAAACATTGCCCTACTTACCAAAAGGTACAAAAAGTACCTAAACTTCAAAAAGAAGAATTTCAAGAAAAACACCAAAAGCAATGACATCCGAGAAAAGAAAATGAAGGATGACCAAATCACTTGCTTTGAATGCAAGAAACTGGGTCACATGAAGAATGAATGTCCTTTAAGAAGAAAAATAAAGAAGAAGGCAATGAAGGCCACATAGGATAATAGTGAAGAAGAAGAATCCAAAAGAGAAGAACAAGAAGAAATTGCCAATATGTACTTCACGACAATAGAAAATGAGGTAAACTCACTTGAACCTAAAATTGAATTTCATGATAGTGGTACAAGTAGTGAGTTTAGTGAAAATGATAGTGATTGTGATTTATTATATAAATTTATTGAGTAATTTCAATGATTTATACAAAAATTATAAAAAACTCATTTTCAAAAATAATGCTCTTAAAAGGGAAATTCTTAGTTTGTCTTAAAAGGATGAAGAGTTTACAAAAGGAAAGGAAGTAATATTATGTTGTAATAGTTGTGATGTTTTGTCTAAAGAAAATGCTTCCTTAAATGACAAGGTTTTAGACTTGACCAAAATTGTCAATAAATTTACAAATAGAAAGAAAAATTTTGATATGATGCTCGGTGGATAAAAGTGAGTTTTTAACAAAAGAGGTATTAGGTACAAATCTTCCATAAAACAAAAATACCTCAAAAACTATTTTGTGAAAGCTAGTACTAGTGACACCAAACACGCTTGCACTTATTGCAATGAAGATGAACATATTAGTTTTTCATGCTTGTGAAGAAGAATGAATATTTTGGTGGAAAATTAGCTTGGGTACCAAAAGAATCTAGAACTAACACTCAAGGATCCAAATTATTGTAGATGCCAAAAATCAAAGTTTGATTCTTTTTTATAGGTACAAAAGAAAAAGAACTTTTTGTTTTTAGATATTGGTTGCTCGAGTCACATAACCATTGATTATTCCTTGCTCTTATCGTTTACAAAAAGGAATGGAGGACATGTCACTTTTGGAGACAAAACTAAAGGAAAAAGTTTGGGTATAGGTAATATTGGTTCCACTTCTTCTCCTATTATAGAAAATATTTTACTTGTTGATAACTTTAAGCACAACTTGCTTAGTATAAGTCAACTTTGTGATAAGAGTTACTGAGTGATTTTTGAGCCTTCCAAATGCTTAATTAAGAATATTTATTCAACAAAAATTATTTTTAAAGGTGAAAGAAAAGACAATGTTTATACTATTGATATTGAAAAATATTTTAGTCAAGATAAATATTTTTTGGTTTTAAAAAATGATTCTTAGCATGAATACTATCTCTAAACTTTCTAAAAAAAACTTTGTTGGTGGTTTACCTAGTTTACTTTTTGAAAAAGACAAGGTTTGTGATGTGTGTCAATTTGGATAACAAGTAAAAAGTTCTTTTAAATTCAAAAATATCATTACTACTTCTAGACCTTTACATCTACTTCACATGGATTTATTTGGACCATCAAGAGTAGCTAGTCTTAGTGAAAAACACGATACTTTTATGATAGTAGATGATTTTTCAAGATTAATTTGGGTTCTATTCATTGCTCATAAAAACAACATTTTAAATGTATTTACTATCTTTTGTAAGAAAATGCAAAATGAAAAAAGTTACACTATCACATCTATTAGAAGTGACCATACTAGTGAGATTGAAAATGATGAAATGGAAGCATTTTGCTATAAAAATAGTTTTGATCATAATTTTTCCGCTCCTAAAGTTCCGTAACAAAATGGAGTTATAGAAAGAAAGAATAGAACTTTATAAGAAATGACATGAAGTATACTAAATAAAAATGGTTTGTCAAAATATTTTTGGGCTGAAGCGGTAAGTACCGCTTGTCATATTGTAAATAGAGTTATGATAAGGCTAATTTTGAATAAGACACCTTATGAGCATTGGAAAGGTAGAAAATTCAACATTGGTTATTTTAAAATTTTTGGTTATAAATATTTTATTTTGAATACTAAAGATAACTTGGAAAAATTTGATTCAAAATCTGATATTGGTATTTTCCTTGGATATTCCACTACTAGTAAGGCTTATAGAGTTTTCAATAAATGAACATTGGTAGTAGAAGAATCTATGCATATTATTTTTGATGAATCTAATACTCTCCATGAGAAGAGAAAATTGAATGATGATGATGCTGTAGTTTTGGAACTAAGTTTGAATGAGCCAAATGCAAATGAGAAGTCAAATAAAGAGAAAGGCACTCAACTGCAATAACAAGATCTTAAGAAAGAAAAGGAAAGTGACAATGATAACACTCTCTCTCTTTCTCAAGAGTTAAAATTCAAACATACTCATCCTAAAGACCAAATTCTAGGTGACTCTTTACAATGTGTCAAGACTAGAGTATCACTTAGAAATATTTGCAATAATATGGCTATTATCTCTCAAATTGAAGTAAAAAGTTTTAAAGATGCTGAAAATAATGAATCATGGATTTTACGTATGCAAGAAGAACTAAATAAATTTGAAAGAAGTGATGTGTAGTAATTAGTTCCAAGACCGAAGGACCAATTTGTTGTTAGGACTAAATGGGTTTTTAGAAATAAAATAGATGAGCATGGAGTGATTATGAGAAACAAAACAAGATTAGTAGCTCAAGGATTCAATCAAGAAGAATGTGTCGATTATGAAGAAACCTTCACACCCGTAGCAAGATTAGAGTCCATAAGGATGCTCTTAGCATTTACATGTCATAAAGATTTTATTCTATATCAAATGGATGTTAAGAGTGCATTTTTAAATAGATACATTTTAGAAGAAGTATATGTAGCAAACCCTCCAATTTTCAAAATTATAAATATCCGGATCATGTTTTCAAATTGAAAAAGGCTCTCTATAGTTTAAAACAAGCTCCTAGAGCTTGGTATGATAGATTGAATAAATTTTTCATTTTAAATGTTTTCACTCTGGGAAAAGAAGATACTACTCTTTATAAAAAGAAAAAGGATATAAATGATTTTAGTTTAAATTTATGTTGATTATATTATTTTCGGTACTACTAATTTTTCTCTTTGTGAAGAATTTTCAAAATATGTGCATGATGAGTTTGAAATGAGTATGATGGGAGAACTCAATTTCTTCCTCGAACTTCAAATCAAACAAATAAAAGAAGGCATTTTCATCAACCAATCCAAGTACATCAAGGATATGCTCAAGAATTTTTACATGGAAAACTCAAAATCAATTAGAACACCTATGAGCTCTGCAATCAATCTTGACAAAGATAAAAATGGTAAAGTAGTAAATATTACTAAATATTGAGGTATGATCGGCTCATTTCTTTACTTAACTGCCAGTAAACCAGATATAATATTTAGTATTTGTCTATGTGCTAGATTTCAATCCAATCCTAAGGAATCACATCTTAGTACAGTAAAATGTATATTGAATTATTTGCATGGTACTATGGATCTAGGATTATGGTATCCAAAGGCACACACTTTAATATTACAAGTTTATTTGATGCGGACTATGTCAGTTGTCAAACCGATTGCAAGAGTACTAGTGGCATTTGTCATTTTCTTGATTATTTACTTGTGTCACGGTTTAGTAAGAAATAAAATTCTATTGCTCTTTCTACTATTGAAGCTGAATATATCTCCACTGGTAGTTGTTGTGCTCAAATTTTTTGGATGGAACAAACTCTCATGGATTTTGGAATGCATTATGAACATGTACCTATTAAATGTGATAATAATAGTGCTATTAATTTGTCCAAAAATCCAATTTTGCATTCACAAGCTAAGTATATTGATATTAGGCATTATTTTCTTCATGTTCATATGCAAAAGGTGACATTGTACTTGAGTTTATTTGTACGGAAAAATAACTAGTTGATATCTTTACTAAACCTCTTAATGAGAATCGTTTTTATATGATTCGTAGAGAACTTGGCATGATTAATCCTAATGACATTTATTAACATTTCTTTTTGTTTAAATATTACTTATTTTGTCTTGAATATTTGCCAAATTGCTATTTTGTTGATGTTTTTAATGTTAGTTTAATCTTTTCGCCATTAAAAAGTTATTTTGAACTGAATTACTTTCGAAACAGAGATTTCGGCAAACCAAAACTGGGTTTTTGGTCTGTCAAAATTACGTTGTTCCATGTGTATTTATGCCCTTTTTATGTTTTTTCTTCATCTTTTCTCATTCTCACTCAATTTTCTCACTAAATCTCTCAATTTTCTCCTAACTAGAGTTGATCTCATCGCTTTTTCATTCTCAATTCTTGTTTTCAACATTATTTTGCATCACGATCTGATTTTTCTTTCTTCCAAACTATAGAATTCCAAAAATTCCTTGTGTTTGAGTCTCTTTTTGATCAAATAGCTTCTAAAAGGGAAAAGCTAAGATGAAAAGGGAAGGAAAGTCATCCTGAGGAACAAGAACAACGCACTAAGGCACAGTTAGACATTCCTCTTCTTGAATCTCCTACCTTCATGACTAGGTATAAAGAATCTTTTCCAAAAAGAGTAGCATTTGGGTTAGAACATTCAATTATGGGGAATTATCATATGCCAATTTTTCTGATTATATTGAAAGTATGGGATGGATTGAATTCTGCTCCATTAGAGAGACAAGGTATCCTTGGTTGGTTAGAGGTTTCTATGCCTGTGTAAATATCTCTAAGGAATAACATGCTATCTTTGGTTCCCTTAAGGATATAGATTTTTCTATTACTAAATAGTTCCTTGTTGATATCCTACATCTTTCTATGAGTGATTATGAATTTCCCATTACCAAAACTTCTCCTATGATCGAGGATTTTGATCCTCAACAAGCCCTGCTCTGTGTCTATTGCCTTGATAGTTTTCAACCTAAGCCTCGTGTCACTGATCTTACACTAAAGGCTAGGATTCTCTTTCAATTTGTATCTCAGAATATGATCTCTAGAGTTGGTCATAGGGACGCACTTACCTTTGGTAATATCTATTTCGTTGACTCTATTATTCTTGGAAGAAGGCTTGATTTACCATCCTTTATTCTTCGTAAGATGATCAATTCTATAGAGAGTAAGAGATCTACTCTTTCTTATAGTTTCCCTTTTAGTTGTATCTTTTATCATTTCAACATCTCGACCATTGATGAGGTTGAACACAAACCTTGGTCTATAGATATGGAGATCAATAACAAGACTTTTAGTCTTATAGGCTTCACTTTTATGAACAATGCTTAGGTGGCCAAGACCAGATAGGCACATGAACAAGAAGTTGAAGCTCAACAAGAAAGAGGAGGTAGTAGAACTACTAAAGGCACTGAGGAGACCTATGCTGAGGAGGTTCCTACACAACAAGAAGGTGCCCTTGCTAAATCTTTTGACTATATTGGAGCCTTTAGCAGCCTCTCAGAATTCCTCAACACTATTCAACTCGACATTCAGCACTTGTATGATACTAAACTGGAGCACTTCCAAGTTATATTAGCTGATGTCAACTCTGTTTGGCAACAATAAGAACGTTAATTTCAAATTATCTAAGATCAACAGGAAAAGATGATGAGGATGATGCAGTCTTACTTTGAGTGTTTCCCTCGTCCTTAGTTGTCTTTTTTTTGTGGATTGTTGGTTATTATTTTTTTTTTAATGAACTTCTTACTTGCTTTGCAATGGATGTTTTATTTGCTTTACTATTCTCTCATATACATTATTTTGATGATATCAAAAGAGGGAGAAGAATTTGGGTGATTTAAATCTTTTCTCAATTGGTATTCATGAGCATTTCAATTTTTATTGATGAACTACATATTCAAAATATGAACTTTTTACAAATTAGGTATATTTTGAGGGGGAGCTTTACAAATCAATAAGAATGCTTATCTCTACTTATTTTTCATTCTCTGCTTTCTTTAAATCAAATGTTTATTATCATCATCGAAAAAGGAGAGATTGTTGAGTCATGCTTTGTATCATCAATCATATAATCTTATTTTAAAGTTAACAAACATATGATTAAGAACTAATAATATACTGAGTGTGTAGTAAGTCAAATTGAAAGGATCACAAGATATTCAAAATAGATTATAGAAAAGAGCTTGAAAACAAAGATCAAGATAATAAGACCTAGACTAGCAAAGGTTACGTAGTTCTTGTACTTGAATGTTTTTCTACATATTATATGATCTTTAATGGCTCAAATTTTTCATAATATTGGAATTTTTTCAAAGCAAAACTGTCAAATCTATTTATTTCTAATTAAAATATAAAATTTATTTATACGAGCTTTTAATTGATTTATGAATTTATGTGGTCTCTATATTACATATTAAATCAATTTATAAAGTCACTTTTTGAAACAATTGAAAAAACCTTAAAATAAAATTGAAATACACACTTGGGTAGAATCGACAAACCGGCAGTGAGAATTGGTCTACCAATTTCTCTATTTTCTATTTCTAATGGCATTTTAAAATCTAACCGTTAGAACCACACTTTTAATGGCTAGTATTTTTAGTCTACTGAAAGTGAACTTTTGGTTTGTTGAAAATGGCAGATTGTCTATCAAACGGTCATAAACAGGTAGTTTTCATTCTAGTCTTTAAATAAAAGCCTTTCTAATACTTGAAACAACTTTTAGATATTCTTACATTGCTTTATACATACTTTCAAGTTGTTCAAATCATTTTTTGTAAATCAAACTTTCAAATTCACTTTTTTACAAAAGTCAATTGAGCCAAATTAGATCATACCTTGTGTTTTCACTTATTCTCTCTAGGCTTACCTTGTATCAATCCTTTTTATTAGAGGGATTCTAGTTGAGTGTATCAACAAACAAAAATCAAATTGTATTTGTGAAGTGAGATTGACACCAGATTCATAAACAACTTAGTTTAGGTGAAATTGACATTGAAGTCTAAATAATCCGTGTTAGGCATGATAGAGTCGAATTCAAAGCTATTGTAAAGGGGCGAGTATGCTTGACAAGAAAGAACAGTCAAGCACATTCTCTTGACTCGATACTGGATTGCTCAAAGTAGATTACCAAGTGCCATGGACGTAGACAAACCGTTGTATTTGTTGAACATCGTAAAAGTATTGTTTGCATTTCTCTATCCCTATCTCCTTAAATTTATTACTCTTGAGTTTATGTATGCAATTTATCTATTTTTCTTATTGTAGTTTTTACTCGCTATTTTACTTGTCTTACAACAAAAGACTAAAAAAAATTTTAAAACCTAATTCACCCCCCCTCTTGGGTTAGCTAACTTAGGAATAACATACAAAAGGAAAGAAGGAATACCAAGAATTGAAGAAGCTTGGTATAAGGCGAGGCTAGTGGTAATAGGCTACAGTCAGGTTCCAAGCATAGACTTTATAGATGTGTTTTTTTTAGTTATGAAGCATAGTTTAATATGAGCTTTACTTGGTATAATGGCTATGCATGATCTTGAACTTGAATAGTTTGATGTAAAGACATCTTTCTTACATAGTGAACTTGAAGAAGACATCTACATATATCAACCAAAAGGTTTTATAGACTCAGGAAGTGTAGACTATGTGTGCTTATTAACGAAGTATCTATATGGCCTGAAATAGTCACCCAGATAGTGGTATGAGAGGTTTGATTTATTTATGACTACTTATGATTTCAAGAGAAGTAGTTATAATAGTTGTGTCTACTTTAAAAAGAGTGATGGTGGGTCTTTTGTATACTACTCTTATATGCCAATGACATATTGATAGTAACCAAGGATAAAGAAGAGATTAGACAGTCAAAGTCCAGCTTAGTAAGGAGTTTGATATGAAAGATTTGGAAGTGGTAAAGAAGATACTTGGAATAGAGATTCTGAGAGATGGAAAGCCAGGTAAATTGTACCTAAGTCAAAAAGTGTATATTGAGATTGTTCTATACAGATTCAACATGCAGATTACTAAACCTGTTAGTATTTAATTAACAGCTTATTTCAGACATTCATTTACTTTATCTCCACAGTCAAATGATGGGATTGATTATATGTCTCGAGTTCCATATTCTAGTGCAGTGGGATATCTCATATATACTATGATTTTTTTGTCATATGCAGTCAGTGCTATTAGTATATACATGGTGAATCCTGGTAAAAAACATTGGAAAGTAGTTCAGTAGATTTATAATTTGAGAGAACTACAAGTGGCATCGTTGGATATGTTGATTCTGGATCTTGATAGGAGAAGATCTCTCACTGGGTATGTTTTTACCATTAGTAGTTGTGCTATCCTTTGAAAAGCTACGTTATAGATTACAGTTGCATTGTCTACTACTGAGACTGAATACATGACTATTACTAAGGCTTGTAAGGAAGCTATTTGGGCGAATGGACTATTTAATGAGCTCAATGAAGACCTACAAATGACTACAGTCTTTTATGATAGTTAGAGTGCTATTTTTCTCACAAAAATTAAATGTTTTATGAGAGAACTAAGCACATTGATGTGCAATATCATTTGGTTCATGATATTATTGCTTGAGGTGATATAATTGTGAGCAAAGTTAGTACTCATGATAATGATAATTCTGCTAATATAATAACTAAGATACTTCCTAGAGATAAGTTTAAGTATTACTTAGATTTAGTTGGTGTTACTTGCTGAGTTTTGCTTTCTTATAGAAGAGGTAGATAATATGTTTTCGTTGAAGATTGGAGTCATTCCTCAATCGAAATTCGTGTTAAGTGGAGACTATTTGAGTTCGTGACTCAAATTCTATTTACCTTGACTTGAAAGCTTCGTGGTGCGAGATACGTGATACTTTTGTAATTAGGAGAATTTTTTTTTGAGATCTGTAGTAGAAGTGGAGAGATTGGGCCTCGGTTTAGCCAGATAATAATATGTATTTTGTACTATATCTTCGATATAGTGAAATTTCCTCCTCTGTTAGTAATTTTTCTCGATTAAGGTTTTCTACTTAAATTTATATATTCTTGTTTTCATTCTTTTGTCAATTATCGTTCATTAATTCTTAACATAAGAAGCCTCTTAAGAGGTTAAAAGGATTTATGATAATTTGTGGTTTATTAGGAGGATTAAGAGCTAGAGGAATTGTTTGTTGCGTGAGTGGAAGCAGTGGGAGGTGCAGAGCTAAGAATTTTTTTTTTCAGGTATATTAAGATCATTTTTAGTTGCTAAGATAATAGATAATACAAAAAATATTTAAAGCATTAAAGTGATATTTTTTTAATGCTTATATTATTGACTGTGACTTTTTTTTTTTTTTCGCTTTATTATATGCTCTTGGGATGTGGTCTCATGCACTAACACATTAACGTTCCATGTATATAAGGAGTTCTCAGGCCAGGACGGTCTGTAGGAATTTTGTGCAAAATCACTTTGTACATTAGATTTTGGTTTATCATTTTTTTTTTCCTATAAGAATTAAGAATCTAATTTTCTTTGAAATAATCTATAATGAATACAGGAGCAATCTCTAAGATCATGATATTCATTAATATCACTCGTAACGTGATATTGAATAAGAATTAAAAGTAAGAAATTATATAAGTGGTTAAATCTATAATGATAAAAGTATTTTTTTTCTCTATTTTTATACGAGGGTGTCAACGAATTACTCATTATGCTAGAATTATTTGGTATGGGCACTTCAATTGAACATACGAGGGTGTCAAGGAATTACTCATTATGCTAGAATTATTTGGTATGGGCACTTCAATTGAACGAAATAGATTTCTTTCGGAACTTGTAAAAGTTGATATTGAAATAGGCCTTGATCGATAAGTGTTTTCTGGAACGATATATGACTCCTAATACCGGTGATATAAACTATCATCATAACTGACTTCAAAGTCTTCACTTAAAAGGCTATGATAATATCGCTTATGTTGACGATTTTATGATGAAATAACATTATTTTTGGTATTATTATTATATTGATATATTTAAATTATTTATATGGTCTTTGTTTGGTATTATTATTATATTGATATATTTAAATTATTTATATGGTCTTTGTTGATAAATTTTTAAAATTGTGCTCATGTAGTATGTTTTATAAATAATTATTGACTTTTTTAGTTGTTATTTTTTTCGCACTCTTATTGTTATATTATTCATATATTAATAGATTTCTTGATATTATATAAATATTCATTGTTTTTTTGTCATTATTTAAATTGTTTGAATTTATTATTATTTTTCATGATTGTATTATCACGTAAATTTTCATATGTATAAGAGCTATCTTTTTTCTTCTCCATTTTTTTTTGTAGGAATTAAATTATCAGGGGAAATATATTTCTTTTTTTTTAATAAAAAAAGATATGCTAAGAGTATTTTTTTTTAATTTTATATACATTGGTTATAATTATTTATCACTATGTAATATAAATTTAATTTTTTCTTTTAGTTATACACTCTATATATATTGCTTGATTAATTATATTATTCAATTAAGGGTTATAATTTTTTTCTTTTTAAAATAAGTAAATAGATAGATTCTTTCTTTTTTTCGGCTATTAATTATGGCTTTATTTTTTTTTTCAGCTGTTAATTATGGCTTTATTTCTTCTTTTTTTTTCAAGATAATAACTTTATGTTTTAATTATATATTTTATATATGTTTTAATTATATATTTACTACTTCATTATTTATATCGAAGGAGGAGGGGTTTTTTCTCCTTCCTTGTCTAAAGTTGTGCTATTCTCTTCCTTTTTTTAAAGTTTGTATGGTAGCTTTTTACGGTCATAATATTTGCAATGAGGATATTATCAAATCTAGTTGTTCTTTTTCTAATTAAGATATTACCAAATCTGTTTATGCTTTTTCTAATTAATCTATTGGGAAGTCAGTTTTTTGCCAAATTTGGTAAATGCATTTATATACAATTCAATTGCCTACTATTTATTCTATTTTTCTCTCTTTTCCTAAGGTTTATATTAATATTGCACAACGGATGTAACTTCCTATTTGAATCTATTTACAATGAACTTAGTAACAATTGCTAAAAAAAAAAATTAAGTTTGGCATTTCAAATGTTATTGATCGAAATCAATCAGAATTTGATCCAAATAATTATCGATATAAATCTAAAATTATAACTTGGACACAAAATTATGACTACGAATAAAATTATAGCTCTTAAATTTAAATGTGGAAAACATTAAAGTATAAATATAGTAAAATTAAATACATAATAAGAATAAAATTTCTTCAATCAATTTATAATAAAATGGATTACAATCTGTTTTCTCTTATTTTTCATCTTACTCCAGAATAAAACTCTCATGCTTCTGTTGGAACAACAAGAATTTTTCATCCATGATATATCACTGACTTTTCACATTTGCTATAATTATACAATATATTTAGATAAATATATTTAATTAAGTATAGAATTACATATGAGATTTGGCTCAAATGTATGAAGTGTCATCAATATATGGTAAACTTATAAGATAATGTATTTGCAAATATTTATCTAACTACCTCAGAAAGTGTTTCTTTCATATAGGGCAAAAATAGTTCTGGTAATTAGATAAACACATGACATATCATCTATATCATCTATATAGAAGAGAGTACACTGTATATATTATATTACTCAAGTGACAAATTTAAATCGTAGGACTATGAAATGGGCCCTTCAAAAACTACCAGATAAATAATAGTAAATTGTTCAAAAATTACCAACTAAATAGAACTTGGATGGAGTAAGAACCGATGAGAAGAAGCAAAAATTCGTTTAGAGAAAGAAAATTTGGACAAAAAGTGAAAATTTTTTGAAAGAGAATTAGAATAAAGAATTAGAAGTCCACAAATATAAATTGAATTACTCAAGGAAAAGACAGATGAAAGGCTACTTAGTGAGATCAGAAATAATGAAGGTAAAAGGGTCAAATAGACATGCTTACTGTGCCAAAGAAATACATTTGGCACAATAATGCAATAATAGAATATTGACGACTGGGAATAAAGGAGACAAAATTCAAAAATTGGAGAGAAGGAAGAAGAGGGAAAAAGGAGAAAGGATCTTTCTCAACTCTCAACTTTAGCACATATAAATGTGTGAATATATATAAAGTTATAAATATAGAAAATATACTTAGGAAAGAAAAGAGAAGGATGACTTACAGTAGAAACTGAAGAAAAACAGAGTAAAAGAGGCATGGAGAAGCACAAAGGATAGAGGAAGCTAAACGTGTCCTAGATGAAGAAACCAAGAATGCACGTAATATCCAAAAGCCCAAGCCATCTCAATCAACAAAAGAGCAATTAAGAGAGCAGCATTGCAATATCAGTAAAAGACAGGCAAAGAAGCGAAACAGCCATAACCACAAACAAACAATAGGGAGAAAAATGAAGGGCATAGATGGAAACTCACAAACAATCAAGTAAAAAGACCGAACAACCATATTGACACAACAACCGTAGATCAAGCTTCTAAGGGCTAGACCGTAATAACGTATCCGAAAAGAATATTAGTGTTTTTTTCTAGGGTGAGTTTCTTCTCAGTTTTAATGTTAAAGAAAAGGAAGAGCCTTTTATGGCTTTGGTACATACAAATAAATATTTATAAATATAGAAAATAGCAATCTTTGAGTAGTCAACATATTACTCCACACGATAAAAAGGGAAAAGAAACTGAATACCATCATCATCACCGAATATATACATAATTACATAATAGAATCGAGAAGGACAAAAATAAAACTAAATAAAAGGAAGAGAGGAGAAAGGAACAAAGAGAGGCTACTAAAAAAGGCTAGATTTCATAAAGGCAGAAAAGGAGGCCAGATAAAAAGACCTAGCAAAAAAAACAAATGGACAAATAATATCAGTAAAGAGATAAGCATTTCAATAGTATATGTTAATCACTAATATCATAGAGTCCAACTAAATTCAGAGTGAACAACAAAATTTAATAAAACAGGAAAGAGCACATAACATTTAATACAACAATAGAGAAGTAAGTGTTTTAATAACATACAAACAGAACATAGAATCAATATCAATTAATGAAAAAGTAAAAGATGTCTATAATTGGGACAAAATATAAAAGGGAAAAAAAACCAGCATAACAGTGGATATTTAATATTCATCGTACCTTAAATAATGTCAGAATAGAGCTTTTCTAACTAACTTCAGAGAAGTAGAGGTGATATGAAGAGTAGAATCAAGGATGAAAACAGAGTAAATACAACAAGGGGAGAAATAGGAATAAATTTAGTAAGGTTCAGGTAATAACTGGTACTTAAGTAGCTGAAACATAGAAAGTATAATAAATGGCCTTATTATTTATAATCAAGCAACACTAAAAGATGATTAAAGGCCTTTTCTTTTAAAAAAGAAAAAGCAGAAAAAAACTTATACACATGGCAATATCTAAAACAAATTCCTAAATAAAACTAATATATTAAAAAACAAATTTAGAGACTTATCAAGTACAAAGTTTTAAATTTTTAACCTTGTATTTATTTATTTATTTATTTTTAGTTATAGTAATAGAAAAATATCAATCAAGTATTAAATACACTTATTTAAAAGGATCTAAGCCATAAGTGCAAATCCCCAATTCATGTATTAAATACACTTCTTTAAAGGGATCTAAGCCATAAGTGCAAATCCCCAATTCATTAAAAGCAAAGGTACATATTATTAACATTACTATTTACCGTTAAACAAGAGTAACAAAAAGTGAAGGACTTTTTTTTACAAAAAAAAATAAAACTAAACAGATGGCAATATATAAAACAAACACTAAGTAGATGCTAATGTATTTTTTAAAAAACAGAAACTTTAAAAACTTGGAAAGGATGAATTAAATACACTTATTTAAAGAGATTTGAAACCATATATACAAGCCTAAAGATCATCAAAAGCAAAAAAGCAAAAATAGAAGTCATTAAAGGCATGCACAAAATCTAAAAGAAATGATAAATATATTTAAAAAAAAAAGAAAAAAGCAAAAAAATCTCATATATTATTCCAAAGAATATCCATGTAAAACTCTAGCAAGAAGAGAAAGAAAAAGCGGCACAATTAAGAGAGAAAAGACCCGAAAAAGCATCAAGAAGTGCAAAGACCAAAGAACAATCGGAACCTATTAGATAGAGAAATCAAAGGACAAAAGAAATAACCCAAAAGTTGAGCTATTTCACTTGACCAAATCATAGTTAAGAGAGCATCATTGGAAAATGAGCAAAAGCATTCCAAAAAGACCAAAAGGCCATAACCACAAAAGAATTACAGAAAGAATATTAAAGATAAATACATAAATTCACAAATACCAAAGAAAAAAAGACCACCCAACCATCCTCAAACATTGACCATATAAAGACTTTCAAGGGCAAATATGTAAAATGATAAATAACAGTGTAAAAAGACAAAATGATTATATTCACACAGAAAAAATAGATAGATTTTTAAGGGTAAATAAGTAAAGTGACAAATAATACAATAAAAAACCAAATAATCATGTCCTAAAATAAAGCACAGGAAGACCTTTAAGGGTAAGTATGTAAAACAATCAACAACTAATTAAAAAGATCAAATACTCGTACTCACACGTGAACCACAAAAATAATTTTAAGGGAAAAAATGCAATAAAATATACATAACACAAAAGAGCATACCTACAACCTAGTCTATGCAAAATTACCAAAATATCCTCTCTAAATAATCATTTCTCACATGACAGTATCAGGGCAACACAGTAGAAAGAGAAGAAAGATAGAGCAGAAGAAGCATCGAGAAGCATAGATAGCAAGAAAGGGTAAAAACTCCCTAGACGGAGAAACTAAGGACCAATGGAATGACTGAAAGCCTAAGCCATCTTAGCTAACATAAGAAAAACTAAGAGGGCAGCATCGAAAATTCACCAAAAGACCAATGGCCACAACCATAAGCAAACAATAGGGGAAAAGGTGAAGGGCAAAAACGGAAACTCACAACCAACCACGTAAAAAGACCAAACAACCATGCCCAGACAACAGCCACAGATCAAGCTTCCAAGGGCAAGACCGTAATAACACATCCAAAAAAGATAGTGGATTTCTCATTAGTTTTAGTATATATAATAATGTGTCTAGATATAAAATTACCTAAAAGGACAAAAACATAAACATAACTCTTACGTTCTCAAATATGGAAGAGGATTTGGGTGGTATTTTATTTGGGTTAACTTGAACATTAATCTGATTTTGAGAAAATTAATTAGTAAAATTATTGACGAACCGAAGTAATTTGAATTACAGTGAAGGCATCAAAGAAAGTTGACTGATGGTGAGTGAATCTAAACCATAATTCTCGTCAAAATCTGCAAGCCGATTTTTCTTCTTCTTCTTCTATTTTAATCCGTGTCAGATTGTGTGTATTTTTGGGTCTATACCTTATCTTAAGAAAGATCTGTTGACTACTCTCTTTGTTTTTTTTCTCGAACCTGTGGTCTTAATTTGTTTCAGATGGCTCTTATATACGTCTATATGTTATTTTTTCATTTTTTTTTCTTCAGAATAAGGAAGATGACTTCCAAAATGATGAAGATAGATACTTTTAGAATATGCAAAATGTACAAAGAAATAATAAGTATTTTAAAGGATTCTTTTTGATGTAAATAGAAAATGAATAAGTTAATTAGACGATGGATTTTAAACTTCCCTAATATAACCCATCTTCAAATTTTGATTGAGGCCCAAAATAAAAGTATTCAACTATGGGATTCGGTAAGACCCAAAATAGAAGTATTGGACTATAAGACGCCGCACGAGAAATTTATGTCTAGTACCTGTTTTTGTGCATCATATTTCACAAATACCTATTTATAAATTTTATTTCAAAAATACTCATTTTTCAGTATACTTGTCATGTGTAAAATATGTGTAGTATATATTTATAATATAAATTTTTATATATAGTTTATATTTATTGTCTAAATTCATACTATGACATATATTTTGAAATATATACTGATTTTTAGATATTATTTTAATAAAAATATATATAAGTGTTTTTTTTCTTCTGTTTTTTAGTAGGAATGTCAAAGAGATAAAGCATGGCCAGTTTTGTATTTATCATCCTCGTTTTTATTATTATTTTACCATATTATCCCTGCATTATTTACTATTTAATTTGATGCATGGCAAGTTTAGAAAATCTCTATTAGTGAGCGGTTTCCTCGTTAGTATATCAGGATCTCCATTTGGAGTCATCATCTTAAATTAATTAAATAATCTTATGTTAATCCAGATATTATAAAAGTCTAAATACATAAAAAAAAATCTAAACTAAAGGTAACTTCATTAAAAAAATCCAATTTAAGCTTAACTATTGGAATTATAATTTAATAAAAGACCTAAATAACAGAAAAATATATTCAAATAATACTTTAATGTGTTAGAGTTATCAAATGTAAACTCTTTAATATCAAACTAATATAGTATATCAACATTCAAAAGGCAAACATAGTCTCAACTCAAACAATATTAGTATATGACTATATATTCTTAGATGTTGTTGAACAAAATCTAATTGAATTAGTATTATATAAATAAAAAGAAATTAATATATGATTAGAGCACTCAATCCCAATCCCGTCTCGCTAAATATTAACTAGGGAATCCCCATCTCATATCCTATGCCATTTATAATAGTAAAAACCCCTACATTCATGCCAGTACACAGTGATACATTGTCACGACTCAAAATCCGGGCTAGTGGCAGAAGGGGAATTTCACAAAGGTAGAAAATTCCTTGATTTATTTAAAAAGTGTCAAAAGTTCTAGTTTTTATAAAATGGTCAATTTAAATAAAATAATTGGAATTTCATTACGTAAACCACTCCTAGAATTCGTATACACCATTAAACATAGATCGAATAATTATTTAAAAACGCCAAATCAAATATAGTTCCAAACAACATCATCATCCATAACGAAGCTCAAATCCTAGAATGGCATACATAAGTTCACAGACAAAATAGAAAGCAGTAAATCTTGGTTCAATACTAATACAAAGCCCAAATAATCCAAATACTAAGACGACAAGCTTCTAGTATTATCAAGAGACGAACTGCAATCAAGATGACCTCTTACTCATCTTGATCACCAAGAACGTACTAGACACCACCTGAGGAAGAATGTAAAGAGGGTGAGCATAAAATGCCCAGTAGAAAAAGCAATTACCCGGTCGAAAACATTTTAGTGATTTTAGAATTCCTGCATGGATAGTTTAGTTCAAAACATACATATATATCTAATCCAAACCAGAAATCCATATATATATATATAAAAGCAATGTAATCAAAACCATTCAATCCATATGCACATTACACAAATCAACTCATACCCATGAGCTCTCATCCTCTTATCTGTGGAAACCTAGGATGATAGTACTAAGTATGCCTAACAGCCTGCCTGATACCTAAGCCCATACCCGGAGGGGACACCCATGTGTCACCTACCAAACTTGGAGGGGCAACCGAATTGCCTATGCCTGCCAAATGGGGAGGTAATCAAAAGTAATAAAACTCCACGTAAGTTTACGGACTCTCACCGATGGTAGGGCACGCAGTGCCATACTGTAAACCTACGATGCTAACATGATACTCATGTATGACCCTATGACATGTGTAATACAGAACTGAAGTGTGAAAATAATTTTGCTCGGGTTTTTCGGTAAAATAAGCATACTAAGCTTTTATAGAAAAATGAGCAGCATAACGGCCCTATTTTTAATATACCCAAAATAACCTGTATTCAAAAAATTCCTAGAGCAATATAGTATATATCTCATACAACTAATTCCCTTCACAGATATATAAATAGTCTAGAAATCACATTTGTTATCATATATTGCTGAAAGTAAGTTTTATTCGAAAACGATTTAAAACAGAAGTAATTAAATCTCTACCTCGCTCGAATAGCAATACCACGCTATTGAATCCTCAAGGTGTCGTTGAAGATCACCGGAGGGTCGGGAACCAATTCCAAGCCCTAAATCATCCTCTTGTGAAAAACTAACTTCTCACCAGAGCTTTAATTCCACAAACGGACCTATTCACTAAATTCCTAGCACCTAAAATAGCTAAGTTAGACATATAACTTGTCCAATTTGGGTTCGGGCCTATACCGGACCAGTGGCACGCAAATTGAGGCAAATCTCAACCGTCCGATCTTGATTTTTGTGCCGGTCACCAAACATAGTCAATATATATATATATATCAAATTTCTCCATTTTCCGAGTATAATCCAAAAATGACAACAAAAACACAATCCAACGGCCGGATCAAAAAGTCAAACTTAAACTCAAAATACCTAAAAATGGAAACTTTCAATCCAGGAAAAATGGGGTTGAGATATATATATCTTGATGATCCTTGCGATGAGACAAATCCAACGGGACTGGTTAAAGGTCGAATGGTGGCCAGAATCGTCACCGGCAGTCAAAAATCCAAAATGGTGACTTTGGAGATTTTCCGGCATTGTAGGCAACAGCGGCGACCGGGGATGGTCGGCGCGGCTTCGGCGTCGCACAGGGAAGCTTCACCGGTCAGTGGCGTGGGCTGACGACAGCGGCGACACCTCCTATGGCGGTCTAGCGTCAGCGGCAGAGAGAGGTGAGAGAGAGAGAGAGAGAGAGAGAGAGAGAGAGAGAGAGAGAGAGAGATCAGAGAGGAAGAGAGAAAAGAGAGAGAGAGAAAGAAAAAGAACAGGGCACGTGGCCCTGTCTTATAAGGCTATGCAATTTTTCAACAAATGCATATAAGTCTCCAAAATTTCAACTCTCTTTCAAATCAGTTCCCCAAAAATTACAATTTAGCCCTTCTACACAAAACCTTTGCAAATTAATCCCACCAATATTATATACGAAAAATTGGTAAAATATCCAAATTACCCTCCTAAAAATCCGGGTTTTCACATTCTTCCCTCCTTAAAAGAATTTTGTCCCGAAATTCAAAGTACAAGTCAAGGTTTACATCACAATACAACTTCTGACTGAAGGTCAAACAGATGAGGGTACTTTTCGTACATCTCTGTCTCAAGTTCCCAAATAGCCTCGTCTTCATTGTGATGTTCCCAAAGCACCTTGACAAGTGGAATCTTTCTGCTGCGAAGCACCTACAACTCTCTAGCTAACAAACGAATAGGCTGCTCTTCATAGGACACATCTTCTTGGATCGGTACATGCATGTACTGAACAACATGAGATGGGTCCGGTGTGTACTTCTTCAATATCGACACGTGAAACACATTATGCATGTGACCCAACTGTGTAGGTAGATTCAAGCGATACGCCACTGATCTAATGCTCTCAGTGACCTCAAAGGGACCAATGTACCTTAGAGCAAGCTTATCCTTAACCCTAAATCTTGTCACACCACGCCTTAGAGTCACTTTCAATAATACGAAATTACCAGTATCGAACTCTACCTCATGCCTCTTCGGGTCAGTATAACTCTTTTGGCGACTCTGAATCTCTTTGAGTCTCTCTTGGATACCCTTAATCGTCTCAGTATTCTCTTCAATCAACTTAGGTCTAAGAGTAACACTCTCTTCGAGTTCTGCCCAACACAAAAGCGATCTACACGGCCTCCCATATAATACCTCATATGGAGCTACACCCACACTGGGCTGGTAACTGTTATTATAAGCAAATTCCACCAAAGGAAGATGATCATCCCAGTTCCCACTAAAGTCCAGTATACAACAACGTAGCATGTCCTTAAGAATCTGAATAGTCCTTTCAGGCTGACCGTCTATCTCAGGATGATGAGTTGTACTGATATCCAACTGTGTACCTAATGCTTCTGCAAGGCTCTCCAAAACTTAAAAGTGAACCTTAGATCTCTGTCGGAGACTATGCTTGAAGGCACACCATCCAACCGTATGATGTTCTCCATATACAATCTACTGAGATTAGTGAGAGGGTAGTCTATCGAAATCAGTATAACTGAGCACTCTTCGTTAACCGATCGACTACCACCCAAACTACATCATTCTTCCTCAAGGTCTTCGGCAAACGAGTCATGAAGTCCATCGTGATCTTGTCTCACTTCCATTACGGAATTGGCAACGGCTGAAGTACTCCAGCGGGTCTATGGTGTTCAACCTTGACTTGCTGACAATTCA
>JXTB01000230.1:299711-311253 GCA_002914805.1 Parasponia andersonii | reverse complement strand
CACTGACTTCGTTAGACAATCTAGAGAAGTGATGGTGAAATCACAATGTTGCTCAAGCAAGCAACCCTTTCATTCTCGAAGTACAGCAAGTTGTATTCACTAATCGCAACTGAGTTCCTCCAATCTTCAAATACCAATACAACTAGTGCACCATGAGGCTTCTTACTCAATGCATCAGCTACAATACTGGCCTTACCAGGATGATATTATAGGTTGAAGTTATAGTCCTCCATATACTCAACCCATCTTTGCTGTCTCAAGTTCAGATCCTTCTGAGTAAAGAGATACTTTTAAACTCTTATGATCGGAGAATATGTCGAACTTCACACCATACAAGTAACATCGCCAAATCTTCAAGGCAAAGATCACTGCTGCAAGCTCCAGATCATGGGTGGGATAGTTTTTCTCATATGGCTTTAACTAACAAGAAGCAAAAGTCACAACTCGACCATTCTGCATCAAGACACATCCTAAACCCATTTTTGAAGCATCAGTATACACCACATAAGGCTCGTTACTGTTAGGAACAGTAAGAATAGGTGCGGTGGTTAAACTTTGCTTCAACCTGACAAAAGCTTCTTCACTTTCATGATCCCAAACAAACTTAACATCCTTCCTGGTCAATTTCGTCAAATGCAAAGCAATTCTCGAGAAATCTTGCACAACATAATGGTAGACGCCTATCAATCCAAGGAAACTACATACCTTCGTCATATTTCTCGGTCTTTCCTACTTCAAGACAGCTTCGATCTTAGCAGGATCGACTGAAATACCTTCATGATAAATCATATGGCCCAAGAACTTCACTTCTGACATCCAAAAGTCACATTTCGATTTCTTGGCATACAACTGATGATCTCTCAAGGTCTTAAGTACTATCCCTAGATGTTCGGCATGCTCTTCTTGAGTTTTGGAATACACCAGGATGTCATCGATGAACACAACCACAAAATAATCCAAAAATGGCCTAAAAAATCGAATCATGAGATCCATAAATGCTGCGGGAGCATTTGTCAAATCAAATAGCATCACAAGAAACTCAAAATGACCATATCGAGTTCTGAATGTTGTCTATTATCCTTTCTTATCTTCAACTGATGATAACAGGATCGCAAATTGATTTTAGAGAAGAACCTTGGACCACCGAGTAGATCAAACAACTCATCTATCCTTGGCATAAGATGCTTGTTCTTCACTATCAACTGATTCAACTTCCTGTAATCCACATAAAGTCTCAACGAACTATCAGCTTTCTTCGCAAACAAAACAGGAGCACCCCAAGGAGAGGTGCTACTGCGAATAAAGCCCATGGAAAGCAGATCGTCCAATTGTTCTCTAAATTCTTCCATCTTAGCTGGCCTCATGCGATAGGCTGGAATAGAAACTGGCTGAGCTCTAGGAACTAGTTTAATATAGAACTCGATCTCCCTATCTGGTGGTAACCTCGGTAAGTCTTTAGGAAACACCTCTGAATACTCACACACCACCAGAATCCATGGGTTTTGATCGTCTGTCCTTACCTCACCATCTATGGCAAACAAGTTCCCATAATACTCAAGTTTTTTCCTTCCACCTATGCACACTTTCAGAACAGGACTAGGCTTTAACAGACTCATTCTAGCCTAATAGATAATAGGATATCCATCACAAGGAAAATGAGTCACCCGCTTCATATGACAGTTCATAACCGCTCGATATTTCGACAACCAATCCATACCGAGTATTATATCGTACTGTCTCATCGGCAACACAACTAAATCAGTAAGAAGCTTCCTATCACCAACCACAACTTGACAAGACTTACAAACACTAGACACATTGGCTACTCCTCCCAAAGGTGTACCCAATGTCAATACATAATCCAAATCAGAAAATTCCAACCCCAATAATTGAGCAAACAATGAGGATATGAATGAATGAGATGCACTAGTATTAAACAAAACATGTGCCCAAGAGTGTGAAAGAAAGATCATACCATCAACAATAGTTCGACCGTGTGATCTTGAGTGTCGTCTGCCCTAGTAAAAGCATAAGCTTGGCCAGTCACCTTCCCTTTCCCCTTGTTGCTTCTCCCCTGACCAGGATGGCTACTGCTTGATCCTGGACCACTTCTACCATATCCGTGCCTACCCTGACTCCCTGAGCCCTGAGGACTCTGAAAGTTTTAAGTAAAACCCTGAGGGTGGTACTGATGCTGATAAGGTTGAGGGGAAGTAAAAGCCTGCGAAGCACCCTGTGACTGTTGCGGCCTCGCTTGAGTGTTATAATAAGAAACAAAACCGGACTGGCTCCTTTGCGGTCCTCCCTGAGAAAGAGGAGATTTTTACAGACGGTTGGGATACTTCTTCTTCCGATGACCCTGCTGGCCACAAACCAAATGTCCTCCATATGGACTGCCTCAGTCACCCCTTGAAGAACCACTGTTGTTCGTGCTCCCACTATTCAGAGTACCCTGAGCTGACCACTGTCCCTGGTTCCTTTTGGTGGTTTTTCTGTCATTACCTCTTCGCTGGTTCCTCTTGGAATCCAATCCTTCTTCGATGGCCTCTGCCCTCTAGGCAGCTACAGTAATCTCAGGAAGAGTACGGAAGGTCTGAGTACCAATCCTTTAGAAAATGTTCCGATTCAGATGACTCCTGAACATGGCAACTCAGTACTGCTCACTCGTACCCGGTTTAAGAGAAACACTTGCCGACTCGGTGAACTCTATCAGGTACTCATTCACTATTTTGTTACCTTGAATCAATGTCTCAAACCAGTTCACAACTTCATCCTGTTGATCCTCATTGGCATACTGGGCCTTAAAAATCCTTTCAAAGTCTTCTTAAGTCAAACCCACTACATCTTGTATCTATTCCACTATTTCCCACCAATGAATGGCACTCCCCGTCAAACGGGTAATAGCAAACACAACCCAAAACTCAACCAGAGTACTAAGGACCCGAAAGTGCCTGTCCATCTCACACAACCAAGTAATTACTGTGAGAGCTTCTGGTCTACCATCAAACTGCCCTGGCTAGAGATGCATGAACCGTTGGAAATGATCACCCTAATCCAACTGTCGTTCCCTCAGAGCTGGAGGCTGATAATTTGGATTGCTCATCTGGATGAATGCATGCTGCATTGCTTCGATCACATGAGTGAAATCCAGACGAGGAGGTTCGGCACCCGGCTGGTGCCTCGGAACTCTTCTATGAGGCATCCTTACTAGTCTGAAACAATATGCCAAACTATTAAAGTGATAATAATGAATGCTTGTCATAAAAACAATTTCAATGTAGTTTAATGGTAATATGTCCGAGCTGTTAAACTCAAAGCTCTGATACCAAAAATTTCTGTCACGACCTAAAACCCAGACTAGTGGTAGAAGGAGAATTTCACAAAGGTGGGAAGTTCCTTGATTTATTTAAAAAGTGTCAAAAGTTCTAGTTTTTATAAAACGGTCCATTTAAACAAAATAATTGGAATTTTATCCTATAAACCACTCCCACAGTTCATATACACCGTTAAACATAGATCGAATAATTATTTAAAAGCGAAATCAAATATAGTTCCAAGCAATATCATCATCCACAACGAAACTCAAATCCCAGAATGGCATACATAAGTTCACAGACAAAATAGAAAGCAGTAAATCTTGGTTCAATGCTAATACAAATCCCAAACAATCCAAACACCAAGATGACAAGCTTCTAGCATTACCAAGAGACGAACTGCAATCAAGATGACCTCTTACTCCTCTTGATCACCGAGATCGCACTAGACACCAACTAAGGAAGAAGGTAGGGGGCGAGTATAAAATACCTAGTAGGAAAAGCAATTACCCGGTAGAAAACATTTTAGTGATGGAGAATTTCTACATGGTTAGTTTAGTCCAAAACATACATATATATATATAATCCAAACTAGAAATCCATATATATATAAAAGCAGTGTAATCAAAACTAGTCAATCCATATACATATGACACAAATTAACCCATTCCCATGAGCTCTTATCCTCTCATCTGTGGAAATCCAGGATGATGGCACTAAGTATGCCTAACAGCCTACTTGATACCTAAGCCTATACCTGGAAGGGACACCCATGTGTCGCCTACCAATCCTGGAAGGGCAACCGAATTGCCTACGCCTGCCAAATGAGGAGGTAATCAAAAGTAACAAAACTCCATGCGAGTTTACGGATTCTCACCGACGGTACAGTACGCAGTGCCACACTGTAAACCCCCAATGCTAACACGGTGCTCATGTATGATCCTATGACACATGTAATACAGAACTGAAGTGTGAAAATAATTATGCTCTAGTTTTTCTGTAAAATCAACATACTAGGTTTTATTAGAAAAATGGGTAGCATAACGGCCCTATTTTTAATATATCCAAAATAACCTGCACTCAAGAAATTCCTAGAGCAATACAATATATATCGCATACAACTAATTCATATCACAGATATATAAATAGTCTAGAAATCACATTTGTTCTCATATGTTGCTGAAAGTAAATTTTATTTGAAAATGATTTATTACAGAGGTAATTGAATCCCTACCTCGCTCGAATAGTAATACCACGTTATTGAATCCTCAAGGTGTCGTTGACGATCGTCTGGAGGTTCAGGAACTAATTCCAAGCCCTTGATCGTCCTCTTCTGAAAAACCAACTTCCCACTAGAGCTTTAATTCCACAAACGGATCTCTTCGCTGAATTCCTAGCACCCAATATTGCTAGATTAGACATATAATTTGTCCAATTCAAGTCCGAGCCCACACTGGGCTGGTTGCATAAAAATCGAGGCAAATCTCGATCGTCTGATCTCAATTTCCGTCCCGGTCACCAAACATAGGCAATATATATATCAAATTTCTCCATTTTTTGAGTACAATCCAAAAATGACAACAAAAACAGAATCCAACGGCCGAATCAAAAAGTTAAACTTACATTCAAAATACCCAAAAATGGCAACTTTTAATCCAGGCAAAATGGGATTGAGATATAAATACCTTGGTGATACTTGTGACGAGATGAATCCAACGGGACCGGTTGGAGGTCAAATGGTGGCCGGAACCATCGCTGGCGGTCAAAAATCCAAAATGGTGACTTTGGAGATTTTCTTGCATTGCAGGCGACCAGGGACGGACGGCGTGGCTTAAGCGTCGCACGGGGAAGCTTCGCCGCTAGGTGGCATGGGCGGACGACAGCGGCGGTGCCTTCTACGACGGTCTGGCGTCGGAGGCTGAGAGAGAGAGAGAGAAAACAGAGAGGAAGAGAGAAAAGAGAGAGAGAGAGAGAGAAAAAGGGCAGCGCACATGGCCCTGTCTTATAGGGCTATGCAATTTTTCAAAAATTATACATAAGTCCCCAAAATTTTAAATCTCTTTCAGATCAGTCCCCAAAAAATTACAATTTAGTCCTTCTGCATAAAACCTTTGCAAATTAATCCCACCAATATTATGTCCAGAAGTAAAATGTCCAAATTACCCTGCCAAAAATTTGGGTTTTCACATTCTCTCCTTCTTAAAATAATTTTGTCCCGAAATTCAAAATACAAGTCAAGGTTTACATCACAATGCAACTTCTGACTGAAGGTCAAACAAATGAGGGTACTTCTCGTATATCTCCGTCTCGAGTTCCCAAGTAGCCTCGTCTTTGTTGTGATGTTCCCAAAGCAACTTGACAAGTGGAATCTTTCTGTTGCGAAGCACCTACAACTCTTTAGCCAATAAATGAACAGGCTACTCTTCATAGGACATATCTTCTTGGATGGGTACATGCATGTACTGAACAACATGAGATGGGTCTGGCGTGTACTTTTTCAATATCGACACGTGAAACAAATTATGCACGTGACCTAACTGTATAGGTAGCTTCAAGCAATATGCCACTGGTCCAATTCTCTCAGTGACCTCAAATGGACCAACAAACCTTGGAGCAAGCTTATCCTTAACCCTAAATCTTGTCATACCACACCTTGGAGTCACTTTCAAGAATACAAAATTACCAGTATCGAACTCTACCTCACACCTCTTTGGGCCAGCATAACTCTTTTGGTGACTTTGAATCTCTTTGAGTCCCTTGATCTTCTCAGTAGTCTCTTCAATCAACTTAGGTCTAAGAGAAACATGCTCTTCGGGTTCTGCCCAACACAAAGGTGATCTACATGGCCTCCCATATAATACTTCATATAGAGCCACACCCACACTGGTCTGGTAACTGTTATTATAAGCAAATTCCACCAAAGGAAGATGATCATCCCAGTTCCCACCAAAGTCCAGTATGTAACAATGTAGCATGTCCTCAAGAATCTGAATGGTCCTTTCAGACTGACCGTCTGTCTCAGGATGATGAGTTGTACTGATATCTAACTGCGTTCCCAATACTTTCTGCAAGGCTCTCCAAAACTTTGAAGTGAACCTCAGATCTCTGTCGGAGATTATGCTTGCATATGCTTGACGGCACACCATGCAAGCATATGATGTTCTCCATATACAGTCTACTGAGCTTAGTGAGAGAGTAGTTGTTGGTATTATTTTATAATTTCTACGCAAGTGCACGTGCCAAACAAGTAATATAGTAATGAGTTGAGTATCGTTTCCACATGGATTGATTAACCAAATTAGTTGGATAAAACTAATGTTAAATAAGCCGAATTAAGAAATTATAAGAATTGACAGATGCAAAATAAAATAAGAAAATGTAAATTCCAAACATAAAACAATATGACCTAAATAAGAGATTGTAAATGGATAGATATATTAAGCTGAGATGATTGAATCCTCTTCATTTGCAAATCTAGATACAATTGCTGCGGCAATGCTTATGGCAATATTCATTCCAGTAATAGAAAATTCCATCAGTACATAATAATCTTCCGAATTTATTATGTTTAAAGTTCTTTAAACCAGATTTAACATATTTCTATGCTGATCCAGTTCTCAATACTTCCTTTATAGCATCGATTTTTAATGGGTTATACATGGTAACAATATATTCCTAGATCATTACTATGTATCATTCAAGTTAGATCCAACTAAAATTAACCTTTCCAGAATTAATCCTAGTTTATTTATCCTAAATATTGGTGGCCAAATAATAATAGGAATTAATAATGAAGCTCACTTGAATGAACAAGAGGAAATTACCATAAACACTTAAAACAACATTTAATCCTTCATTACAACCTTAGATTCATCAATATCCCAGCTAAGAAAAGCTTAGCTCATGTTCTGGGGTTCAAAAATTAGCAACCCAAAGTAATTCATAGATTACAGAAAGTTCAAGATAAGAAAAAAAAATTAAATACAAAGAAGATTTAAGAAGGTAAGGAAAAATCTAGCTGGATAATGGTAAATCAAGCTCCCTGCTACTAGTACTTCCTCTCCTTCATCCTCTCTTATCTGTACTCTCTTCTTCTCTTTTCTTTTCTGTTTTTCTCTCTGGTCAACCATCCTCCTCCTCTTCTCTACAGTACATTTTCCTTTTATATTAAAATAGGTAAGATACCCTAATACACGTGTTAGCCAAATATGGAGTGAGGACCACTTTTGCTTCATTTTCCTTTAGCTGGTATTAAATATTAGCTGTCAGTACCAGCTGTGCGTAAAAGATGCCAGCTAGAAAAAGAAATTCTGCTGTTCAGTATTGCTCTACAGCAAAGTTACTTCCAGCTTTTACTTACATTCAGCATTCCTTCTAGAAATAAAAAGAAAAATAAAATAGATATTGACTATTTTGAATTGTAATCATCGGAAACACTATGGACAAAAATAAAATAAAGAAAGACACTTAAACTAGACAAATTGATCCTTTAAAATAGCTATTCCAAGACTCAAAAACATACCAAATAACTCTATTTTTATAGAGTTATCACACCCCTAAACTTGAATTGTTACTCGTCCCCGAGTGACAAAAAAAATGACATAGACACAAAAGAGCTCTGGTTTACTGATAGAAAGAAAATCATCCACTTTTCAATCTTCATCCTCTGATCAGAATCACCCTTCCTCAAACACTAGTTCAATTCATTACAAACTTACTTTCACATGTGATTTTCCTTTGAGTGTGTGTGTGGAAACTATGGTTAGAATTCTCTGAATTACTCAAGTCATCTTAAAATATGATCATTGGGCCTAATTTTCTGGTTTCAAAAGCTGATCTTGTAAATCTTTCTCCACTAATGCAAGTCAACAAAACACTTAAGACTTATAAGGCTTTAACACACTTGCACTACTGAGCTTAATTTGGGGGATGATTTTATTATTACTTGTTTTTTTTTTTTTAACACTCAAATGTCACAATACCTTTTTACGCGAATGCCAACATTGGTGATGAAGGCACCCAGTTACTTAGCAAAGTCACTTTCAGAGTTGCCGAGGCATACTTATATTTTAAACTACTGTTTGACGCAAAGATATACATGGAGCTCATGTTACCCCTGGTAACTAAGTAATTCAAAATAGTGGAGTATTCATATTTTTTTTTTAACTCCCCCAAACTTAAGCTCATCTTTACTTTCAATGTATCATGCCTACACTAAGTCCTCCATGTTTAGTCTTCTGCATTTTACTTCGAAAGATTCACAAAATTCATTTCTATCCCTTAAGCCCTCACAATTATTCAAGATTTCTTAAGTTTTCCTAAAGGCCTCTAATCCATAGCTCTAGTGCATAGAGAAATTGGAAATTTCACATATAACAGCAAGCTAAAACAAATATCACCAATATTCAATTCACGGCAATTCATCTCATAAGCTAAAAATTTTAAAGCAGTAAGAGTTTAATGAAACTCGATCATAATATTGTAGCACACCAGAGCAACAGAACAAAAATAGATATTAACAGACAACTGCACAAAACACATAAAAGAAGTAAAATCAGATAAAACACCCCCAAACTTAAAAACAAACAGTGTCCCCACTGCAACACAAAATAAAGGAACAAATAAGGAAATAAAAAGAGAGGGTAAAGAGGTGAAAACTCCCTNTTTATTTATCCTAAATATTGGTGGCCAAATAATAATAGGAATTAATGATGAAGCTCACTTGAATGAACAAGAGGAAATTACCATAAACACTTAAAGCAACATTTAATCCTTCATTACAACATTAGATTCATCAATATCCCAGTAAGAAAAGCTTAGCTCATGTTCTGGGGTTCAAAAATTAGCAACCCAAAGTAATTCATAGATTACAGAAAGTTCAAGATAAAAAAAAAAATTAAATACAAAGAAGATTTAAGAAGGTAAGGAAAAATCTAGCTGGATAATGGTAAATCAAGCTCCCTGCTGCTAGTACTTCCTCTCCTTCATCCTCTCTTATCTGTACTCTCTTCTTCTCTTTTCTTTTCTTTTCTGTTTTTCTCTCTGGTCAGCCATCCTCCTCCTCTTCTCTACAGTACATTTTCCTTTTATATCAAAATAGGTAAGATACCCTAACACACGTGTTAGCCAAATATGGAGTGAGGACCACTTTTGCTTCATTTTCCTTTAGCTGGTATTAAATATTAGCTATCAGTACCAGCTGTGCGTAAAAGATGCTAGCTAGAAAAAGAAATTCTGCTGTTTAGTATTGCTCTGGCGTGTTGCTGCAGCAAAGTTACTTCCAGCTTTTACTTACATTCAGCATTCCTTCTAGAAATAAAAAGAAAAATAAAATAGATATTGACTATATTGAATTGTAATCATCGGAAACACTAAGGACAAAAATAAAATAAAGAAAGACACTTAAACTAGACAAATTGATCCTTTAAAATAGCTATTCCTACTAAATAACTCTATTTTTATAGAGTTATCAAACCCCTAAACTTGAATTGTTACTCGTCCCCGAGTGACAACAAAAATGACATAGACACAAAAGAGCTCTGGTTTACTGATAGAAAGAAAATCATCCACTTTTCAATCTTCATCCTCTGATCAGAATCACCCTTCCTCAAACACTAGTTCAATTCATTACAAACTTACTTTCACATGTGATTTTCCTTTGAGTGTGTGTGTGGAAACTATGGTTAGAATTCTCTGAATTACTCAAGTCATCTTAAAATATGATCATTGGGCCTAACTTTCTGGTTTCAAAAGCTGATCTTGTAAATCTTTCTCCACTAATGCAAGTCAACAAAACACTTAAGACTTATAAGGCTTTAACAAACTTGCACTACTGAGCTTAATTTGGGGGATGATTTTATTATTACTTGTTTTTTTTTAACACTCAAATGTCACAATGCCTTTTTACGCGAATGCCAACATTGGTGATGAAGGCACCCAGTTACTTAGCAAAGTCACTTTCAGAGTTGCCGAGGCATACTCATATTCTAAACTACTGTTTGACGCAAAGGTATACATGGAGCTCATGTTACCCCTGGTAACTAAGTAATTCAAAATAGTGGAGTATTCCTATTTTTCTTTTTAACTCCCCCAAACTTAAGCTCATCTTTACTTTCAATGTATCATGCCTACACTAAGTCCTCCATGTTTAGTCTTTTGCATTTTACTTCGAAAGATTCACAAAATTCATTTCTATCCCTTAAGCCCTCACAATTATTCAAGATTTCTTAAGTTTTCCTAAAGGCCTCTAATCCATAGCTCTAGTGCATAGAGAAATTGGAATTTTCACATATAACAGCAAGCTAAAACAAATATCCCCAATATTTAATTCACGGCAATTCATCTCATAAGCTGAAAATTTTAAAGCAGTAAGAGTTTAATGAAACTCGATCATAATATTGTAGCACACCAGGGCAACAGAACAAAAATAGATATTAACAGAAAACCGCACAAAACACATAAAAGAAGTAAAATCAGATAAAACACCCCCAAACTTAAAAATAAACAGTGTCCCCACTGCAACACAAAATAAAGGAACAAATAAGAAAATAAAAAGAGAGGGTAAAGAGGTGAAAACTCCCTGTTATAATTATGCTGCAGCTTCATTAGATCCATCTTCATTAGATTCTGCCATGTGCTCATCGTCCAAATCCTGGAGTATTTCTTCTGGAAATGTAGGGAAACTTGGAATGGGTTTGGTGAAATTAATCTGCAGGGAATTCTTGAAGGCATTGTCCCGTTCCTTTGCATATGCCCAGAATTGCTGCTGCTGCTGATGAATTTGCTACAGCAATGTCATCATCTGGTACCTCCTGTTGACTTATGCACTGCTCCAGGAATTTAAGCTGCTATAGGGTCTCACTGGTGGTGCTACTGCTGGATGCCGCCGATGGTCTACTAGATAAGGGTCGATGGAAAGGCTCGGCTAGTCCTTCTTGGGCAATTCAGGCCATAGTAATGGCATCTATTTCGCCCGTGTTGTGCAGCTTTTCTTCATTTACCAGGTAAGGAGCACGTGCATTATGACACATCCTGGTAATTAGAGATGGGAAAAATAGAGCCCATGATTTCCTCACAGCACATGCACAAATTTCCCTATGAATAATCCGACCCACGTTGATAGATTTACCAGTTAACATGGAGTACAACAGCAACACATGCTCCTTGGAAACTGTTTTGCCATGTGTGGTGGGTAGCAGACGAGATTTTAGAAAATGGTACCAAACTTT
>JXTB01000230.1:175894-286702 GCA_002914805.1 Parasponia andersonii | reverse complement strand
ATCTCTTTCAAATCAGTCCCCCAAAAATTACAATTTAGTCCTTCTGCACAAAACTTTTGCAAATTAATCTCCCTAATATTATATCTGAAAAATTGGTAAAATGTCCAAATTACTTTCCCAAAAATCCAGATTTTCACATACACCATCTCATTCGGTGAAATTAACACCCTTACTTTTTAGTAAAGGTGCACAAAATTGAAAATTTTAAAACTATTTGTAGATATATATATATATATATCTAAATTCTAGTGGTGGCATATTCTTCTGAATAGATCCCACCTCCCTTTAAAAAAATGGCATGTTATTCAAGGCCTTTTGTGATTTAAAAATATGGGAAGAGGCTATATCAGGCAGTTAGCCCACCATTATTATAATAGAGCTTTGTAACTGTCAAAGGAAAATAAAATTGTGGTGCATTATACTATATTGAATAAACTCAATTTTACACGAGAAATTGGATAAAATATGTATGAAAATATGTTTAATTTGAGGCATATGTTCCTCTCAATAAAACTTGGTAAAGTATGCATATACTTGCCTAAAAAATCTAAACTACCCTTAATTATTGTTTCTCACTCTTAGCATATCTCATCTTCTTAAACATAAATAATCGTCCAAATTTCTTTTGTTAAATACAATGGGTATACCTTAGAATAGATTATTGCAAGTTTTGCAACATTCTGGGATAACTTATCTGTTAAAAAAATAAATTTGAGTTGACTTTTGCCTTTTTTTCATAATATACGAAACTCTCAAAATTATCGAAATTTTATCGAAAATACAACTTCATCGAAATTATATCAAAATTGTGTTGAAAGTTGTTGAAAGTACCACTTTCATCGAACTATTATTAAAAATACCATTTTTATCAAATATTATCAAAAATACCTCTTATCGAAATAGCATCAAAAAGTGTCCAAAATACTACTTTCATCAAAATTTTGTCAAAAATGTCACTTTTTTTGAAATATCGTTGAAAGTATACCATAGAAATCTCATAAAAAATTATCAAAATACCATTTTCATCAAAATTTTATCAAGAATACCATTGTCATCGAAAACCATCGAACATTTCGACAACTATTGCAATTGTTTTGGTTAAAACTCACAAAAATTAATCTTAAAATGATTTTTTAACACATTAATTATCTCATAATATCTTAAAATTTGAAAATAAACTATTTTAAACAATACCCATTATTATGTGGAGGGGAGTGAAGAAAGAAGATAAGAAAATGATGAGTTAAACTTGTCGAGAATGAGAAATAAAAGAGAGAGAGAGTTTAACGGCGTTGAGAGAGATAAGAATGAGACTTTGTGCAAGTATGAAGCACTATAATTCTTAAATTGACTGAGATTTTCAGTCGAAAGGGAGAAATTGTATGTGAGAGAGAGATGTTCGAATCATGAGAGAAGGAAGACTGAAATTAAAAGAGAAGCATATTTTTTCTTAAGTATTATTAGGGTATCTTTGCCTGTAAGTATATTTTTCAGAATTTTTTTTAAACTAACATATGTTCCAATATATGTCTATTTTGATGCATAATTTTTCATATTTTCTCTTTAATATTGTATATTATAAACAAATAATTAATGATTCAATTGAAAAATAGATCATTTAAAAGTGAGTTTACGTAAAAGACGAATATTTTATGTATAAAAAATACAAAGAGAATCTAGATGGTTGAACGACAAGGACATATATGCTACGAATGCAAAGAAAAACAAGAGGATTATAGTCATTCTTCTATCATTACAAAATAAGGGGGCCATAAAATTCTGTAAAGATGTTGGTGGAAGAATGATCAGGACCGTCGTTTATATCTTCATTGATGAGCTGAAGGAATAAATATCTAAGCGTAGCAAAGGGACTTCCAAAAAATGCGTTTGAACTAGTGATTCGATAGTGTAGTTCTAACAATCATATTGGCTTTATTTTTATTTATCATAGAGTGGGCTAGATTAAGCATGTGGGGAAAAGGGCATCAGCACCAATTTGTTCCAGCTCTTGAGTCTTTAACAACAAAATAACCCGAAAAAAAAAAGCTCGTTTGTTAATTTTAATGCTTTTTATTCAATTAATTTTAATGCTTTTTATTCAATTAAAGTGCTTCCGAATGTACAATGGCCTAGTTTAAACTTTGCAGAACAACTTGCTATGCAATTAACGATCAAAATTTGGCACTATCTTTTAATAAAAGTTATGCCAGTCCTTTTAGGGACAGTTTTGGTGGCAAAAGAAGTCCACCTCTTCACCCTTCTATAGGGGAAATTAAAAAATACATTAAAAATAATAATAAAATTTGAAACTAGCACGTGAGAAATTAAATAAAAAAAAGTCATTTTGTCTTTTTTTATTTAATTAAGATGGAAAGAACAGAGAAAAAGACAAAACAACGAATTAATTTCAATGGCGGTTAGATGAAACAGACAGAAATTGTAGTTTTATAGTAGTTTAGATGTAGGGCTGTGGCTACTCTAGCATATATAATACGGCCCTACGGATAAGGACATAGCTATCTTTCCCCTTAATGATGATTAGAATTTACATATATTCTTTTGAATAAATCCTGTCGATTTTGTAATCGTATTATATACTTTTGTGATGCACTGATGCTTGCCCAGCTCAATCTTTGCAATAGTATACTAATTAGGGTTTACATTTTGCCCTACAAATATTTGTTGAAATGTTATATTAATCGATGATTACTTGGTCGCATGACAGCTCTGACCACCAAAGCAATACCAATCCACCAAAAGGAATCAAAAGGAATATTCAATTAACACAAACAATATTCTTTGTTGTCACAACAAGCCAAAACTACATATCAAAGTGTATGATGATACCACTAAACGAATATATAGCATCATCATGAAACCAAATTAAGATGAAATAAAATAGTCGCCAAAAAAAAAATTCCATAATGTAATTTTCTTAACAAACACAAACCGAACATCAATTGATCAAGCAGACAAACTTGTTAGATCATTAATTACCAGTTGTGTCAATATTAAAAATCCGAGCACAAGTATAAACTGAGCAAAACGCTTGCAATCCCATCAAAAGCAGCATCAAAACGGCAGCCAATAAAGTGAGAAACTGCCATGAACCAAACACGTAAAGCTTCATGAACTTTCCAAATTTGACCTTCCATTTCCCATTGTGATACTTGTTCACATCTACAATCACCTTATCCAAGAAGGGCACTCTCGTCAATCTAATGGACTTGCTCATCCCATTCCACAAGTTAGCCACTTCTTCATCGCTCTTCAAACGGTTCAAAATAATACCTCTTTCTCTAAGTAGCGTCACATCCTCCTCAGTATCAATAATCCCATTCATTAACTCAGTGTAACGCGTAAAAACCAACGGCCCAGATGCGTTTGACGCTTCATAGGCCACTAAGTTTCTCATTATGGCCTCAGCATTGACGTCCAAACTAACGGTGGGGAGGTACAAAGTAACTGTCTTAACGTCGAAAGTAACGGTTGATAGGTTACCGTTTGTCGGCAAGAATTGAACACCAGATTTGGAGAGCTCGGTCACAGAAGGAATAGTGATCTCTTCAATCAATGGTGGCTTGTTATTAGAATTATCTTCTTCTGGTTTGCCTTCTTCTTTGTCTTCGTTGAAAAAGAAGTACTCAACTGGCATTTCGAGGATTCTGAATCCTGGAAGGTTTGTTAGGATTTTCCAAGGCCGTTTCAAAATCACTTTAACTGGTCTAGAAAAAAGTATCCTTTTGAGGAGACTTACTGGACCTTTGTTGAGTTTCGAAAGCATCTTCCAAGTCGTGCCGAGAAGCTGTTTTACCGAATTGGGTTTAGCAAAAGAGCTCTCTTTGTATTCTTCTTTCGCTTCTTCATGATCATTTTGAGTATCCTCGACGATTTCGATAAGTTCGTCTTGTCGTCCGCCTTCCATTTTTGGTGTGATCAAGTCGTATAAGAAGTCCAACAAGTGAGCACACTCTGAGACTTGGATATCTGGCAAGTTATCTTCCATCATCTTGAAAGGAGAAAGCTCCTTGCAAAACCCAACCAACATGGCAAACAAAATGTCGTCAGCGACTTCTAGCGACGAAAACTGAAATTCCAACGTCTTTCTCAAAATGAATAATGGGATTTGGTTTTCGAGCATTATTATGTCTTTGAGTATAGCGTTGTGTGCTGACTTTCGCCCTGCGTAGTCAACCAAGTGTGACATCCTTGAGGAGAGTCTTGACACGACCTTTCCTTCTCTGATGGCGTAAACTTGAAGGAATTCAAGTAAAAATATGGCATCTATGGCCATCATCCAAGCCAACGTTTCGCCGCTGAAATCTAAGTACTTGTGATAACAAGCTCGAATTCTCTGTTCATGCTTGATCAACTCTTGAACAAGATCTTGAAACTTATGGCCGCTTTGGATGTGCTTTTGAGTTCTTTTGGCTGAGGCTAGTTTGTACCTCTCCATTTCATAGAGCTCCGGACGCCAATAATGGTAAGGTCCAATGGCTACTTCTTGTGGGATGTAGGAATCCGGATCACTAGCCATGAGGATTTTGGGGACATTGAAAATTGACACAGGAACTTCACTATCATCCTCGAGCTCTTCTTCGAGCGTTCGACGGATTTGAGTAACCCATCGATGCTCATCAAAGCTTGATGAGCGTGATTTGAAGGACACTGAGTGCTGGATTGAAGACATGTTTGATGTTTCTAACGGAGAGTTTTGGTGGGTTTTTGAGTTTTGAAGTATTGAGTTGTGAGGAAGTTAGGAATGGTACATGCTTTTCAATGGCAAGAATACTTATTCCTATCTATTAACGATCGTTTAACAAACTTTAATTGGGTGTCTTTGTATTAAAATATTTTCAATGCGTTCCTTATGATTCATATTTTACTTCCAAATACAGCCCACGTGCTTAATTTAATACTTTTCAGAAGTGTAACTTTCACGTGGGAATGACTCAAAGTTATTCCACTGTGGGGCTCAGGACATGGGATAAATGTGATTTAATTTCATGCGACAAGGTATCCCAATGGGGACAATAGACAAAACCTTCTTGTTGACATTTGCCTAATATCAAATTATGAATGAAAATAAGGGGAACGGTCATAATCATAATGGTCCATAATGGACTTGAGATCAAAATCCAGCCCTCCATACTCTTGATCCGGTTCATATTTAGCCCAATTTTCCTTTAATTGTTCGCTATAAAGAGCCTTGTTTACACAAAGAGAAATTATGCCTTATATTTTGACACTTTGTTAAGTTTATACCTTCTTTTTTAGTTATTATTAATATTGACTCTTAGATTTCATATTTATTACAAATTTATACCCTGTTATTAATTTAGAGCAATTATTTTACCAAGATGATTTAATAAACTTATTCTCAAATTAATTTTTATATGATTTATTTTCAATTTTTTAAATGACAACTTAGTAAATTAATTATTCTAAATTAGTATCAAAGTATAAATTTGTAACAGATTTTAAATCTAAATATCAATATTAATAATAACCAAAACAGAAAATATAATTTGAATAAAATATCAAAATATAAAATATAAAATATAAAAATGACAATATCCTTGCACAGATAACTAAATCAGTTTATGTTGCCTAACACAAAGGAAAGACTGACAAGGACTATCTAACTCGTGTACTTGCTTAAGAAGATAGTAATTATTGATTATCTCATGATTAGGTTAAAAAATATGATCACATATATAAGATATTCTGATGTAGATGGATGTTGACGTTTCCAAACGATATAACCGGGAAGTTTTGAAACAAATCACTTCACTGATTGAGCGATCACTATGTCCCTTCTAACAAAGTGGGTCCTGGTGTTCAATTAAAACAGAGGAGGGTACATTAGAAAATACGTTAGCGCAAAAGCAAAACAAATGAAAGAAAACACACGCAAGATTGTGTTTGGTCTAAGTTACTTTTATGACTTTTAGTTTTTATTCCCTCCCACACCCCCTTTTTTCTTTTTAATGTTATGACTCATTCAGCGCCTTCCAATGTTGGCACTGGCGGAGCCGGTAAGGGGCTACGGGGCAACTTTGTATTTTTTATTTTTATTCTTTTACATGTATTTTTTTGGAAAAATTCCATTCAATTATACCCTTATTTGCCCCAACCAAATGCCCTTATTTGTCCCTACAAAATTTTTAAATTTATAAGTTTTACATGTATTTTTTTAAAAAAATTCAAGTTGTGCCCTACTTGGTATAATTAAAATTTTAATCACACTCTTGCATTTTTATGGTAAAATAATTAATCTTTATATTTGAGTAAACAAGATACTTTATTTTTTAACTCTTAAATTGCTTTGAACCTAAATTAATTTTAAAAACTCAACTAAATTCAATTAAACCTATTCATAAAGAGAGAAAAATTAAAAAAATTAAAGAAGAAAATAGTAAAAAAATAAAATAAAATTCTATACATTTCTAGCTTTGCCTCTCTCAAAAAATTTCTAGCTCTGCCACTTAATATTGGCTTCTTACATATTGTTCAGTGCTCCTTTACTCCAATTTAACATCCAGATTCTCCATCATGCCTCCCTATACCTTGCTTCAGAAATACGAAGAGGACCACCATTAGTTCCGACCCCGGTTTTTGAAAGAGCTCAGTCCTTCCATAATGCAAGAGTCCGCCTGCAAATAATGTGTTGGAAAGTAAAATAAACTTTATTATTCACTCAAATACTTTTACAAGAGAAAATTCTCAATTTTATTCTTCAAGCTCACTCACTCACTAGAAGCTATGCTTCTTTCTCTCTTCTCTTTACTCTTAGAAGCTTTGCTTCTTACTGGATACTTACAACTCAAATAGGGAGGGGTATTTATACTACATGAGAAATAATGAAAACCACACAAATAAATAATTACAAAAATTTTTAAGCCACACATATTTTCTTCTACACACTTCTAATAATAATCTAAGTAATCAAATAATTCATATGCAAAAAGCTAATATCTAGCTAATATTAAAAGATTCTTGGTAGAAAGCTTCTTTAATTTAGACTTGGACTTTTTTCTTTTATGAGCTTTGCACTTGGGCTAACTCCAACTTATTAGGCCTCATGTTGATGGACTTAAAACACTTCTTATGGGCTTAAACAAGTTTATTTTTCAATACCCCCCCTTAAATTTGTTTTATATTACGAAGTAAGTTTCTTAATCTTGGGAAGTTTTCAAACTTGAGTGGTTTAGTGAAAATATCAACAATCAATCAGATCATGTGATCTCACATACTCTAATTGTACTTCTTTATTTGTAACACATTCTTTTATGTAATGATAGCGAGTATCGATATGTTTGCTTCGGTCATGAAAGACTGGATTTTTAGCCAAAGCTATTGCTGACTTATTGTCGATACAAATCTTCATTGGCTCCTTTTGAGACATGTTTAACTCTTTCAACATTTTTCTTAGCCAGATTGCATGACTAACACATAACGTAACAGCTATATACTCAGCTTCGCATGTTGAAAGGGTGATAATCAGTTGTTTATTAGATACCCAGATGAAGGCGGTTTCTCCCATAAAAAACACAAAACCAGTTGTACTTTTTCGATCATCAGTATCTCCAGCCCAATCACTATCACTGTAACCAACGAGTTTGTAATCATTAGAAACTGAATAGAAGAAGCCAAAATCGATCGTACCTTTTAGTAACGGAGAATTCTCTTTGCAGCTTTGAAGTGAGTAGTTGTTGGAATTTCTAGGTAATGACTCACTAGTCCAGTTGCATAGAGAATGTCGGGCCTTGAATATGTCAAGTACCGAAGGCATCCAACAAGCCTCTTAAAGAGTGTTGGATCCACCTTTTCTGCTTCATCGTCTTTGAATAATTTTATTCCACACTCCACTGGTGTACTTATCGGCTTGCAATCATCCATATCGAACTTCTTTAGGATCCCCTTTGTATAGCTTTCTTGAGAGATAAAGATTCCTTCTTCATTTTGCTTGACTTCTATGCCGAGGTAGTATGCCATAAGTCCGATGTCTATCATTTCAAACTCATGTGTCATTACTCTCTTGAATTTGTTGAACATCCTTGGATTACTTCTAATGAATATGAGATCATCCATGTACAAGCATACGACTAGAATATCTCTATCTTTAGTCTTAACATAGAGAGCATATTCATAAGAGCACTTAATGAATCTATTCTCTTGAAAATATTTGTCAATTTGACTGTTCCATGCTCTTAGTGCTTGCTTTAGACCATAAAGAGCCTTCTTCAGCTTCAAAATCTTATCTTTATGTCCTTTCATCTCATAACCTAATGGTTGTTCGATATAAACTTCTTCTTCAAGAACTCCATTCAAAAATGCAGACTTTACATCCATCTGATGAATCTTCCATTTGTTATAAGCAGCAAGAGAAATAATTAGTCTTATAGTTTCTAATCATGCCACAGGTGCGAATACCTCGTCGTAGTCAATGCCAGTTCTTTGATTATAGCTTTTCGTGACTAGTCTTGCATTGTATCTTTCTACCTCTCCATTGGCATTCTTCTTCACCTTGTACACCCATTTTACACCGATAGCTTTATGACCTTTAGGAAGAGTGGATATTTCCCAAGTGTCATTCTTCTCTATGGCTTTGACTTCTTCATCCATCGCATTCCTCTATTTTTCATCTCGTATAGCCTCTTGGAAGTTCACTGGTTCACAATCAGCAAATAGAAAAAATAAAGTGAGGTTTTCGAGTCTATTGGTCACCTCATATAAATCTTCAAGACTTCTTGTACGTTCTTCATGCCTTTCAGTTAAGAAAGGTGGAGGTGAATCTTCATGAGTGGATGATGTTGGTGAGGAAGGTGGAGTAATAGCCTCTTGATGGACTTCTCTTGCTTGCTCTACTGGTGTTTCCATATCTTCAAATTGTGGAAAGAAATTGTAGTCATTTGTTTGAGAACCAAAGTCCCATTCACCTTCTTCATCGAATATTATATCTCAGCTGATGATTACTTTTCCATTGTTAGAATTATATAACTTATATCCTTTGGAGTTAGTGTCGTAGCCGATAAAAATGAGCTTCTCGCTTTTATCATCAAGTTTGATTCTATATTCGTCTGGCACATGCACATGGGCTATGCTTCCAAAGATTCTCAAGTGGGAGATCCCAGGCTTCCTTCCACTCCACGCTTCTTGTGGTGTCTTTCCCCACACACTTCTTGTTGGGGATCGATTGGACAAGTAAACTACAAATATAACAGCTTCTGCCCAGTACTCTTTGGGTAATCTCTTATTTTTCAGCATGCTTTGAGCTATGTTGAGGATGGTCTGATTCTTCCTTTCTGCCACACCATTCTGTTGAGGGGATCTTAGAATGGTTAAAGGTCGTCGAATTCCATTTGCTTCATAGAATTCTCAGAACTCTTTTAAAGTGAATTCTCCTCCTCTATCAGATCTCATGACTTTAATCTGAAGACCGCTTTCCTTCTCTACAGTGGCCTTAAACTTCTTAAAAGCTTCAAAGGCTTCTAATTTTTGCTTCAAGAAATAAACTCGTCTTTCTTGAGAAATCATCAATAAAGAGCAAGAAGTAACTGCTCTTACCGAAAGAACTTGGTTTAATAGGACTGCACACATCTGTATGCATGAGCTCTAGTGGCTTCTGGACTCTTGAATTCAACTCTTTTGGAAAGCTTTTCCTGAATTGCTTCCCGAGTAAGCATCTTTCACAAAGCTGATCAGGATGATTGATGCATGGCAAGCCTCTTACCATTTATTTCTTGGATAGTAGCTCTAATCCTCCAAAGTTAAGATGCCCGAATCTCAAATGCCATAGCCATGATGAATCCTTATAACATACATTCAGAAATTTCGCCATATCATTTTGAATGTTCAATAAGAACAATCTATTTCTTGACATAGGCACATTGGCAATCAAGTTTATGTTGTTATCTCTTATAAAAAGACTATAATCTTTCAAGTAAATATCATAGCCTTTTTCTAAGAGTTGCCCCAAACTTAAAATATTTGTTTTTATTATGGGTACATAATAAACATTTGAAATAAATTAATGCCCCCATTTTTCAAGCAGATAAGAATTTTACCTTTTCTTTTTACCGCTACTTTTGAATCATCACCAAAAGAAACACTCCCACTGATTGATTCATCAAGCTTTATGAACATTAATCGACACCTGCACATATGATTGCTAGCACCGGTGTCAAGATACCATGTGTTATCTTGTCCTTTGTTGTTATTATATGCTAGTAGCACTGTGTCATTTTCTTCCCTTTTCTCTTCAGCATAATTGATTTTCTCTTCAATTCTACTATTGGGTGCTCTACACTCTCTAGCATAATGGCCAAACTTGTGACAATTAAAACATTCAACTTGAGACTTCTCAGGACTTGAGTTCATTTGACCTCTACCATGACCTCTTGTAGAGCTTTCTCCTCTTTCGAAATTGTTGATATGATAACTGTAGTTGTTGGAATTCTAACCTCATCCATGACCTCGACTTGTACCACGTCCTGGTCCTCTGGCTTGTCCTCTACCACGACTACGTTGACTTCTTTCACTACATTAGCTATCTTCTTTCTCTGTAAGTTGTCTTGAGAAGCTGCTCCTTAAAATTTGGCTTCTTCTTTTTCTTTTCCTTGTGAGCTTGTAACTACGCTATATGAAATTTGAAGTTTCTCCTATGCTTCTTTAGTAGAGGTTGCACTTGAGATTTTCTTAAACCCTCATCATCTAAGGCCTGGTAGATGAGGAAAATAGCTTTTTGTCTCTCTTTCTTGAATCTTTTAAACTAACCTTCTGTGTTGAAGATAGTGTTGTCTCATCTCTTGGCTCTTCGTAGCCTTTCTCTACTACTTCCTAAACATTATATGCTCCAAGGAAGACTTTCATTTTGATAGTCCAATTATCAAAGTTGCTACCTTGAAGTGGTGGAACTTAAAGAGAAGCTAAACTACCAGTAGCTATAACTCTTAACAGAGTAAAATTTTAGAAATTTCAATTACACGGATCGATCCGGAAGGTCGAAAAACCTTAAGATTGACTTGTATATCGACTTGGTCAAAGTCAACGGTCAAAGTCAACGCTCGGTCAACGGCCAATGGTCAACGCAGATCAACAATCGAGTTAACGGCGCAGTCAATGTGTAATACCCAAGATTCTCACATACATAATAAGCCAATAATAAACATGTTCATATTGCATAATAGACATATCAAGTGACTAGAATCAACTTTACGACAAATTTTTTATTCTTTATTGTTAAATGCTTTTAATATGTGTTATTGTACTAATATTTGTCGAAGTGTTCCCATGTAGTATAAAGGCTCAGTACCCTTAGAGAGAGAGAGAGCTAGGTATGTGAGAAGAACAAATAATATATATTCATGAATATAATACAATGTGCTCATGCATTAAAATCAAGTTTGGTGATAACTAGGTAAATTAGTAGTTTTCCGGTAAAGTGCATTTTCACGCTTTTTGGAGCTAAATTCATTATACATTTAACACATCATAACTTTATAAAATATAGGACTCACTTATAGTATTCTATTTGTCGGCCCAGGTAAGCATGAGGTGGCAGTCATTGAACTGAACTATGTTTAATTACACTAAGCTAGTTTAGGTTTAGCTTAATCGCGTAATGTTAATTTTGTGCGTTCTATTAATTAGGCATTGATACTATGTTTGCATTATTAATTGGAGTCAAATTGACTTATTTTTTATGTTTAATGATTGGTTATGGGGCTAGGTTCCAAGAGATTACAATGAGATTGGCCATATAGGATTATAAGTCAAAGTATGACTAAATTTCAGCTTTTAAGCTAGGTTTCACCATTTTAGTCTACACTTGAGTGTATAGAAATGACCAACAACGTGGTGAGTAATCCAAGAGTGATTTAAATCTAGACACATGGATAGTTAGAGTGTGAAATACCGAAAATACCCCTTAGAATTTAAGTTATGTCATTCTTAGCCTTTAAGTATTGATTTTTGACCAAATCTGGTCATTTCCTTCCTCTTTCTCTCCAGCCATGACTTGAACCACTCCAGCCACTTTCTATACTTCTCTCAGCTCCTCTTAACCATTTCCAAGAGTTTTCAAGTAGTAGAAATCAATTTGGAGCTCAAGAAAGCAAGATAGGTCCAAACTAGTCAAGGTAATTCTATTGGTTCTTCTTCTGAGGTTTTGTGTTGTTATTTCAATTCTCCACTTGATACTATTTAAGTAATGTTTTCTCTAGGTCCTCTTGAGTTCTAAGATCAATTTCAAAGCCTTAGAAATCAGTGTTGTGGAAGTAGAAGGCAAGAGCTTCAACAAAAGTTCAAACTAGTCAAGGTGAGTTTTTTATGTGGAATTTAGAATTGGTAATTTATTTCCATTGCTTTAGCTCTTTAATTAAAGCTTTTATTTGATGAATTAAGGTCTAAGAAAACCTTATATATGACTGGAAAAACAGAATTTAAGTGGAAGATTAAAGTTAGTCTAAAAATCTCAAAGTTGGCTACTTGTGGATTCAAGTATTTTCAAGTGTTCCATTGTTAGAATAAGCTCCCCATACTTGTAATCTGATTTTATAAAATGGAAATGTATATTTTGTTGATTCCATGATGTAAATATATTTGTTTTGTTGTTATTTGTGACAATAGAAAAGTGTAAAAGTGGTTTTAAACTTTGTTTAAAACAAAAGGAATTCAAGTATACCTAGGTTCCTCTAAATGATCCTCTTTGAGTTATATATGTGGGAATTGGCTTATTGACAGTTATTACAGGTCTTAAACCATGATTTTAATTATATAGGGATGTCCTAAAAATAGAGGAGGTACTATCCAAATATTTTTAGAACTAAATGATACCATTTAGAAGCAAATTGGCTAGTTTTTATAAAAGTAGATGATATTTTGGTTCATTTTGTGATTAGGGTTCCTTCTTTTGTAAAAGATGTGATTCGGTCTTGTACTTGTTTTCTTTAAATATTTTACATTGTAGTGATAATGTTAGTAATAAAATTGACATCAGGTCTTCCACACACTTTGCCATAGAGGATACTGACCCTTTTCACTATCTTTTCTACCGGACACAAGGTAAGTGAAGACTTATTTTAACTGCATCACAAGAATAATAGTAGATACAAGATGTTTTCCTACATGCTTATGTGTATTATTTCAATTATATATTATTTATATTGTTCTTGTAAAGTTTACGGAAGCATAAGTATGGCATGATCATTTAAGCATAATTTTCAAAGAAATGAAGTTTTCCACGCATTGGATTTAAAGTAGTACTATTGTACTAATTTTACAAGATATGTTTTAAGTACATTATCTAGTCTGTCTGCATTGAGTAAGTATAGTTTGCACAGGCATTCTTCTCACATAGGTGGGCACAGCTTACCGACTACTGGAACTGAGCATTGTACTATGAGATTTTTTAGGTGCATTACCTAGTCGGTCTGCGTTGGGTAGGTATGGTTCACATTGGCCATGTATTTCCTTCCCGCATTGGTGGCCAAAGCCTACCGACTGCCGCGACTTTGTATTGTACTCAAGGGCCCTATAAAGAAATGTTTTCCAAGAAAAGTGCATCAAAATGAAAAGTTATGAAAGAAAGAGTACAATGAGAATTTCAATAAAGTTTATGCATGAAACATGTTCACGAGTATGCATGATCTTTACTTACTGAGCATTAGCTCATTTAGTTCCTGTGATACAGGTGATGATATATATGATGTATAGAGTTGCTGGTTGGCTAGCACGCTTTTTTATCGCCATGATCATACAGATGTAGACGAGCTTGACTTGTGGGCAATGTTTTCATTCTACTTTGATATTTTGGTATGATGTAAATATCACTACGGATGATAAGATAAACTGATAAGGAGTTTTTGGTTATATATTTTATAAAGACACTTTTAAAAAGTAATGCCACGTAGTTTCTTTTGTTTTAAAGCTTGAAAAGTTTAAATTTGGCCCAAATTTTTGAACAAAATAAAAGTTATGGTTTATAAAAGAGTAATGCTTCCTAGTTTGACCTACATAGTCATATAGTTGAGAAAGGGGGCGTTACACAATGGCCTTGACAGCGTAGTCAACGGCGCCATCTAATGGCTCTGACGGCTTGGTCAACGGCTTTAACAGCTCGGTTAACGGCTATGACGGCTTGGCCAAATAGCTCTGACTCGACTGAACTCAGTGAGTTGACTCAGTTATGATAGCAAACTTCCAATAACTCGTTCAGAGTCGTTCGGACTCCGATTAGGCTGATTTTTACTGTGGTGTTTTTGTCTCATCGAGTTCTTTGATTTGATATGTAATAGTAGTATGTTTGGAACAAATAGATAATACTTTCAATCTCAAGAATTCTTTTCTGATGTGGAAGATCAATCAAAACTGCAGCCACAGAGCATACTTAGAATTTCATGAGAACTCATAACCTCGCTTTGATACCACTTTGTTTGAAAGTAAAACAAACTTTATTATTCACTCAAATACTTTTACAAGAGAAAATTCTTAACTTTACTCTTCAAGCTCACTCATTAGAAGCTATGCTTCTTTCTCTCTTCTCTTCACTCTTAGAAGCTTTGCTTCTTACTGAATGCTTACAACTCAAATGGGGAGGGGTATTTATACTACATGAGAAACAATGAGAACCACACAAATAAATAATTACAAAAATTCTTAAGCCACACATATTTTCGTCTACACGCTTCTAATAATAATCTAAGTAATCAAATAATTCACATACAAAAAGCTAATATCTAGCTAATATTAGAAGATTCTAGGTGGAAAGCTTCTTTAATTTAGACTTGGGCTCTTTTTTTTTCTATGAGTTTTATACTTGGGCTAACTCCAACTTATTGGATCTCATGTTGATGGGCTTAAAACACTTCTTATGGGCTTAAACAAGTTTATTTTTCAACACAATGACATATGAAATTAGCATGACTTACTTCTTGAGGTGTGAATTCTAGTGCTACCAATAGAAGGTCATCCTTTTTGACTAATTTCATTTTAAAAACAAAAGACCTTCGTGATGGTCATGAAGGAATCAAATGTTCATACACCTAAAGTTGTTTTTATTTGTTGTTTTTTTGAAAGTGCATATGACTTGGCAACTTTATCAATTAAATCCATGGTTTAGGAATTTTTGTGTCCCAAAAGGATTATTCACAGGATCAAATAGTTTGGTTTGATGTAGAACTAAAAAGAGATCATGGAAATGTGCTTTTCATAGAAGCTCATCATAATAATGGAAGAAAAAGTGATGAATAAACTTAGAAATTAGCTTTGCTATGAGAATACATGTATCAAAGTAATCTATGATTAGATCATTGGAAGGTTGCAAAGAAAGTGCCGAGTACTTGCAAGAAATAAAGGATTTCAAGCTCACTTATAAGGTTTTAATCATCTAGAGATGATTAATGGATATTCATATTCAAATTTTGTTGGATGTATTGATACAAGATATTCTGCTACTTGTTCTTCTTTCCAAAGTAGAGAATTTTTAAAGCATAAAATTAATACATTCTGTTTTAAGGAAAATTATTCCTCAAAGTTCGTTTATTTAAAATCAACCCGCTTAAACCTTAATAAATTTGGAAATTTTACTAATAAGGATCTAAGTCTCAGTTGAGTTTAAAATTTAGAAGCCAATATATATGTAAATTTAAAATATCTTTGTATATCCACATTTGGATAGTTTACTAATAAGGATCTAAGTCTTAGTTGAACTTAAAATTTAGAGGCCAATGTAAATATAAATTTAAAATATCCTTGAATATCCACTTGAAAGTAATCTCAAAAAAGTTTCTATTTACTAAATTATAAAAAGTTGAATAAGATTATAGAGACTTGAAAAATATGCCAAACCATAAATAAACTCCAATAGGACTAAGTAAGGCTCTATGAGATGTTTGATCTTGCCTTTTAAGAGACAACTATTTTAAATTAGTTTAAGTAGATGTTTATTTTTTAAAAGATATAGCTAAATGTCTATTTCTTTTAAAACTTCAGTTGTAGAATATATAATATTTTTATTTTTGTCATTAAGTAAGTTAGACATTTAGATATAAACTATTGAGTTTGGTCATATACTAAGTTTAGGGCCAAAAAATGGCCGACTAACTAGTCAACATTTTAATCGAACTTACTTGAAAAAGCTTTTATTTAAAAATAGGATGAACCAAATAGGGAAATTGACTTGGATAGTTCAAATTTGGGTCAAAATAACTTTTTTATTTCATTTTTTCAAAATGACATGTCTAATACTCTCTAGGTAACAAAAAATCTAAAATGCCTTTTACTTGACAAAACACATGGATCCACAATTAGTCAATAAATTATGTAACAAGATCTCACAATGTTTGTTTATGATATAAAAGAAACTATGACCATGATTCTCACACTTGTGACAAACAGCCATAAACACTACTACAGAAAACGTTTTCCACATCACTTATAGGGCGATGTGGTAGAGAAACCATGTCGCTCCATAAGTGATGTGGAAACGAGTGACGTGGTAGCCCCACTCATATCACGTTGCTTTAAAAATGATGTAGTATACTAGTCTACCACGTCACTTGCATAAAAAGCGATGTGGTATACTAGCTTACCATATCACTTGTATAGAAAGTGACGTGGTAGGCCAAAATATACGACTTACTATGTCGCTTTTGGGAGATACCACATCACTCCTCCAGAAAGCGACGTGGTATGTATATATACCACATGCTTTTTTAGGAAGCAACGTGGTAAATATCGTCTTCCTCCTTGTGTGCTCGGCTGGTCTAGGTTACAGCATTCCAAAAACTCTTAAGCACCCCACGTATCTCCTCTAGTCTAGGTTACAGTATTCTAAATACTCTTAAATATCCCACGGGTCTCCTCGTAGATCAGACTAATGATACGTGCACTTCACACCATATTTATGAGCCAAATGCCAAATCACTGACTTTGGGATCCATTACTTAGGCCCTTACTGTGTCACTTTGCTCCTCTCTTGCCTCCATTTCCATGCCCTAGCATTATCAATGATTATTGAGAACCTCAAGAATTTTACCTAAAAGCTCAAAAAAGACTATTACAAAAATTTTCGAAGACATAAAAGTGGAAGAAACTAATATAAGAGAGAGATACCTAAAATTCGAAATGGGTAGAGTTTGAATAAGAGGATATTGAAAAATTTTGATTTATTCTAATTGCGGTTAGGGAATAATTTGGTGGAGTTGATGATTTTACATGGATAGTTATGATGGAGTATTTTTTGTGGGTGTGGATCGATAAAGTGGCTAGTATAACCTCCCAATATAGAAAGCGATGTGGTATTAAATAAAATAATATACTACGTCACTTTTTGCAAAAGCGATATGGTACATAAGGGGATACTGTATTACTTCTAGAGCGAGTGATATGGTATATCAAAAAATAACATACCACGTCGCTTATCCCATAAATCACGTAGTAGCTAATGCTGCCACATCGCTTAATTTAAAAATGACGTGGTATGCTTTGATGTCAAGTCGCTTCTGTATAATATGACGTGCCCTTAATACTAAGTCATTTTTTTGTACAAACGACATGGTATAAGTGATGTGGAATGTCACTTTTTTAGTAGTAAAAATTTTGACTACTTTTAAATACAAAGTTATTAATAATAGAAAATAAACTCTGACAAGATGTCACAAATTTTGTGACATTTTCTAATCACACAAAGTAGTCTCACAAATTTAGATAACTTTTAATTACAACATTATTAAAATAAAATAATACACTGTGATAATTTATCATAAAAGTACTAACAAGTAATTACATAGATATTAATGTCATAAAAGTATTAACAAGTAATTACATAGATATTAATGCTCTAACAAATATATTTGTGTGTCTTACGATCGAATATTCATTTGACACAGATTTGGAAGGAAAAAGTATTTTTATCCATCATACTCAGTATTTTGATATATTATCACACAAATTTTGAATGGAGTAGGTGTTCCTTCAAATCTTAAGTGGAACTAAATCCATCAAAATGATGAATGTAGCATTTCCATCAGAAATGGTAATCCAATTTGGCTTTCTAACTAAATAATAAAATTAGGTCATTTTGAAATTTTTGCTTTCTTTTCCTTTAATTTCCACTACCTCCAGTCAAATGAGATTATTTCATTTTTATAAAAATAAAATCACATACAAAATCATGAAAGTCAACACCAAGTTAGGCCAAGACTAAAAGTTAGGCAAATCAACTAAGTTCTTGGATGAGCTTACATCCGCCAACCACCCATTTCCTAAACTGCCACCTTCTAACCACACATGCAAGGTTAGAATATTTGGGAAGTTTTTGGTGTATTTGGGATACGGTTGCACCAACAGAACCGAAAGATGCCGCTGGTTGGAAAAAATGAAAAGTCAAAGTTAGAAGAGTTATATTCGTGATCAAGACCACAATAGAGGAGCAAATGTTCGAGTATATACGGAGTACAAAGACACCCAAAGAAGCATAGGACACATTCAAGGCACTATTCTTTAAGATAAATGATAAAAAATTAGAGCTTCTTGAAAATGAGTTGTTATCTATTGCATAACATGATATGACGATGAATCAGTATTTCACAAAAATGAAAATGAAAGCTTTATGCCGCGAAATGTCTAAATTAGATTCTGATGCCAAGACTGAGGAATCCAGAATGAGAAGAATAATCAATATTGATTTAAGACCTCAATTTGCAAGTTTTTTCACTATAGTCCAATGTTGACCAACTCAACCATCTTTAGTAAATTTTAAAAATACACTTGCTGACCAAAAAGTGATGGCCAAGAAAATAAGTGAAACCTCACAAAAAAGTAAGGAGGAGGCATTGTTCAGTAACAAAAACAATACCTGACGGGGACAAAATTTTAGCATAGGATCGAAGAAAGATAACCAACTTCAACAATGAAGCTCACAATCAAGGGGGGTTTAAAGAATGGCAGCAAAGGTGTTCAATCCTGATAAAAGAAAAATTCAACAACAACTACTACAACTATAGGAAAAAGGGCCATATGGCTAAAGATTGTTAGTCTAAGAAGAAGGCTGCTGAAAGCAATGGAACGACTTCTAATCCAGAGAAGCAGAGCGATGAAGAGTGAGATATAGATGCATTCTATGCTATTAAAGAAGAAGAAATGAAACTCACACTAGTAGTGCCTGGATGGACTGACTACGAGAAAGACTAGATCGTTAACTCGGGCTGTTCAAATCACATGACTGGTGATAGTGAAAAGCTACAAAGTACGACGGAGTACAAAGGTAGCCGAGTGGTAGTGATGACTAATAACTCAAGGTTGTCAATAGCTCATATTGGAAAAATAACTATTGTGCTAATAAAATGCTACTTCAAGATGTGTATCACATTCCTAGAATGAAGAAAAATCTATTATCCATTGCATAACTAACATCATCAGGTCACTATATTCTATTCAGACCGCGTGATGTTAAAGTGTATCAAGACTTGAAGATCTCAAGTACACCAACAATAGAGAGACAATGATTAGAGTCTGTTTATGTAATATCGGCAGCGCTGCGTACGTAGACAAGACACAGAAGAATGAAACAAAAGATTTGTGGCATGCAAGATGATGGGCTCATATTTATACAATATTTAGGTACCTTTTCCACCTTAATTTTGTGCTTAATTGTTGTTCTTGTACAAGCTCTTATCTTAATTTGTGTGGTATTTTGTTACATTGAGCATATTAGAAGCCACTGCTGGAAAAGAAAGTTTAAAAACGGCATTTTCGGAAACAAATGGAGAAAGATGATGAGTAAGCCCAATTACAAGAGTCCAAAGCATATTTCAACCTTATTTCAAGCCCATATTATTTGAAGAGGTCCAAAGTTTTTAAACCGAACGATTAATTACAATGGCCCAATTGATCTGTTAGTGTTTTCACACGTGAATGAATAAGGCCGAAATTTGGAGTGAGACGTATCATATGTATAAAGAAAATGATAAAAGCTAATTTAAGAAAGACAAAATATATAAGGTAACAAAATCATATGGGCATGGCGATGCATTCGTGTGCCGTGTAAATTTGAGAAACCTTATGTATTTGTGCTATATACCACACGCTGGTGGTAGCTCGAAAAGAAAACAAAGACACAACGGGATGGAGTCCAGCGGCAGCCATAGGGATAGTCGGAGTGTAGGAGTGAGAGACATTAACTCATCGAGCAGGCTAAATTGGAAGAAGACGCTTGTAATTATTCTCAATCATTTTCCATTTTGTTTAAATTTTGTTTGATTTTAGTTTTTCATTATGTTGTAAATTTTTAATTTTAATTTTATTATTTTAGTTATGAACTAAATTAATTTTTTAGGATTATAATCTCTAAATGAAGCTTGAATTATGATATTATTTTTTGATATTGTGATTTTAATTTACAAATTGTTTATTCTATCTTGTTCTTAATATTTTTGAGTGTTTGATCATTACTTAAATTGATATTGATAATCTGTATGAACTTAGAAAAGGAATTTCAGATTTAGACCTAGGTAGAATAACACATGATCATGCTTAGATGAGTTTATATAGGATAGGAATATACTTACATTATATGTGCAATTATTGAAAGATCTTAGTCTTAATGAATCTTTTATTAATCTAATTCACATAGGAATGTAGTGAGTTAATTAGAGGATGTATTTCTACATGACTATCGGAAGAGGCTTGTAGATACACTAAAGTCCTTAATTGGCAATTCGGATTAAATAATAATTCAAAGAGGGTAACTAGTAATTTAAGTATACGTAGAGTAAAAATTATAATCCTAAGTTTATTTTCATTGGTAATTTTGATAAACTACTTGCACTCTTTGGTTTTGTTTTATTTATTTTCTTATTTTTTTTAGTTTAAATTTTAATTTTAGAATTTTTAATTTGATTGTTTGGATAAATTAACAACTAGTCTAGATTAGTACTTAATAAATTATATCAATTTCTCATGATTATTTGGATAAATTGACAACTAATCTAAATTAGTACTTAACAAATTATAGCAATTTTTTCATGAGAATGATATCTTTATTCATCACTTTGTTACTTGTTCGATGCACATGCTAATAAAAATTCATAACACAAGACTAAGACATGTAAGCTATCACAAATTGAAAGTGATAATGAAAAAGTCAATGCTTAAAAGCATTCCTCAACTCGAAGTAAGAACAGAGACTGTCTACTCAGGATGTCGGTACAATAAAGCACATCAATTACCACACGAGGGATGAAAGTTTAGAGCAAAAGCATAGTTGGAACTTGTTCACTTCGATGTTCTTGGACTTGTCAAGCAGCCATCTATCAGCAGAATGTGATATATGGTAAAGTTTATTGATAACTTTTCAAGGTGTGCGTGGGTTTTCTTTATGAAAAAAAAATCCAATACACTGGTGCAATTTAAAGAGTTCAGAGAAATAGTGAAAAGAAAAGTTGGCAAGAAAATCCATGTTTATGCACAGACAATAGTGGAGAATATACGTCAAGTGAATTCTCTAAGTATCTTCGAGATCACAAGATATGCCACCAATTCAGTTGTCCAAATACACCACAGTAGAATAGTGTAGCTGAGCATAAGAATCGACATCTTGTCGAGACGTGTCGGAGCATGTTACACGCGAAGAATATACCCAGTAGGCTTTGGGCTGAATGTACAAAGACAGCGATCTATGTCATCAACAGGCTTTCTCTGGCACAACTTAAGTTTATTTCACCTTTTCAGAAACTGTGGAACGCTAAGCCTGCAGTCGACCACTTTCGAGTTTTCAGACGTCTGTGCTATGTGTTCATGCAAAATAACCTACGTAGTAAGTTTGATAAAAAGGCAGTTCAGTATATCTTTGTGGGATACGATAACCAGAGAAAAGGGTAGAAATATTATGACCCTACCACTGGTTGGTGTTACCTTTTCGCAATGTGTTTGATGAAACAATCCTTATAGTTGTCTTTAGAGAAGGAAGAATTACCTAACTCAAAAGAAATTGAGAAAATAATGCAACAGAAAAGGGGGAGCAAATTGTTGAGGTATGGACAAGTCCCAAAATAGAGGGAGATGAGTCGATTGACGAGGATAATGATGAGCATAGGTTAACATAAAATTCTTGGCAAACTAATGTGTACCAGAAGCGAGAAGAAAAGGTCAGACTAAGTTGAGAAGAACTTGCAAGTCCACAAATGTAACTTAGAAGGTCGACCAAGATACGAAATCGAATCCCAAATATGCTAATGCAACTGTTATAGAAGAAAGCTTGATAAAACCTTCGACATATAAAGAAGCTTCTCAAAACTCTAACTGGATAAAAGATAACAAGGAAAAAATCACTGCACTAGAGCAAAATCAGATTTAGGACTTCGTGCCGAAGCCAAGATGTGAAACCAATTTCTCGTAAATAGGTTTACAAGATAAAAGCTCACCTTGATGGATCAATTGAGAGACATAAAGCTCAACTAATAGCTCGAGAATTCTCTCAGCAATATGGATTAGATTATAATGAGATGTTTAGTCCGATAGCAAAGATCAAAACCATATGAGTCCTTTTAGCACTTGCAGCCAGCAAAGGCACTTTATAAAGAGTTGGATTGAGAAATATACATGATAGGAAGGCACTTTATGTGTGCAAGTTGAGAAATATGTACTGGATTTGAGAATGGAGCTTATCCCGACTATGTGTGCAAGTTGCGGAAGGCACGTTATAGGTTAAAGCAAGCACTATGGGTGTGGTACGGTCAAATTAGTGAATTTCTGCTATAGAGTGGTTACTTACATGTGTAGATTCTAGCTTATTTATTAAAGCTAGAGAAAAAAAATTAACAATAGTACTGGTGTATGTTGATGATTTGATCATTACTGGAGACAATGAAAAAGAAATTCACGAAACAAAGGACAATTTGTCAGTCAGCTTCTAGATGAAGGAGCTTGGAGAGCTCAAGTACTTTCTTGGGTTAGAAGTTGGCTGCACTAATGATGAGAGACTTTTATATCAACAGAAATAGGCAAAAATCCTATTAGGCTATGACGGAAATTTGGGACACTTGAATGCAAGCCTATCTCAACTTCTATGGAAGAAAATGCAAAGTTATGTGTGCATGAAGGTAAGGAATTGGAAGAGGAGATGATGTATCGACAATTGGTAAGTAGTCTCATTTACCTGACATTGACTCGACCTGATATTTCGTATACAGTGAGCGTTGTGAGCCCGTACATAAAATCCTAAAAAGTGCCATTTAGAAGCTTTTTGGCGAATTTTGAGATACTTCAAGTGTACATTTGATTATGGTCTTTTGTACAAGAGAGGTGATGAATGTAAGTTAGTTGGTTACTATGATGCAGATTATGTGGGAGACCATGACACACATCGATCGATGACTTGATATATGTCTAGACTTACTTTTGGAACAATATCCTAGTGTAGCAAGACACAACCAATAATATTATTATCAAACATAGAAGCAGAATATAGAGCAACAACTATGGCAGCTCAAGAGAGCATGTGGTTGGTATAGTTGATGAAAGATTTACATCAACAGGTTGATTACGCAATACCACTATATTGTGACAATCAGTCAGCGATCTGCTTAGTAGAAAATCGAATTTTTCATACGAGGACCAAGCATGTAGAAATACATTACCCCTTCATCCCATAAAAGACTTTGCAAGAAGAGATTGATATGCAACAAATCAAGACAAATGATCACATTGTAGATTTATTCACAAAAGCATCAATACTATAAAGTTTGCAAAACCTAGAGTACAACTCGATATGTGTAGTTGAGAGAAAGTAGAAGTTGGTGTTGATGGAGAGAAGTGAAAGTCAACACCAAGTTAGGCTAAGATTAAAAGCCTAAAAGTCATGCAAATCAACTAAGTTCTTGGATGAGCTTACATTCGCCAACCTCTCATCTCCCAAACTGCCAATAACCAACAACTTTCTCCTTGTTACATGGCCTTTCTATGGCAATATATGGGAGTCATTCTTCTCTATTTGATGCACAAGTAAGAGTGAGAAATTAATAAGTGCAATAAGTTGTGTCTTGTGAGATAAAGTGTGGTAATCAAAAGGGTCATGATTATATGAGAATAGTGTATGTCTTATGAGTGTTAACTAGTCCAATTTAGTAGAAGTTTGCTACTGTTGTTGTGTCCCTTTTTCAATGTTATTTTGGGTGTCTTAGTTTTCTCTTGTATAACATTGTTTCTTGATGAACAAATATCTCCAAACTAAATAATAGTTATTTTCATCTATATTACACGTGTTATCATAGACGTGTGTGTCCAACACATTAATCATCGAAACTTTCATTACTAAAACTAGTATTGAGTAATTGGATTTCTAACTCTTTGGTTGTAGCTAGATCTAGCAAATCTACTAATTTTTGGATTCTAGTTGTTACGCAAGACTGGACTACTTTGCCTTAGAAAAAGAACAAGATCTTACCTAGAGCCAAATTTCTCTGAATAATTAATTCTGAATTACTTGTGATTTCGAAGAGATTCCCACAGGATTGAAAAAGAGTGCCCCGAAACCTCAAAAGTCTCTCTCAGCTAGAATTTGAAGGTAGTGATAAATAGCCAATGGCGGCAGCACCACCCAGTATTTGCTTTTAGATGTGAACAAATCTACTCCAGTGTCTAAGAATCTCTCTTAAAATCTTTTGTTTTTACATTTTGTTGGCGACCCTAAAGTTCTCGTAGTTGTAGATTCAATCCTCCACAAATATTTAAAAAGAATTGAAAAAGGTCTATTTAGCTTTTCAATACTTAGCCATTTGTATGCTCAAGAAGTAATGGCAGCTAGAACAAAAAATCCTATTTTGGTTTGAAGTTAGAATAGTAATTAATTATTTTATAAATGTACATATTTTTAGAAGTGAATTCAAAACTTATATTCTTTAATTTTATATATTGAAAGTTCTGACCAAACAGTCTTTATTCCTTTTTTTTTTTCAATTTTAAAATTTCTTTAATTGAAAAGATTGAATTAATGTATGTCTCTTGTCAACTTCAACTGGGGTTAGCTCAGTTGGTCCAAGGTTTGAAGAATGTGTACACGAGTTTGAAGGGGTGTTCAAACTTTGGTGGTGTATGTGTTATTTTCCTTTAAATTTATAGTAAGTGGTGGTAATTAGTTAAGCCCCACTTTTTTAAAAAAAAAATGTGTGTCACTCTCTCTTTCTTTCCTTTTAAAAACTACAAATATCTTTTTTCATTAATACGCATTTTTTTCTAAATAAATATCCTTTATCTAACTTTTATATTAAACAATTTACTAGCTAATTAAAGATACTTTGTCTTTTTCTTATAATCATTGTGAACTCTCTAAAAAGGAAAAAAAAAAATAAAAATCTCAAGATCAAAACTCTCTTTAGCATATTTTTCAAAGAACATTTTATAACAAAAAAAATAGACAACATTTTATAACAAAAAAAATAGAGAAAAAGAAAATCGTTAAGAAATGGGGAAAAAAAAAAAGCATTATTAAGAGTTTGAAGATCTCTAGGTTATATCCTTTTTACTTTTATCTTGTTAATTTCTTGATCATGGATTTCCTCAAACACAGGCACTACGGTAGCTATTCCAAATATCAATATTCTTCACGCAAGGAATTTGGGGAAAAAAAATTAAAAAGAGTTTGAAGATCTCTAGGTTATACCTTGTTAATTTCTTGATTATTGGTTTCCGAATTTTACATTATTTATTTTGATATTTGTTATTGTTGTGTTATGCACTTTTATTTGGTTTCTATACCTAAGTTAGGAACATATGTTTGTTAAAAATTATACATCTAGGTATGAAGAAGTCTAGAAAAAAAAATTAGAAGAATAGAAAGTTTGTTCCACTCCCAAAAAAGAGCTCTTAAAAAGTTTCCCTTTTATTTAATAAAAAAATTAAAAGTCTTTTAGAGATTTTTTCTTTAGGTACCAAAATTGTCTTTATAGAAGACGTCATTGTTGGACAATTATTAATATTACCAACATTGTTAATTTGATTTTCATTTATAAGTGATTTAAGTATGAACAAATATTATAGTACTGGATCGTATATCAAATAGTGACGTAAAAATGTTGCAATTCTATTATTCGTTGATATATATGATGTGAGTAATATAAGGACAGATTTAGCATAATATATGTGTTTTGTTAAGAGTAAAATTCATTCGGCCTATTTTATTACATATATGTGCCCTAGAGGTATTTATATTTTTCTAAGTCCTTCTATTTCAAAAAATAGGTAATTACTATTTATAATTATAATTTTCGCACAATTGATCGTTGTATTATTTGTGATTTACAAAATAGTTCTTGAGTTACTTATTTTTGCATTTAAGTCCTTAATCTCAGAGTCGACTGAACAGGCAGGCCACTAAAGTAATGGCATGGGGGCTCCATCAACCAAGGCACCATAATTATGGTTTTTACCTATTGTAATTCAATTTTTAGGCCTAATTTGTGGATAACTAGAATATGCTCTAGATATAATACCTCTTAAATCTTCTATATCTAATTCAAAATAGATGTTAGGATGATAAAAGATAAAAACTCAAAATTAATACTCAATTTAGCAATATTTTCATTAAATAAATAATTGATTTGGTTTTAATGAAAAATTTTATACAATTAGCAACATATCTATATATATTCTTATTAATAAGTGAAAAATAAACATTGTATTATATATTATTTTAATTATTTTGTTTCATTACCATAAGAAGGAAAACTAATTACAAAAATGGCAATAGAATGTTACTAGAACGTAATACTCATAAATATTCATTTTTCTATTTTCTTTCGATATCTATTAATTTCATTCTTAGCTAGAACCATATTTGATCTCTTTAGTTCTATCAAAAGTTGTAAATCAATTCTTACTAATTTCATGTTATATTTTGTTCTTAATTAATTTTTACTATTTTTTGAAATTTTTATGATTTTTAATTTTGTTGTTATTCTAAAGATTACATATTCCTTTAAGGTATTTCTTTGCAATATGTTCAATTGTAGTAATAACTATATATATTGAAGAAATGAATAAGAAAAAAAAAGGTAATTGAATATAAAAAAAGAGTTTGTGATTTTCTTACGAAAATTTATAGTTTAATAGCCAATTTTAAATGAATTATGAAAGGATAAAATAATGTTAATACGTAAATAAAGATCGTAAATGTATTAAAACTAGTTTTTAAAAGGCCTATTTATAAGTTTCGCCTAAGGTCTCCACTTATATTGAGACGGCACTGCCTAAGTTTATAAAATTTTGTAATTAAGTTCTTGTCATAAGTAATTGTTAAAATGTTAGACAGAAGTAAATATTATCATGTCACATACAAGATTTTTAAAGGTCAAATTAAATATTTTATCGGCATTAGTTGGAATTGGAAAGAAAATAACTAAAAATTAAGTACAATTAATAACATAATATTAAAAAAATAAAAAATTTCAAAAATTTAAATTTTTTCTTAAATTTATTTTTGTGTCCCTTTCGAACTAATTTGTATTAGTGAAATACTAATTTCTTTCCCTTAAACATGTTCAATTTTATAAAAACTTCAACATTAACAAACAAAAGGGACTTAATTGTCAAAATTTTTAAAACTTAAGGACTTAACTAAAAAAAACTTAGGGATTATTTTACTAATCTACAAATAGCATAGGTTTGCCAAAAACCCCTATGATTATTAGGCATTTATGTTTTAAATCAGATATTATCAAGTAAGTATTCTATTATGATTGTGTTACCTAAAAATAATTATTATTAATTATCTCATTAATGGAATTTCCTATTTATTAAACACATTTTATTTATCTTTAAATACGGGATGTTCTATGGGTTTTTTAGCCAAATGGCCGAATTTCGGATCATAGCTTACAAAATGGTCGTTTTTCAAATATTGTCAAACAATGGCTGAAGGTTGAAATTATTTGAAAAATAGTCATTTTTTATATTCAGTATATAAAAATATATTGATTTATTTTTTCAAAAAATTGTTTTACTTTTTCAAAAATTGATTTACTTTATAAAAAAATGATTTACTTTATTTAGTTTATTAAAATATATTGATTTATTTTTGAAAATTGATTTATTGTTTTAAAAATTGATTTACATTTTCAAAAATTGATTTACTTTTTTTTTAAAAAAAAAGATCAACTAAAAATTTGGCTATTTATCAAAATAAAATTATAACATGGTCATATATTAATTAGGTGTAAAAAAAAGCTATTTTTTAAATTGATCTCACAAAATGTCATTTCTTTCAAATGCTCATATTCTATTCATTTGGGAATGACCCATCTTTTCCTACAGGACTTCTATTATATTCTCTCTCTATATATATTTTATAGATTATAGATCTCTACTAATTCTATATTATTATTTTGTAGGAAATTTAGAACTACATTAAGATTTGATCTTATAGGTAGTTCTTATAAGCACAACCTCAAAAAAATAAAATTAATTTCTGGATGGTCTAATGGATTTAATTGTAAATAGTAGTGTTTACATGTCTTTTATATTTTTTTAATTAAAAATGAAAAATGGTTGTCTTCTCCTAGAAATGTCTGTGCCTTTTTCCCTCGCTTGGGCATGCCAAAAAAATCCTAAGGATCTTAGACAGAGAAACATGGCTTTTTGAATGATTAAGTTTTTGGTCTAAATATGATTTCAATACAGAATTAGGTACGTTACTTTTTTTGTTTGTTATAATTGTGAAAATCGTAATTAATATAATTTCGAAAAAAAAATAAAAATCGTAATTAATATGGGATGTATTTACACACAGCAGTATAACTAATGCTACTTTATGATAAAAGGTCATCTCTCATTAAATATTTTAGCAAATATAAGTCTTTGTCATTTAACATATATCCAATTACTTGAATGCCCTATTGTGAAATCAATTTTTTTAAAAGAAGAAAAAAACGGAAAGAAAAAAAAAACGAAAACATGAAGACCAGAAACAAACAAATAAACAAAGCTAAGACCCAATGCTCCTACCATGGTTTCCTGTCTCCTAGCTGTGAGTTTGACTGCATGATAATTTTGAGACTTTTTTCCATGCAGCTATTTTTAAAACCTTATTACTTATCTTACCACAAATTTTTATGTTTACTTTTCAACATATGGCATTTTCTGGATGTTCTTTTCTTTTTTGAATATTTTTCTAGAACCTTGTGATTTCTGATAATTAAACCTCTTATTCTCAAGTATTTCTTAAAAATTATCACAAGTATCTTTTTACGACTAATTTCTATACAAATATTTTTCAAGTATAATTATTCAATTTTTAGCATCACTCTCTCTTCATCCTTTTAAAAGTTCAAAGAGATTGCCAAAATATTTTACAAAATATTGGGGACTAAGTCTACCTCCCTCCAACAGCTATTCAAGTGATTGGGAATTGTTTTCTTTTTAAAATATTATATTTTTCCCCAGTAATTTATTTAAGACAATGGGGACTTAGTTTTATTCTCAAAATATCCCTAATGCTTATCTTCTTTGGTTTAAATTTTATCCTCCATAGACGAATCCCACTGTTATGTACGAAAATTATCTACATAGTTGCAACTCTAAAAAAATAGGGATATCAAATGAAGCAATTCTATCTCGAAGATGTGCACTTCAAGCTAACGAAGAAAGTTCCTCGTATATCATTTACATTGCATGCATGCAACATAAAGTCCTCACTAGGCCCCGATATTAAGCTATTATGTTAAAGTCCCAATGGGCTATCACAGCTTTAACAAGGTATGAAATTTATCTTTGAGTTTCACTAATTTTGTCATTAGTGAGGCCTAATTATATTTTGACCATTTTTTTGGTAAAAAGTTAAGAAAATAGGCATTTCTCATAAATCATATATTTTGTGGTATGTATACTTTCTAATTGTGTCATTTTACAAAATCTTTCTGTGTTTCCTGGCCTTGGGCCAAGCCTCTTATGGCCTTATTTAATTTTCTAAATGCCACATTTTGCATCTCATACCATGTTTTTATGCTTATTTGTTCACTTTTCTGTATTATTTCACAAACACATCTTCTAAATGTGGTATTGTTGCAATTATCATTTCATGCTTTTAGCATTGGGCCGAAGCCTCTTGGACCTTACCTTATGCCCCAAAAAGGCCAGTTTTGTATTTTGCGCCTTGATTTTATGCTAATTTTGTGTTTGGGCTTGATTAGTCTCATTTGCACCTTGGGTCATCGCGGTGATATATGTACCATTATTGTTTGAATGCAAATTAATTAGAGCTCAGTTTCTCTTTCGGCACCCGAGAACACTACTACTTCATTTTCAAACACTTTTTCTTGCAAAATGTTGTGTGTAGGCTGAGATCCCTTGAGAGCTTCCATTTTCTTGCGCATATCTAGTTTATATTAGATCTGTGGTCATTTCATATTCTAATTTACTATCATGGCTGCTGTTTTGGGCATCTTGTCATAAAACTTGACTTCACTTATCTTTCTGCTTGTTGCTCCAAAAAAAAAAAAATGTGCCCACAATATTAGATAAGCATGAGTAATATTGTTTTCACTATCGATTGCATGAATACATGCCATATACATGAACATCATTTATGAATTTCTTGTGTGCATTTCAAGTTTGCCACGATATCTCTCATATGCCATGTAATGTAATATGCTTTGTCATTTTTAAATATGAAATGACTACACAAGGATCACAATAGTTCCCATGGAAGCCTTGGGTCTCGCTACCTATTTTCTCATTATTTTTGCACAACTATTTATTTTTTGTGTGCATTTGTGCTTCTCAGGTTCCCACATCACAAGTAACCAAAATGGCTACTACTCCCTCTCATGCTCTCTCTTATACAAAACTTAAAAGCTTTCTCTCTCTCTTGTAGCCACCTACGCTACCTGTAGAAGAGAATATGTGTGTGGTTTCTATACCGACACTTTATTCCATGTATGCACATTACACTATACTTCCTTAAGCATGCATGAAGCATAGTATCATATCAATTACAAGTGCACATCGTGATATATATGCTTGCCTCATTTTCTCAACCATGCAGTCTTGATATTTTATGCATGTATTCCATTATCATTTTCTCTTATGATCTTACTAAATTATCTTGAGTTCAGTTTTGCTTGGCCTTTGTTTCACAAATAATTGAGCTATTTAAATTTTGTTATCTCATGCTTAAACTCAAGCTTGTTATTTTCTCTAACAGTAAGATTTTTTTTTAAGAGTTTGTATGCTTGCTTATCTTGACTAATTGGCATATTCAAGCATACTTATTATGGTTATTTTTCTTATATAAAAATTCAAGGTTCTCCTCATGCATATAAATATTTACTTGCTCTTTCTTAACCGAAACACATTCATACTTATTTCTTTATCACATGCATGCGTGAAGATCATCTCATTCATTTTATAAAATCAAGCCTCCCTTATTTATATAACAAAGAGTATACAAGGCTTGTGAAAGTATTTCATTTCCTTTTAGAGGATGCTTTCTGATCATTACATACAAGGACTTAACCCAGTGATAAAAGCAGCAAGGACCGTAATATCTCCAGTTCAGGTACCTTAGAGGACCTCACAGATCAATGTAAAGTCCGATGTTACAAGTGTTTGAGCCTGTAATCTATGAAAGGCATCAGGATAGGCACATGGACAACTTTGCTACAGAGGTCCTAGTAAGGCTCATATGCGCGTACTCATTTCTCTTTCTAGAGATTTTTTCCACTGAATTTTACTCTATTGAGATTTAAACAAGACATTGTTCGAGTTAGGCAATCCAATAGAAAAGTTCCGGCATGATTATTTAGATCTCGACTAGAGCCTTACACTTTCCAAGCCTGCTTATTATTTGCATATGCTTTTCTCCTGGGTTAAAAGAGATATCTTTGAAGAAACCATCAACGAGCTCCTTCAGTTGTCAGATTCAAGACATATTGAGGTTGAGCTTAATGAGCTCTAGCGAATAGTTACATCTGCTATAGCCCAAGAGACTTAAATTTTTAGAGTTTTTCGGATTAAGCCTAAAGACATGGGTGGTGATAATTAAGTACAAAAATTATCGGCCTAAACTAGCTCGCTTAAACGACGTGTAACATAGTTTGAACTATATATCGTTTAGGATTTCTTCACCATTATCGGCCTAAACTAGCTCTCTTAAATGATGTGTAACACAGTTTGAACTATATGTCGTTTAGGATTTTTTACCAATGCCTAAAATACATGTCACTTGGACATGTCACTTGGACTTGAGCTACATGTCATTTGGAGGTTGACTACATATCGTTGGAGCCATACTATATGCCATGACGACATGTCCTCTTTCTCTTCTTGTGCAAGCTGTCCCACGACTCTAAAAGGCTCCGGAACCTTCTAACTTGTGCTCCAAGAGCTTGTAGCTCTAGCACCTCAAAGACAAGCTATTAGAAGCTTCTAGAGGCTACTAACTTGTAATCTAAAATCCTATAAACTAAGTACTTACAAGAGAAGTACTTGTACATTAAGCAAACTTAGGCAATAAGATTTTGACACTTCATTCTCTTGTACTGCAAGCTAAGGCATCATTTTCCTACAAATAGAAGGGTACCCCCTTCATTTTGTAAGGATCATTCAGCTCACAAATTATCAATACATATTTCTCTCTTTTATTTGTTTCTTTTGTCTTTGTTCTTGTGTTCTTGTCTCCAAAGCTGCCTTCTTTTCCTTCCTTTTGCTCTTATCCAACTATAACCTCCATCCTCACCATCATTCTTTTCTACTCGTAGCTTCCACTTCTCCCTTTCGTACGTATATTTCCCACACCACCAATATCATCATTTTATTGTTTCTTTTCCTCTTAGTCCTCAATCATCAACACCATCATTTACTTCTCATCCAACCGCCAACCCGTGGCCCCCACTTCCAAATCTCATACATATTTCTCACCATTATCTTTGTTCTCTTGTCCAAACTGTGACCCAAATATCAATCACCACCATCTTCATTGAGTTACTATCTTTTGGGCCTTATTACTTTTTTCCTTCTTCTACCAGTAGTACAATATTCCAATAGTTTCACCATCTTCGTAAGTCCAAGCCGTGACCAATCTGTTGGTCATTTTTTTCTTATTCACACACACATATATATATATATATATATATATATATATATATATATATCTTTATATGTTCATGCATATATAGAATTTAACCAATAAATTCATAATAATGTTGTCATATATCTAAATATTCATATAAACTTAGGTATTTTTGCATGTCTATTTCCTAAGTCCACACTTATTTATTCATATATCCTAGGCCTAATAATTCTTTTATATCATTTTCTTACTAGTCAATTATTTCATACCATTTTCTATTATCTTGTTATTTTTACGTTACCTTTTCTTCTAACTTATTTTTCAAGTTTACTTGCATGTAGTTTCTAACTCTTGCACTTCAATGATTTGTGGGTCCCGAGTTATTCTCCTTCAACTTGCTTGACTTATGGTACTAGTTCGGGATTTTGTGTTCTCTCATAATTCTTTACCTATTATTTGTGTTATTATTGTTATTGTTATTATTACTATCTCTAACCCCCTCATTTTCTGTATTTGACTTCTAGTTAATACTATGGTCAGTTTATTTACCTTCATCAACTAGATTCTTTACAGCATTATTATATTATTATCAATCCGTAAGCTAATTATCCATGTAACCACCTACATACAAAAACACCATGGGAAGTATCGTTCCTTATTATGACTGCCTATCGTGATTTTGATATATAGTGTCAGCGTTGTAATAATACTTACGTTATTATTATGCCATTATTTTTATTAAATTATTATATTGTAAGTACGTTTTCCCTGTAACCACTAACACGGAAAGGATATTGTATGAAGTGTTATTTTCTATATCAACTGTCCATCAGGACATCGATACATAGACAGTATTCTGATAACTCTTACGCATGTATACACCTTATAATCTAATAATAATTTTAATTATTCTTTGCTTTATTTTAATTAACCACAGGTCTCGTTTTGATTAATTAAAACATAAGATCCGATCCCAAACACACATATAACATTTTCATTTTCTATTATCTGTATGTGTTTAAAAAAAAAAAAAAGGAAAAAAGAAACATTGTAAAGAGTGGTATGCTCTTTTTTTGCGAAAATGTCAAATTCAGAATCATATGAAATCCAATTTCTGATGTATATTACCTGAGGCTGAAAGGAATCCAGTTTAAGAAATAGATACCATATTTTTAGGAATCCAGTTTAAGAAATAGATACCATATTTTTCGCGTCCACTTAGTTAGGACTTAGGAATAGGCATAAGGAACCTGCTTGCGATCTTATAAATGGATCAAATCGTTTATTAATGTTTAAAACTCCTTTGAATACCTATCTGGCTTATTGTTTTCCTTTTGGGAATCTCTTCAGATTTTCTTCTTTCGCATTTTTCAGTTCTTCAATATGATGCCGATGCACATGTTCAAGAGTTGATGAATCATCTCCTCCCTCCCTCTCAAGCTCAACTATTATTTCAAACTCCAGCAAGAGAAGAGAACGGAAAAGAAAAGAGAAAAAAAAACAAACCTAACTTATTTCACTCATTCGAAAGCCCATGAACATAAGTTATTAATTAATTATCTACCTCCTTTTTTTTTTTTTTAAAAGGTTCACTTCCTTCTTATGGGTTTATTGACAAAATTTGAGGAAATTTGAGAAGTTGCAGTTGAAGAGAGAGGAGAGATAGCTTGCTCTTACTTTTTCGTGTTTTGAGTTTTTCTCATGTGTATATACATTGCACCCATTTTCCCATATATTTGTCTTTCTATCTATATTTATTCTAGGATAGTTCAAAAAGGCCTCCTATCGTAGCGGCAAAAGGGCCTCTCCTGCACTAGAATCTCCATATATAGTTTAAGGTTTCAATAAAGATTTTTATTTTTATTCAACAAGTGACTGTTCTAATTTAGACTATTTGATATTAATCAGATGGTTATAATAATATTAGTAATTTTATTATAAAATTTATTATAATTAATACATATATAAATATAAAAAGTTATTTAAAATATAAAAAATAAAAAATAAGTAACTTAATGAGTTAGTCAAGTTTTTTTATTTATTTTTTTATTATTAAAATTTTGATTTAAAGTCCTCAAAATGGAGATATATTTAATAATTAATCCTATTTAAAGTTTCTAAAAAGGAAAATAAATTAATATACAAAGTTTGAGCTAATTTATGTTTAATTTTCTTTCAATGTAGTTCTTTATATATATTTTTTATTGATTCATTCGTTAAATTAACTATGAAGAAAAACAAAATTCATGGTTCTTTTTTAAAATTAGTTATTCCCATTTAAGGTTTAAAAATAGGAAATTATTTAAAATGTATACAAATTTTAAGCTTTTCACAATTCACATGTACTAAATAAAGAACCAACTTCTCGCATAAAATATTTTTTTTAAAATAGATTTTCTTTGAATATAATTCCTTCATGTATGATGGGTTTTTTTTTAATAGGAAGAAAAAACAATGTATTCCTAATAAAAAATATGCCTTCCTTGGAATTTATTTTTTCCCCAATGAAAAAAGAAAATGATGAAATATTAAATTTATAATAGTACATACAGTTTCAAATTAACAGTAATTAAAAATAATTAAATTTTAAAATTCAAATTCTAAAAAAAAGAAATAAAAATAAATTAGTAATTAATAGATTGAATCAAATAACTTGTTATTGTAGGTTATTTCTAAATTGGTCAAATTTATCTATTTATATAGAAAAAAACAAAAATACCCATTGAAAACTCACCTATATATATGTATATATATATATATATATATATTTACACATTTAAAAATCCAAAATTTACGATTTGTATTTTACTTATTTTGTGGTAAAAAGTTGAACATTTTTTTACCATCAATCTTGAGTTATAATTTATCTCATTTTCACCGTTTAGAAAAGATAATGTCCTATTGTTAATTATGTAATAGTGATTTTGCGCATACCAAGAATTTTTACATTCTTACTCCGATAACGCAAATCTTCTACCTCAAATCACATGCTTAATCTCGCCAAAGAGTCACATGAGTTTCATTTCTACGGCTTCATTCACGAGATGAGCAGAGACATAGAGCGAGGTATGGCCGGGTTAGAAACTGGACTATTTTGGCGCATTTCATTAAGTCCCAGGAGAGGTTAAATTCTCAAAACTTGCCGAGAATGTAAAGTATCTATTATAGATCTCGGTGGGGTTTTGAAACTGGTGAAGAAAAACTTATCAAACTCCGGTAGAGGTTGAACATGGTTGTAGTGATTCCAAGTGTGGGTTCGGTGGAAAGTATTCTAAGCCATCTCCTTGAAGTTCCGGAAAAAAAAAAAAGAAAAAAGAAAAGGAACTGTGACAACGTGCATTATTATAAGCCATTAAAGGGCTGATTGAAATTATAAAAGTAACAAATTGTAATTTTATACTGTTTTCTTGTAGATATAAAGGTGAGCCTACAGATAGGGATACACATAGAAATCTTTCCCTCACGATGTTTGCCTTTTCCGCCTAATGATGACTAGGTTACGTACACGTTTTGAACAAATCCTCCAGATTTTCTAATCGAGTTATACTTTTAAGATGCATGTCACAAGCTCAATCTTTCCAATAGTATATACAATTATTATTATAGCTAGTTAGGCTTCGCACTTTGTCCTAAAAATATTCAGGGAAATATGGAAGATTTAATATTATTGATGATTACTTAGTTGCATGCCGGCTCTGATGATCACCATCAAAGCAACGACAAAACTCCGAAAAAAGAAACGAAATAAATATTCAACTTATACAAACGAAATAATTAATACAAACAACAATCTTTGTTGTCGCTACAAGCCAAAAATTATAATACCAAAACATGTCTCGTATTCGTACCATAAGACGAATAACTAAGAAACACGATTGTTCATGCATGATTATGTAAAACCAAATTTAATTGCTAGAAAATAATCAAACAAAAGAAAAAAAAACACACACACACGAAACGACGTACACTTTCAACAATGCAATTTTCTTAACAAACACACAATCCCATCTTCAATTGATCAAGCGGACAAACTTGTTACGATTAATTACCAGTGGTGTCGATGTCACGACCGAAAATCCAAGGCTATGACTTTTAGTAAATTTAAGTGAAAACAGTGATAAACAGAAATTCCCAAAATTTTCAGAAAAAGTCGAGTACTTAAAATTTAAGTTTTAGTCCTCAAGAGTAAATAAATTTTAATATTAGACCAACTCGATAAATTATAACATTATCTACTAGTTTAAATTTCCAAGGCATTTTTAATTTTAAATTTAGAGACATGATAAATAATAAATTATAGAAACTTTTTATTTAAATCATTAAGTTTAATAAAAGTGTTCAATTTAAAACCATAGGCCCATAATTAAAATAATTTTCATAAAATCATTTCTATGTCTAAGTACTCAATTAAATATCGAAATCATCCTCATACATCCATTCAGTAAATATATTACGAATGGCAAAATAAATTTGACTTAGAAAAAGAGAAAACGATACAGAGTATGAACCAACCAATGAAGAAGACTGGAACTGCAAGCATACACCAAATATGCTTCCCAAGCTACACGAATATCTGTCACAGAATAATTTGACAACTGAAAGAGGAAGGAAGTAGGGAGGATGAGCACGTCAATGCTCAGTAGAAAACTCAATTACCCTTTTGGGAAAAACTCTTTTTAGTAATTCTCAATACAACTGCATGGTTAGTAGTTCTGGAAAACATCTTAATAAATATGGAGCATTTGAGACATATATAGAAAATCTTTACAGAAAATCATGCTCAAATAAAAATCAGATATATATATATATATCTAGGTTAAAACAGATAGAAAACCATAATAAAACAAGCATAGTGTACATCTGCATGGTTAATAATACCAGAAAGCATTTCTATAAATATCAAGTATTTAAACCATTTATAGAAAACCATACTAAAATCAAACCAGATATCCAAGTTAAAACATATAAAAGTCTTAATTTGAATAAGTATAATGCACGTCACATAAATCAACACATCACATGAGTCCTCATCCTCTCATCACAACTAGAACAACTTATACTACATGTATTGAGTGCTCTCTGCCTGACATCTATCTCTGAAAAACCGGAGGGACACCCATGTGTCAAATCCTACAGAACCGGAGGGGCACCGAATACCTACGCCTATCGAATGGAGATAGTCAGAAAACAAACCCCGCGCGGGTTTACGGGCTCTCAACGAAGGCAGGTGTACTAGTCCGCCTACTACAATACAGTGATGCCTAAGACGACTCTCATGCCTGATCGTATGACATGTGCAATATATATAAAGTCTCAAACAACCATGCAGTATTTTGACATCTTAGACATGCTCTGATTTTTTAATTAAAATCTATTTTATACTTTAAAATCCAAAGTATAGTTTCCATGGCTTTACCAAATTCCAAGTATAAAAACTTGTACAAAACCATATTTAAAAATATTTAGAGCAGTCTACAATATTTCACAAATTCATAGTTCATCAAAATAACTATTCAAATAATTCAATTTAATAAAATCACAAAAATTCATTTTTCAAGATAAATTCCAATTTAAATGAAAATAATAAAAAACAAGGAAATTGAATCTCCTAGCTCGAAATAGTAATTATGCTGAGTTAACCATGTTGGAAATATCCTCAGTTGATTACTGGGTTGTTCGGACGAGTCTCGTCTCGTTCACTTAAAAAGTTGACTTTTCAAACGAAGCCTTGGATTGAGAAACAGAGGTCACCACTGAATTTAGAACACCCAAACACGTTGGTTTAGATATAAGGTTCGTCGCAAATGGGTCTCGATACGGAACCATCCTGTGGCATGCAAAACAATACGATTCACGCGGTGATCGGATGTCGAACGGCGGCATGGCGAGCGAAAAACCATTCCGGTGGCGAAATCTTTTGGCCACGATTTCTCCGGCGACAGGTGGCAGTTCACGGCAGCAGTACCCGGCGCTGGTTCGTCGGCATCTCTCGATCATGGCGGATGGGCGCGTCTGGCACGGCGGGGGACAGTGGAGGCTCGGATGAACAGTTTCCGTGGGTGGCTTCGGGAAGACCTTCGTGGAGAAGAAGAAGAAATGGAGGGTTTTTATGCAATTTTTCAAAACTGTAGCAGTGGGACATGTGGCACAATCTGATTCGACCAAAAAAATAAGTTTATGAAATTCCACTTTGGTCACAATTTTAAAAGATTCTTTCATTTTAGTCTCTCCTTAATTACATTTTTGTCCCTAATTTAAAATTTCTTTTCACTTTTACCCCAAATGTATCTAGACATAATCTTGTCTAGATTCAGCACCGATTTTTTTTTATTATTTAATTAATCTAAAATACAAAATTACCAAAATGTCTTTGAAGTAAAATTACTTGATTAGTCTTACAAAATTTTAGGATTTTACAGTCGACGTTGAAAATTTGAGCACAAGTATAAATTGAGCAAAACGCTTCCAATGCCGTCATAAGCAACATCAAAATGGCAGCCAATAAAGTGAGAAACTGCCATGAACCAAACACGTAAAGCTTCATGACCTTTCCAAATTTGACCCTCCATCTCCCATTATGATACTTGTTCACATCTTCAATCACCTTATCCAAGAAGGGCACTCTCGTCAATCTAATTGACTTACTCGTACCATTCCACAAGTTAGCCACTTCTTCATCACTCTTCAAACGGTTCAAAATAGTACCTCTTTCTCTAAGTATCTTCACATCCTCCTCAGTATCAATAATCCCATTCATTAACTCAGTGTAACGTGTAAAAACCAACGGCTCAGATGCGTTTGCTGCTTCATAGGCCACTAAGTTTCTTATTATGACCTCAGCATTGACGTCTAAAAGTAACTGTTTTAACGTCAAAAGTGATAGTTAAGAGGTTACCGTTTGTTGGGAAAAAATGGACACCGGATTTGGAGAGCTCGGTCACAGAAGGAATAGTGATCTCTTCAATCAATGTTGGCTTGTTATTAGAATTCTCTTCTTCTGGTTTGCCTTCTTCTTTGCCTTCATCATTGAAAAAGAAGTCCTCAACTCCGTTTTAAGGATTCTAAATCCGGGAAGGTTGGATATGACTGTCCAACGCAGTTTTAAAATCAATTTAACTGGTCTAGAGAAAAGTACCCTTTTCAGGAGACATATTGGACCTTTATCTAGTGTCGAAACCATCTTCCAGATAGCCGTGAGAAGCTGTTTTACCGAATTTGAGTTGCCAATAGATCCCTCTTTATCGCCTTCTTTAGTTTCTTGACTTTCCTCGATGACTTCAAAAATCACATCTGGTCGTTCAGGTTCCATTTTTGGTGTGATCATGTCGTATAGGAAGTCCAACAAGTGAACACATTCCAAGACTTTAATATCCGGCACGCCTTCTTGCACCATTTTGAAAGGAGAAAGCTCTTTTTAAAATCCCGCCAGCATCGCAAACATCATGTCGTCGGCAGCTTCTAGAGACGAAAATTGGAATTCTAACACCTTTCTCAACACGAACAATGGGATTTTGTTTTCCAGCATTACCATGTCTCTTAGTATTGCGTTGTGCGCTAACTTTCTCCCTGCGTAGTCAACCAAATGTGACATCCTTGAGGAGAGTCTAGACAGGACTTTACCGTCTTTGATGGGGTAAACTTGAATGAACTCAAGCAAAACTGAGGCATCTATGGCCATCATCCAAGCTAACGTTTCACCACTGAAGTCTAGGTACTTGTGGTAACAAGTTCGAATCCTCAGTACATGCTTCGTCAACTGGTTAACGAGATCTTGAAATTTATGGCCGCTTTGGAGGTGCTTCTGAGTTCTTTTGGCTGAGACTAGCTTGTACCTCTCCATTTCATAGAGCTCCGGACGCCAATAATGGTAAGGGCCAATGGCTACCTCTTGTGGGGTGTAGGAACCCTGAGCACTAGTCATTAGGATTTTGGGTCTATTGAAAATTGAGACGGCAACTTCATTATCATCCTCAAGTTCTTCTTCAATTGGCGAATTTGAGTGACCATCGATGCTCGTCGAAGATGGCTGATTTTGATTTGGATGAGGTTGAATGTTGGACTGAAGACATGTTTGATGTTTCTAGAAGAACCTTTCGTGAGGTTTCCCTGTTTTGGAGTTACGAGCTGTGAGCAAGTTAGTAAATAGTAAGGCTTTCTATTGGCAACGATACTTGTTCGTAATCCATTACCATCATTTTATAAACTTTCTTCTCTATTAAAATATGTCCAATACGTTCCTGATGGCTAGTATTTTACTTCTTGATATTAAGGCAAATCCTTCATTTTATACACCTCAAATTATAGCTTTTACATGGAGTGACTCGAATTATTCCACCTTGTGGCTTGGGGATAAATGTGACTTTTAGTAATGATCAGGAGCGATATTAGTAAGAGAAATTATGCAAAATAGACATTTTGAAAGTGACTTTTAATAAAAAAGACTTCTACAATTACTCTTTTTTACGTTCCAATCTCACTACTTAATACAATCTCACTACTTAATACGTAGATTTTACTAAACTAAATAGTGAAAAAGAGAATGAATTTAGGACTTCTCTTTCATAAAGACCTATTTTCTAAAACTCTCGGTAAAGTAATCTTTTTACATGATCAAGTATGGTATTGAGTATAATGTCAAGCATGAATGTCGGGCATGAACGAGAACATAGTGGAGAAAAACTACTTCATAAAGAAATTAAAAATATAGGCCTTTTATTAGAGCTCATTTTCAAAAGAGTCTTTTTTTAAGGAATCTTTTGAAAGCATGTTTTAGTAAAAGGCATATATATTCTTAATTTCTTTAGTCTTTCTTAACAACATTTAATCACGCTCAATACCATTTTGGACCATGCAAAATGCCTATATATTTTACAAAGATTTTTAAAATATAAGCCTTTTTCTCAAAATCACTTTCAAAATGTTTATTTTATATAATTTATCTCGAAGAAAATATAAGCCATTTATGTTCTGTCTACAACCCTTTTCTCCTGCCTTCATTTTGCCTCCCATTTACATGTATAACTTATTTAGCTTCATATATAGTCTACTAATCCAATTTCACATCAAGACTCTAAAATATTCCTAAAGTTTAAAAAATATGTAGAGGCTCACAATGAGTTCTAGCTTTCTCAAAGGGCTTAGTTCTCTATGATATAAAATAAGAGTGAAAATTTAGAAGAGATGAGAAAAAGAAAAGAAATAGAGGAAATTAGGAAAAAGAAAAGAAGAATTTAGAGAAGAGGATAAAGAATTTTAGAGAGAGGATTTCTAAATAGTTGTGTATTATTAATTAAGTCTAAAAAATAATGATCTCCATCATTTCCCCCTGTTGAAAAGAACTTGACTCTAATGAGGTAACATGCAAGAAATTATCCAAGAGATCAGGATCAACACAATGAAATTCTTCTTCAGTAAGACAAGTGTCATCGGTCGAAGTATGATCTTTCCAACGAACAAGAAAATGAATATAAAATCTGGCAAGTCCAAAGGCGTAGATAGAGCATAGAGAACTGGTATAAAAGATGTGCCTGCAGAAACAAAAGAAGGCAAAGCAGGAGGCTCAAATGTACCTCTGTAAGAAAACAAATCTGCCACATTGAAAACTAGACTAATAGATATATTCGATAGCAAATCAATTAAATAAGCATTAGATCCAAGCCTACGAAAAACAAGATAAGGTCTAATTGTTCAAGCATATAACTTTTTAATAGTATTTTTAGAATAACGTTTAGGATAAAGACATACCATCACATAATCACCTTTATTAAATTCTCTATGCCTACGATGTGCATCAACAACTAATTTATAGGTATTATTACTAAAACAAATCGTCTAATCTCAGCATGCAAATCATGTATATGCTTAGCAAAAGATTGGCCAAAAACAAATAGGAAATAATCAGTATGCAAAAGAATTGGGTTAATATGAGGAAAAATACCATAGAAAATCTCAAAAGGACTCTTACCAGTCGATCTATTCACAAAATTATTATAAGCAAACTCAGCATGAGGCAAAATAAGATCCTAATTTTCATTCTTCTCTCCCACCAAGCATCTAAGCAAATCATTTAAACTATAGTTAACAACTTCAGTTTGAGAGTGAAAAGCAGAAGAATACTTCAACGTAGTTCCAAATAATTTCTAAAGAGTTTTCCAAAAGTAGTTCACAAACTTAACATTCCTATCATATACTATAGAAGTGGGTAGGCCGTGTAACTTAACAATCTCTTAAAAGAATAATTTAACCATATGTGAAACATCAAAGAGCAAGAGATAAAGTAAGCCATCTTAGCAAATCTATCTATAATAACAAAAATTGAGTAATAATCCTGGGCAATTTTAGGCAATCCTGAAACAAAGCCATACTAAGATCTTGCTAAAGTATATATAGCATAGGAAGAGGTGTGTATAGACCTAAGTTTTACTTTTTAGCTTTACCTATCTACCAAGTGCGACATTGGAAGATAATGTAAGTAACATCTCGTTTCAGTGAAGGCCAGCCTAATCTATCCTCAACCAAAGCACTGGTCTTATCCCTACCAAAATGTCCAACTAAACTTCTAGCATGTAATTCCCATACAAGAAATCTCAAAGTAAAGTACGAGGAATACTCAACTTAATACCTTTAAAAAGATAACCATCCTTGATAAGAAAATTAACTTATTTAGGAGTAGCGTTATCTAAAGTTTCTTGATAAATGATTCCAAATCTAGATACTCGGATTATTTATCCCTAAGACGCTCAAAATCTACCATAGTATTATGCATAGAATGAATAATAGTGGTGATACAACTAAGAGCATCAACGGCCTTATTTTCTATCCCGACATGATGTTTGAGAACAAAAGTATAATTTTAAAGAATCTTAACCTACTTAATATGTCTAGAGCTCAACTTACTCTGCGAATGAAGGTAACGAAGGGCTTGATGGTCAGAATAGAGGATAAACTCTTCGGGCAATAGATAATAACACCAATGACAAAGAGATTGGACAGTAGCATAAAACTCATTATCATAAGTGGAATAATATTATTTTGCCTCATTAAGTTTCTCACTAAAGTAAGCAACAGGGTGACCATCTTGACTAAGAACACCTCTTATTCCTATATCGGAAATACAACTTCAAATACTTTAGAAAAGTCAGGGTGCCTAAGAACACGAGCCTCTATCATTTTCTGCTTAATGTCAAGGTAAGCTTTATGTACAGCTAGGGTCCATCACTCTCGAATAGCTTTAACCTTGTTAGGGTTGGTTGAAATACCTTGAACATGCACAATGAAACCTAAGAACAAAACCTAATTTTGTAGGAATGACCACTTTTAGAGGTTGGCAAATAGTTTTTCAGCATGAAGAGTCATCAGAACCTTATGAATGTGATCTAAATGGTCATTTCTAGTCCGACTATAAATAAGAATATCATAAAAGTATACAACAAAGAACTTTCCTATAAAAGGATATAAGACATATGTCATAACTCTTATAAAAATACTAGGGTCATTAGACATTCCAAAAGGCATTACTAATAAATTACAAACACTATCTTATGTTTTAAAGGCTTTCCATTCATCACCTAGGCGAATCCTAATATGATGGTAGCCACTACACAGATCAATCATAGAGAACCATTGGGCACTAGCTAACTCATCTAACATATCCTCAAGTCTAGAAATAAGAAATCTATACTTGATTGTGATTTTATTAATGACTCGACTATCTATACACATTCTCCGAGGTCCATCTTTCTTAAGAGTTAACAGGATAAGAAGAGCACAAGGACTAAGACTATAGAAAAAAACACTTTTTTTTCTAAAAGACCTTATATTTGCCAATTCAATTAAGCTCTTTCTACAAGATTCATCCTATAATGAGGAAGGTTGGATAGCTAGAAACCTGGAACTAAATCAAAAGCATATTGAATATTCGTAAAAGGTAGTAACTCAACAGGTAACTTAACAGGAGAGTATTTTTAAAGTCATCTAACAGACTAAAGATATTAAGAGTATGATCTAAAGATTCAGAAGTCATGGTGAAGCTATCTGTAGCTACGAAGACAAATATAAATCCACACTCAGTCCTTTCTTTTTCAAAAATCTTACAAGACAAGATATGTAGCTAGTAGTTTTTAGGTGTGCGAGATGATGATTTATCTACCGGGCAGGCTCGAGTGATAAGCTTTGCAGGTTGCAAAAGAATGGTTATCTTATTATAGGTGAATCTATATGTGTTGGCATAACCACAATATTTCACATTATTATCATACAACCAAGGACGACCTAACAAAAGATGACAAACTTACATAGGTAAAATCTCACACTAAATATCCTTAGAATATGATCCAATCTTAAGTGTAACGAGGCAATGATTTTTAATAGGTAAAGAAGTCTTATCTACCTAAGAAATCTTAAATGGACAAGGATGTGTTTTGATCCTAAGGCCAAATCTATCAACTGTAGTCTTAGAAACTATGTTTATGGAACCACCCCTATCTATGACTAGTTTACAAATTTTCTTATTGCGTAGAACAAAAATATGAAAAATATTGTACGTTTCCATGAATCACTATCACTAGGAGTGGAAAAAATATACTGCATTGCAGAAAGGTATTCCTTATCATTGAGAAAGTCATCCTAATACACTATAAAAGGATCATCCTCATAATTAGGCTCTAAAAGATCTATTACCAAAAGCTCATTATCATCTTTAGGTTAGGAATCATCCTTACAGTCAAGGACTAAAGCACATTTTAGACAAAAGAAGCTATATGACCTTTGGCATGATAATAATGACACTATATCTGAGTCGTATAAGGGTGAAAGCTAGAGAAGACTCGTGATATATTCTTATCTAAAGCTGGGGAAGAGTTACTAGGTGTAGACCCTATTGGTGGCTTAGAATTGGTGGCCAGAGAACTAAACTTAGTACTTAGTATGATTTTGGTGGTACTAGTATGACTAGAGGGCTAAAAAGTGGTACGCTTAGGGTCAAAATTAAGGTACTTTTTCATACTTTAAGGCTGTCTGATAAGCGTCAACTAAAGTATATAGGGGATGACCTCTAACCTCATGTTTAAAATCGGGCTTAAATCCAATGACAAACCTAGAAATAAGATCCCTCTCTGTCTCATTAGCCTCACATCGGACCCTCAAGGACTCAAACTGGGACGTATATATACTAACTGCGGAGTTGTTTTGCTAAAGGGTAAGGAATTGATCTAACAACTTATTCATGTAGTAAGGTGGTACGTATTTCGTTTTTTTTTAAAATAGGGTTTAACTAATGACTACCACTTACTACAAATTTAAAAGAAAATAATGCACACACTACTAAGACTTGAACCCCTAACCTCTCCAAATTTATATATACATCACTCAAGCCTTAAACCAACTGAGCTAGCCATAGTTGGCAGGTGATACATATTTAGTATTAAGAACATCATTCTAAGTTAAAATTAGAGGACGATGTTTAAGGTTAATATCACAAATAATAGTTTTCCATAAATACTTTGCATCACCCATTAGCTTAATCCTAGCCATACTAATACGCTGAGCCTCAATCATGCTATACTAATCAAGTATTCATCTAACTAATCCAACCGACTTATAAAGATAAGGGGGTCTAACATACCATCTAACTCTGGAGCATCCAACCTAACTTTCCTAACTAGATCGTCAGCATAAGTGTTTCTGGGTACTTGATAATAAGGCTGATATTGAGGTTGTCTATCTTGAGGTTTGATGTGTCTCGGATAATGGGTGGGATGAGATGGAGGAATAGGATTAGGAGCATTATAAATATCGAGATAGGCATCAATTATCAGAGAAGAAATGCTAGATGTGTCTATGTGAATGGGACCAATTGGGGTTAGTAATAAGCCTGAAGGTTGGTATTTTGTATCTTTTAAATGAGCGGGAGAATTAGACTTCGGAGAGATATTCAACATAAAAGTAGGACCAGACTATGAACATTTTTCAGTATTACGACTGATTTATCTAATTTCTTCATCCATATTGTCCATTCTAGTGTTATATTTGGCAACCGCATCGGTAAGAGCTTGAAGAGTATTTTCTATTTTATCAAATCTTTTATCATGTTGATCTTGACAATTCTCAACATTTTCAACAAGGCTTTCAAGGTGTTTTATAGTAATAGGCATAGTGAAAAAAAAAAAAGAAAGTGATGATGAGATAAGTCTAGAATTGTATTAACTAAGGAGAAAAATAAATTAAGCAAAGATGCACACAATAAAAGTGAAAATTTAAGGAAAAGAATTACATGATGATGCAAAATCCTAAAAAAAAAATAATAATAAAACCTTATTTTTTATTTTTTAATATGTAAAAATTTTTTAGAGAAAAATAAAAACGAAAACTTTATTCTTGTAGGAAACTAACATGCGTTGCAAATTTAATAAAAAAAGTCAAACAAACTAATCTAAAAGCAGAATAATCAAGGTGGAAGAGATATTACTCAATTTTTGTCAATAAGAAGCACTCCAAAATACTAATTTTTTTATGGCAGGCTGTGCATCTCTTGAGTTGATGTAGGATAGTGTATTCGTGACTAACAGAAGAGATATCAACTCTGCGGATATGCGGCTGGGATTATGGATATGTTTTATTAGAACGGGCTTTTAATGAAGTATAGTTGTAAGTCCCAATATGATAGCAAACTTGAGAATTTAAAGTCCTGTAATAAAGGCAGACTTGAAGATTGGTGGCGCAATAACAAACTTTTTTTTTTAATTTTCGTTTTTTTTTTTTGTTGGGCAACCTGTTGTGGCAAAGTTAAGGAAACAGCAAGTTTTCTTTTTGGCTTTTTTTTGGACGGAAAAAAAATTAAAATTTCAAAACTAAAAGCAAGGATTTGGAGAGATTTCGTCTACATACTAACGAAACTGAACGTGGTTGTCGCACCAAATGATGTAGAACAAGAGTAAAAATTTAGAAGAGACGAGAGAAAGAAGAGAAAAAGATGAATTTAGGAAGAAAACGAGAAGAATTTAGAGAAAAAAATGAAAGAGAATTTCTAAATAGTTGTATATCTTTAATCAAGTCTAAAAAATATGAACATAAAAGAATTTATTTATAAAGAAAGTCTTAGACAAAACTAGGAAACAAACATCTTGTAGAAACAAACATAAAAGAGAAATATCAAACTAGTTACTTAAAATTTAAATAACACCCTAATAAAATAATTAAATAGCTAAATATCTAATTTCTATAATTATACCTAATATAAATACAGAAAATAGATGTGATCTCCATCACAATGCTTTCGCTTTATTACAAATTATATTGAGAGACATCAAACTAAAATGATGTACTACTGTGAATCCCAGTGTTGTCAATGGAAGCTCATTATTTTGACGAAACTCATTCTGAAAAACTAAAAAATATAAGATCTTTCTCCCTCATAAAATGAAGATGACATATCATTATCTTTATGTAATAATTCTCCTAATGAAGCAAATAAATCTGAACTCTATCTATGTCTTACTTTCAAATTATACGTTCTAATAATGCTGACAGTGAATCTAGTATAATTTGGATAAGTTGTTTTCTCAAAATTATTAGGTAGAGGTTAAAACTTTAGGTGATCTATATTTAATTCATTTTATGTGTCATCAATCATTTCATGAAGATTATCCTCATAATCTACGTATTATAAAAAGAATTCTTATCAATAGAACTTATTTACCAAGCTTAATCCACACTTGATTTATAACTTGGATCAATCACATTTAAAAACAAATGTTATTTTATTTTACTAATACTCATCTTGGAGATTCCTACACTTAACACGTGCGGTGTTATTGGAGTTTGTGGCATTATTCAAACTAAATAAATTCTAAAAAGTCCTCAACTCCTTTCCTATATTCAGTTGATAATTTATCCACATCTATTCTCTATCCATCTTAACACAAAGAAAATAAATAAACTAAATAATTATTTCTACCAGGACTGATAAAATTAATGAAATTGCAATTTTCGAATAAAAATTTGAATTGAGTCGTCCTTATTTCTAGAGAAATCCCAATTATAGATATATACAAAGTAATATATATATAAATAAACACACAATATTTTGTACTTAATTAGATCGTCATAGCATACAATTTTTCAGACCTATCTCCGCTAATTTATCAAGCTTTTCTTAACATACTTAGAAAAAGAATTAGCCAAAGTAAGGAAACTTGTTGGACATACCTCAATTAGTTTGCAATGTTCTACAAGCAAATCAACTCCAAAACAACTAAAACCAATGTAGACTGAAAAAAAAAATAGATTAATATATAAAACACACAAAGTATATATTTTCATAAAACTTAACATATTTTCAAAACTAAATTCCACTAAAAATTGATAATACATATATAAGTACAGTAAAGTTTTTAACAAATAAACAACCAAACCAAACTAGTATGAACAATGTTAATGTAGTAAAATACCAATAATTTGAGTTGAAGTTCTTTATTAGGCACAAAATTGATAATTTATTAAAATTTGTCTAAATCTAAACCTAAATTCTAGCTAAAAGTTCTTTATTAGGCACAATATTGACAATGTATTAAAATTTGTCTAAATCTGAACATAAATTTTAACTAAAAATTGAACAGAAAAATATGTAAATGTGAAAATTTTACTAAATTGGGATAATAGAACTGGGAAGTATCGATATTACATATCCCAATGTAGTTTGAATAATGCCGAATAACTTGAATTTAGGTCTCCAAACTCATAAACTCAAATAAACCTAATCTAGTACTAATTTTACGATAATAAATGCTTAAAAATGTATAAGAATCTATGCGTTGTCAAATTTTAAAGAAACTGAAGAACGAATGGTAAAAATTACCGTAAAATGATCGAAAATAAATGGTGCAGCATTATCAGAGGGGCTGGAGTTGTGTATTTACGTAGTAGAAATAAGGTCATGAGAGGGCTATTCTAAGCCATAATATTAACTGACGAGATAATTTATAGCACTTAAAAACATTTGTTTGAACACGCGATATGAACATAGTTGGTATTTTCTTGTCCGTTGAAAACTAATGAGAAATGATGGGATCCCTACCTTGCTGGCCGTGTAGTAAAACTGATGTGGTAGGGGCTATGTCTATTGGAGGATGTGTAGTAATACCCCTTTTATTTTTACATATAATTAACTAGCTTAATAAATATTCCTAAACATATGTAACCAGCTAATATGGGACATTATCAATTTTTACCATCTTTCAAACATGATGTAAAAACGGACAAATTACAAATTATTTACAAATTATGACTTTTATTTAATGAAAAATTTAGTATTTTAAAATAACTCCTAACTAGTCGACCTAGTTTAAAATTTTTGAATATATTAAAAGACTAAGATGAATGACATAGTGCCAAGATGACTGTCGACCATATTCAATAGTATATATGTAAAATTTTCAAATGTAGTCAAAAAATTTTAACTTATCATTCGAGATTTTTGATTGAGGTTGATATTTTTCAACCTTAATTGGACAGAGGCACAACAAGGATCATTGGTGATAGCAGGGTGTTGTAAGTGACAACCCTAATTGGACAGAGGCACAACAAGGATCATTGGTGATAGCAGGGTGTTGTAAGTGACAGTGGTGGTAGAAGTAGATTAGGAGTTGAAGAATATGTATTAGTATCCAAATAATCTTAAATGTATGACATGCCAATGATGGTGAGTTTTGAGAATATTTATCAATTCCTTTTTTTTTTCTTCATGAGGATACCCCTTAAGTTTGAATACCCCTTATATATATAATCTCCCCTATTCAAATAACAACTCAAATATACATAATTTCATAAAAATCTACTGTACTTCTAATTCACAACAAAATAATTTCATAAAAATCTACTGTATTTCTAATTCACAACAAAATCTACCATATTCCTAATCATATTCAGTTCATAAACTTAAACAAAAGTATTAACCGTAGAACTATTTGGCATCTATATTTTAATTCATATATTAATCAATTTAATAAATTAATGCACATATTTCACAAACTGTTTACCAATACACGTATATTTTAACTTCTTAATAAATATAACCTAAAAATCAAATTGATATTTATCAAATAAAAAAATTTCAATTCTCATAAAAATCACAAAACTATTCAGCTACTTCAAATTCACCAACAAGCAAAAGCAATAAAGAAGAAAACCCTAGATCGGAGAGAAAAAAAAAAGTTAGAAATAAATTTTAAAAAGAAAAGTTAGAAACAAAAAACAATGAAGAAAAAAAGAACGAACAGTAACTTGACAAAACTGAGAAAGAGATAAACTTACAACAACAGTCAAGGTGGCAAATCATGACCAAGGCAAAGGGACGCTAGAGAGGAGGAGGAAGAGAAATAGAGAGAGTTGAAAACAAAAAAGGCAGAAAGGAGATAATAATAATAATAAAAGCTCGGGTCATTAATACTATAAGTCGATGATACACAATATTTCAATTTTCTTTTGAAAATTTGGGTACGGTACTTTTTCATCGCTCGAACTTCACTTGATAATACAGAGTTTTCAAGAAAACATAGAAATTAAAATCAGAATTCAATTTCTTTACAACTATTAAAAAAATAAAATAAATAAATAAATGCACAAACACTAAAGCGATGACCAATGTAGCTATAGTGTATTCAAAAACAATTCGAAGCAAGTTTCATGCGCTAAATGTGATCCTAACATATACAACAATGACACTTGCAATAGTTATCTCTATAAAGTGTCATATATCATGCTTTTCGTCATGTTCCAATGAACAACGATAACTACATGACAACAAGATTTTGTTGTCACTTTTTGTCTCCTACAGTGATGACATATATGTCTTACAGAAGGTCTTATTTCTTGTAGCTTGATTTTGAATCCAACACTCTTGCTAACAATCATGAATGATATTTAATTACGTAAAAATGAATTTTTAAAAAGTAAATGGAGCATTTTAAAGCAAATGATATTATTATAATTATGATTTTTTATATTTTTATAATGAAAATATTTTAAATATTTTAATAGATTGCAACAGTTTCAAAACTTGATTTAAAAATTTTAAAATCTCTCATCTTTTTAAGAAAAGTTCTTGAAAAGAGAGAAAACGCCCCAAGTCTATACCCAATCTTGCCACCAGTGTATCGTCGCCCTCCTTTACCTATGCACAGGTGCACACGAGAAAGCTGTCACCAATGAACTGAATGCCACCGGTTCCATCGTGTATGGCTGCCAGACGCTGTCGCAGCAACCCGCCAAAAATCACATCAAGGTTATGTTTTTCGGGCCACCGGAGCGCCGTCTGACGCCGTCTCATGTCACCACTGACACGTTCAGTTTCTTCTCGTTATTACTGATCTCCTCCAAGTAGTTTCACAGCCTAACTCGCCTCTAGTAAGATTTTTACTACTTTTACCATTTTTACCAACTTTGTAAAAGGTGATATTTACGTAATTATTTTAGATAAATAATTAATTTACCCAAGGTAAATATATGAGGTAAAAGAGAGTTAAAAATCATATATAATTACAGTTGGTAGAAGTAAAATTGGTATCCGAAAGTACAGTAATTTTTAATTAGAAAAAGAGGACATTTTTCTAAATATTTACAAAAAGTGGTACTATTGTAATTTTCAGATTTTTGAGATTAATTAATGCTACGGACCTCGAAAATTAGTTTTGACTTTGAATTTGGACTCAATAAGGTCGAGAGATGAATTTTAATATAAAATAACATCATGTTTCAAAGTGGAACAAAAATTAGAATTTCGTAGCTCAAAATTATACCGTTTTGCATGCCACAAATTGGTCCCGCATTGGGACCTACTTTTGACAAGATACATATCTAAACTAGTATTTTTGGGTGCCCTGAATTAAGTAGTGATCTCCGTTTCTCTATTTGAGACTCCGATAAAAAAGTCACTATTTCAAGTAGACTTACTGGGGTTCGGAAATTGTCGTTCGAATACCCAAGTGATCAACAGGGGATTCTACGAGCATCATTAGCCCAATATTACTACTCTATCAAGATAGGGATTCGATTACCTACTTTTATATATGTTTTGAATTTTAGTTGCATTAAAATTTATTTATAAAAAATCATCATTTTCCGATTATTTAAGAAATTGTTGTTAATTATTGGATTACACTGGGATTAGACGGTATGGATTATTATACATATTTTATATCGTGAATATAGGGTAAAACAGTAGTGTACTACCCATATATAATAAATCCTAGAATAATGCTAAGTTGGATTTTTAAAGTATGATTTGAATATTGGATGCATGGTTGTTGTGAACGATTACATGTTATATATACTATAAGATCACACGCTTGAGTTCCATTGCAGCATCACGGTATTTTAGATTGCTAGTAAGTTGCTATAGTATTAGGTGAGAGACCTAGGCTCCCGCGTAGGTTTTATCTAATATACCTACTAGTATTGTCAGGATGCTGGGTACCTTTGCTACAAAGATATTCTGGATACCAAATGATTTATAAACTTGATATATAAATAGATTTAAAGTTACTAACTATACAGATTTAAGAATTTGCATCTATCCAAAAAGTAATTGAATTCCTACTGTGTATGTGAATGCTCACCCTTTATTTTTTCCCTCTCAGGTAGTACTTAGAATGATTTTGGAGACTCCAAAGCAGAGTAGTGAGGAGCTAGTTACCTCTCTGGGAATCATTAATTATGTAAAATATTTATGTTTATTTAAATTAGTATGTAACAATACATAAAGGTCTATTTCATGGACTCGGTCTGTATAATTCTTATGATGGATTACGAGACTGATGATAGTGATGCTTAGTTTATTTAAATAAATTTCATTAACATCTAAGTCTAATAGTGATCATAAAACTGTGAAAATTTTACTTTTAAAATTATTTTTATATTTTTCAAAAATAACTTTTGAATTTCCATTTGTGAAATTATTTTTCCACCATTGGCCCAGGGTTTGGGTTGTGACAGAAAATTTTGGTATGAGAGCAGATATTTATCTGCCTAGGATGTGACATTGTTAGATTATATGGTAATTAGTTTTCAAAAAGCAATTAGCATCATTATCTCACTAATACTTTAGAATATTTATATAGACTAGTAAGATGCTTCCAAGAAGAATAGTACTGAGGTAAGAGCCAAGAACTGATACTCCTCTACTAAAATAAGAAATCCCCGACCTTCTAGCGGATCTTTATGAGGCTTTGCGGAAGATACCAAGTCTAAGAGCTCAATGAGATCCTGAGGTTTGTCAGGCCAGCTTTTTTAAGGATTTCATTAAGTTGAGTCCACCTACTTTTGATGGTAAACTGAACCCCATTGTAGCTGATAAATGGCTCAAAGATATCAAGAAGATCTTTACAACTATAATGATACCTACTAAATTCTGAGTGATCTTCACCGTTTACAAACTGTTTTATGGAGTTGCAAATTGGTGGGAAACTATCAAACTGTCTCGTCAGGAGACTATTATGACTTGGGATATCTTTGAAGGACTATTCAGAGACCATTATACTAATACTAGTCATAGATCTGCTATTACTAGAGAATATAAACGACTCAAGCAAGGTGATTTGATTGTGAACGAGTACTATATCTGATTCATAAAATTGGCATAGTATCATTATGCACCAGGGATAGACCTTACTCTTCAGATTGTCAAGTTCATAGAAGCTCTGAGGCTAGCTATCCTTGAGAAGATTGTAACTCTGCATTTTGACAACTTGGTTATCTTATTACTACAACATAGAAAGTAGTAGCCTTTCTTAATGACAAGTTGACTTAGATGGAATAGTTAAGGAACAAAAGTAATGATAGAGAGGCCAACAGGACAAACCAAGTGTAGTTAAACCAAGAGTAGTTACAATCGCAGAATTCTCAGAGCAACAATTTTTCTAGAAGAGGACAGTTTGGACCGTACAGATATTTTCACTACAGCCAACAAGTAATCGTGTCCATTCTTCCAACAAAAGCCAGCCTTATCTCAAGATAGGCCATAAGGAAGCCAGAGTGTATCTGTACCATTCCAGAGTAACCAGATGAGACCAGCCTAGATCCAATCTCAAGCATTCAACTCTTTCCTTTTCCAGTAGACTTTTAGCTCCTAATACTAGCACTAGCACTAGCCATAAGGTTCTGCTACACTCAGAATTTTCTGACTCCATAAGCTTCTAGTAATCAAGGAGGACACAGATATACTAGCACCGGTCCAGGAGTTAGTAATAGCAGACCTGATCAAGGGAGAGGGAACAAAGGGAAAGAGAGTTTTTGGTCAAGGCTTTGCTATCATTGGAATGGAATATAGTCATGATCAGATCGACAAGAGAGTTATTAATGGTATGATTCTCATTTCACCCTTTTGAGCTCATGTTTTATTTGGTACTGGTGCTACGCATTATTTTATATCCTTGTTGTTTGCATAATTATTAGGATTGGAATATTCTGTATTGGATCCTGTTTTGACTTTAGGAACACTAATGAGTGGAATAGTTGATATTTCCACTATGTCATGATTGTCTGATTTTGATTGATGGCAAAGAGTTACTAGTTGATTTCATTATGTTACCTTTGTAATAATTTGATGTGATTCTCAGTATGGATTGGTTATCCAAATGTCAAGCTACCATTGACTATTTCAAAAAGAGATTACTATTTTGCTTGAGGATGGATATCTTATTGTTTATCAAGTTTGTTTGAATCTTTTGAAACCAAGTCCGATATTGAAAGCATGCATGGGTGGAAGGAAGAAACTCGAGTATTATAAGATTCTGTTTACCATTAGTAGTGAGATAAGGACTACCGATCAACACCCCTGGATATCAGTAGTTAGCAAGTTTCTAGATATTTTTCCGGAGGATTTACCGAGGCTATCACCTGAGAATGAGATCGAGTTCTGTATTGATTTGATTTCCAAAGCCCAACCAATTTCTATTCCAGCCTATCGCATGGCTGCAGTAGAAATAACTGAGTTGAAAATTTAGCTGGATAATCTTTTGTCAAAAGGATTCATTAGGAATAGTACTTCTCCATAGGATGCACCTATGTTGTTTACCAAAAATACTGATGGTATGCTCAGACTCTGTGTTAATTACAAAAGATCGAATCAGCCAACAATAAAGAACAAGTATCCTCTGCCAAGAATCGATGAGTTATTTGATCAACTCAATGGATTAAGATTTTTCTCTAAGATCGATTTGAAATCAAGTTATCATTAGTTGCAGATTCGAGTGGAAGACATACTGAAAACCACATTAAGGACTCGTTATGGTCACTCTGAGTTCCTCATTATGCTTTTAGGTGTGACGAATGCTCCTACAATATTTAAGATCTCATGAATAGAATTTTTAGACCTTATTTAGATTGGTTTGTGGTTGTCTTTATTGGCAATATCTTGATATACTTAAAGACTCAAGAAGAGCATACTGAATATTTGAGGATTATACTTTAAATTTTGAGAGATTATTGATTTAATGCCAAGAGATCCAAATACGACTTTTGAATGGCATAAATGAAATTCTTGGAGCATGTGATTTGACAAGAAGGTATTTTAGTCGATCCTACTAAGATGAAATATATTCTAAAGTGAGAAAGACCGAAGAATATAACTGAGATAAGAAGTTTCCTCAATTTTGCAGGTTACTACCGCTGTTTTTTGAAGAATTTCTTGAGAATTGCCTTACCTTTGATGAAGTTAACAAGGAATGATGTCAAGTTCACATGGGATAACGATTGTGAAGAAGCCTTTATGAAATTGAAGAAGAAATTGAGAACTGTACCTATTCTTATTTTTCCTAACAATAATGAACCCTTTATAATGTGTACACTGATGCTTCCAGTTGTGGATTATGATATATCTTGATGTAAAATGGCAACGTGGTAGCTTATACTTCTCGTCAGTTAAAGCCACATGAGAAAACTTATCCTACCCATAACTTGGAACTTGCAATAGTGAATTTTGCTCTCAAGATTCGGAGATGTTACTTATATGGTGCGAAGCTTGACGTATTCTCCGATCACTAGAGCTTGAAATATCACATCACTCAATATGATTTGAACTTAAGGCAACTTAGATAGGTTGAGTATATGGAAGACTATGACTTCGACCTATAGTATTATCCTAGTAAAGCTAAAATTGTAGCTAATACTTTGAGTAGAAAACCTCATGGTATATTAGCTACACTTATTTTTAGGATTGGAAGAACTTAGTAGCAATTGGTTATTACAATATGCAGCAATTGGTTATTAGAATTTGCAGTATTTCAAGACTAACAAAGCTACATGTCTTAGTAATATTGTGGTCATATCAGCACTTCTCCAGATAGTACAACAAGGTCAATGGCAAGACTAAGAATTGAGAATGATCTAGAATCAACTCGAAAATGGCGAATAATTAGAAGGTTGGAGTATAAATAGAAAAAGATTTGTGCCTTTTAGTGGAAAGCTAATGATAGCTAACAATCCTCACCTTAGAGAGGCCATTCTCACTGATGTTCATAAGTTTAAGTTATTATACATCTTGATAGTACAAATATATACCATGATCTGAAAAGACAGTATTGGTGGAATGGTATGAAGCATGATGTAGCTACTTTTGTAGCTAAGTATATGACTTGTCAACAAGTCAAGACAGAATACTAGAGACCAACTGGACTACTATAACTTTTATCCACCCTTGAGTAGAAATGGGATAAGATCACAATGGACTTTGTGATGGGTTTGCCAATAACTTGAAGAAAAATCGATGCAGTTTAGGTGATTATTGATCGTATGATGAAGATTGCTTATTTCATACTAATCAGGCCTGATTTTTCCCTCAATAAACTCAGTCGTCTCTACATTGATAACATTGCTCGATTGTATGGAGTGCCATCAAGAATAGTTTCTAACAAAGATCCAAGATTCACATCAAAGTTCTGGAGAGCTTTACAGAGAACTTTGGGAACAGAATTGAATCTCAGTTCAGCTCATCATCCTTAGATAGATGGCCAATATGAGAGGATAATTTAGATTCTAGAGGACATGCTCTACTCTTGTATACTAGATTTTGGTGAAAGCTGGGATGATCATTTGTCATTGGTGGAGTTTGCTTACAAAAACAGCTACTAAGCTAGTCTTGGCATGGCTCTGTATAAGTTGTTATATAGAAGACCATGTAGATCACATTTATATTAGGCAGATGTAGAGGAGCATGCTACACTTGGGGTAGAATTGATATAAGAGAATACTGAGAAGATTAATTAGGTGCGGGAAAGACTCAAGGTTATGCAGAGTCGTTAGAAAAACTATACAAACTCAAAGAGATGTTAAATAGAGTTCAAAGTTGGTGATCAAATATTTTTGAAAGTCACACTGAGGCGTGGGATCACTAGATTTAGACTTAAAGGAAAATTGGCTCCAAGACATTAGACCATTTGAGATTACTGCTAGAATTAGGCCCCGTAGCATATCGTTTAGATTTATTCTCGTAATTGGACCGAGTGCACAATATTTTTTATGTCTTGATGCTTAAAAAGGATATGCCTAACCCATCACATATCATTCAGTATGTAGAAATGTTATTACAAGAGGATATAATATATGAGGATCAACCAGTTTGGATACTGAAAAGAGAGCTCAAAGTGCTTCGAAATAGAGAGATAGCACTTGTCAAGGTTCTCTGGCAACACCACAAAGAAAACGAAGCCACATGAGAGCTTGAAACAGAAATGTATGAGAAATTTTCTTATTTGTTTAACTTTCAGCTTGAAGTTATACTTTGACCCTTGTGTTGTATTCAAATTTTAGGACGAAATTCTTTTACGATATAGAGGATATAAAATTTGGAATTTTTAGAGGGCAAAAGGGGAATTTTAAAGCAAATGGCATTATTATAATTATAATTTTTCATATTTTATAATGAAAATATCTAAAATATTTTAATAGAATACAACAGTTTTAAAAATTGCTTTAAAAACCCCAAAATCTCTCATCTTTTCAAGAAAAGTCCCCGAAAAGAGAGAAAATGCCCAAGTCTCTGCCCAGTCCTACCGCTGGTGCACTGCCACCCTTCTCTGCCCATGTGCCAACCCATGCAAGAGAGCTGCTGCTGACGAACTAAACCCCACTAGTCTCGTCATGTTTGGCCATCGGACGCTGCTGCAGCAGCCTGCCAAAAATCACGTCGCCATCATGGTTTTCCAGTCATTAGAGTGTCGTCCGATGCCGCCTCATGTCACCACTGGCATGTGCATGTGCCTAAGTGGTTGCATGGCCTAACTCGCCTCCAGTAAGATTTTCACCACTTTACCAACTTTGTAAAAAGTAATATTTACGTAATTATTTTGATTAAATAATTTATTGACTCGAGGTAAATATATGAGGTGAAAGAAAGTTAAAAATCATAAATAATTACAGTTGATTGAAGTAAAAAAATAATATCTAGAAGTGCGGTAATTTTTAATAAGAAAAAGGGGATATTTTTATAAATATTTACAAAAAGTGGTATTCTTGTAATTTTTGGATTTTTGAGTTTAATTAATGCTCTGGACTTCGAAACTGAGTTCTGACTTTAAACTTGGACTCAATGAGGTTGAAAGATAAATTTTGATAGAAAATACCACTATGTTTTAGAGTAGAACAAAAATTAGAATTTCGTGACTCAAAATTGTACTATTTTGCGTGTCACTGGTAGATTCCACATCGGGACCCACTTTTGACAAGGTATATATCTAACCTAGTATTTTTGGGTGCTCTGAATTCAGTTATAACCTCTGTTTCTCCATTGAAAGTTCCGGTAGAAAAGTTACTTTTCCAAGTAGATTTACCGAGATCCGAAAATTGTCATTCGAACATCTAAGTGATCAACGGGGGATTCTACGAGCATCATTAGGCTGGTATTACTACCATATCGAGGTAAGGGTTTGATTATCTAATTTTATATTTGTTTTAAATTTTAATTGCATTTAAATTTATTTATGAAAAATTGTGATTTTATGATGATTTAAGAAATTGTTGTTAATTGTTGGATTATATTGGGATTGAACTGTGCAGATTGTTATATATATTTTTATATTGTGAATATGGGGTAAAATAGCAATGTGCAATGTGCTCCCCATGTATGGTAAATCCCAGAATAATACCAAGATGGATTTTTAAAGCATAATTTGAATATTAAATGTATGGTTATGATGAACGGTAACATGTTGTACATACCATAGAATCACACACTTGAGTTTTATTGTAGCATCACGGTATTTTAGATCGCTAGCGAGTTACTGCAGTATTAGGTAAGAGACCTAGCCTACCGCGTAGGTTTTATCTGATACTCTTACAGGTAGTGTCAGGATACTGTGTACCTCTGCTATAGAGATATTACAAGGTCGTAATGGCAAGATGAGAACTCACTTATTTACTTGTTGATGTATGATATGTATAATAATGTAGTTTAGATTTTGTTTTGAATATGTGATTATTTTGGATACCAAATGATTCGTAAACTTGAATTATAAATGGGCTCAAAGGTACTAACCATGTAGATTCGAGAATTTGCATTCATCCAAAAGGTAATTCAATTCCTACTGAGCATGTATTACTTACGTCTTATTTTTCCCCTCTCAGGTAGTGCTTAGTGTGATTTTGGAGACTCGGAAACAGAATGATGAGGAGCTAGTTACTTTTTTGGGAATTAGTAACTATGTAAAATATTTCTGTTTATTTAAGTTGGCTTGAAATAATACATCAATGCCCATTTCATATACTCGATCTGTATAATTATTGTGCTAGATTGTGAAACTGATGATAGTAATACTTGGTTTGTTTAAATGAATTCCATTAACAATCTATGTCTAATGGTGATCACGAAACTATTGGAATTTTACTTTTTAAATTATTTTTATAATTTTTTTCAAAAATAACTTTTGAATTTCTACTTGTGAAATTCCCTTTCCACCCTAGGATTCGGATCGTGACAAATTATGAATAATATCTCGAAAAAAAAGCACCTTCTTGGATGTCATTTTTCTATGTTATGCCATGATATTATTTTTTATTATGATTATGTATGTGTGACACTCTAGGCTCATTTATGAATTATTTCTTATTCTCAAGTTCTGAATATAGTATATCCGAGAATGAATTAGTTAATTTATAATATCAAAATTGTCTCTAACAAAAACATAATTATTATTGAACTATTATATCTCTCATTTACTTGACATTAAAATTATGAGCTAGTTATGTAGTACATGAAATGGATTATGTCCAATAGTGACATATAACCGCCATGGCTAGTTTCTAGCTGATTATAGTTATATGATGTGACTAATGTAAGTAATGATTTAGTACAATCTACAAGTGTGTTTTTTAATCACCATCTGAGTGTAAGTGTTTTTTGAGAGGAAGAAATTAACGACTTCTAGAGATCAATCGATCCAAAACTTTGAAGAGAGCTCGTGAGTGAAGAATCAATAAAGTCGAGAGTATCTCGCTAAATAAGCTTAGTAGAGTGAAATCATCACATTGCAACAATCATAAAGAGTGAGTCTTTCTTTGTTTCATTGATATTTATATTATTTTGAGACATTAACTAATCTGTTTGATCTAGATGTGACCTAGTGGAGTAGGTGTGGACTAAACCATGTACACATTTTTTATGCTATTATATTTTCGCATACCCTATCGTTTTACAACTTCAGTACAATTGGTAATGATTTAATAACTACAATAATTAATTATTTGAATGTACCCTAACAAACAGATCTTTTAGGGGGAAAAAACTCATTTGTAGAGGGAGGTAGGACGAAGAGGCTTTGGTTCGAGAAAGGAGTAACTATTTTAAGATTGAAAAAAAAAAATCTAAACTAAACGGCGACAACGTGCAATAAGCTATTCATGGGTGTTTGGAAATATATAATAGTCACAAATGGTAGCTTTATAGTACTGTTTACACGTAGATATATGAGCATATATATAAATATAGAGGGGAGTAGCTGTAAAAACCCGGATTCTGGGAGGGTAATTTGGAAAATTTACTAATTTTTCAGATAAAATATTAGAATGATTAATTTGCAAAAATTTTGTGCGGAGGGACTAAATTGTAATTTTTGGGGGACTAGATTGATAGAGATTTGAAAGACAGGGCCATGTGCCCTGTCATTTTCTTCTCTCTCTCTCTCTCTTCTCTCTCTTCTCCCCCGATCTCTCTCTCTCTCTCTCTCTGTGTTTCTCGGCCGAAAGAAGCAGGGGCCGCCGCAGGAGTCGCTCCGGCCGTCATCCGCCCACGCCACTGACCGGCGTCGACTCGCTAGACCGCGCCGAAGCTCCACCGCCCCTCGCCAGCTACCACCATTGCATGCAACACTAGAAATCCTCCAAGTCACCGTTTCGATTTTTTTGTCACCGGCTACGATTCCGGCCACCATTCGACCTCTAACTGATCTCGTTGGATTCGTCTCGTCTTATGGATCATCAAGGTATATATATCTCAACCCCATTTTGCCCGGATTGAAAGTTACCATTTTTTGAGTTTAAGTTTGATTTTTTGATCCGACTGTTGGATTGAGTTTTGGTTGGCACTTTTGGATTGTACTCGGAAAATAGAGAAGTTTGATATATATATTGCCTATGTTTGGTGATCGGCATGGAAATCGAGATCGAACGGTCGAGATTTGCCTCGTTTTGCATGCCACCGGCCCGGTGTGGGCCAGGACCCGAATTGGACAAGTTATATGTCTAACCTGGCTATTTTGGGTGCTAGGAATTCAGTGAAGAGGTCCGTTTGTGGAATTGAAGCTCCAGTGAGAAGTTAGTTTTCGCAAGAGGACGATCGAGGGCTTGGAATTAGTTTCTGACCCTCCGGGCGATCGTCAATGATACCTTGAGGATTTGATAGTGTGGTATTGCTATTCGAGCGAGGTAGGGACTCAATTACCTCTATTTTATATCGTTTTTAAATAAAACTTATTTTCTGCAACATATGAGAACAAATGTGATTTTTGGTTTCTCGAATATCTATGATGGGAATTGGTTGTATGAGATATATACTGTATTACTCTGGAAATTTTTTGAATGTAAGTTATTTTGGGTATATTAAAAATAGGGCCGTTATGCTGCCCGTTTTTCTATAAAAACCTAATATGCTGATTTTATTGAAAAACCAGAGCATGATTATTTTTATACTTCATTTTTGTATTGCACATGTCATAGGATCATACATGAGCAACGTGTTAGCATCGTGGGTTTACAGTGTGGCGCTGCATGCTCCATCATCGGTGAAAGTCCGTAAACTGGCGTGGGGTTTTGTTACTTCTGATTACCTCCCCATTTGGCAGGCGTAGGCAATTCGGTTGCCCCTCTAGGTTTGGTAGGCAACACACGGGTTTCCCTTCCGGATATAGGCTTACGTATCAGGCAGGCTGTTAGGCATACTTAGTGCCATCATCTTGGGTTTCCACAGATGAGAGGATGAGAGCTCATGGGCATGGGTTGATTTGTATCTTGTGCATATAAATTGAATGGTTCTGATTACACTGCTTTTTTATATATATATATATATGGATTTTCAGTTTGGATTATATATATATGTATGTTTTGGACTAAACTAACCATGCATGAATTCCCCATCACTAAAATGTTTTCGATCGAGGTAATTTTTTTTCCTATTGGGCATTTTATGCTCACCCCCCTACCTTCTTCCTCAGGTGGTGTCCAGTACGATTTTGGTGATCAAGAGGAATAAGAGGTCATCTTGATTACAGCTCGTCTCTTGGTATTACTAGAAGTTTGTCGTCTTGGTGTTTGGATTGTTTGGGTTTTTTATTAGCATTGAACCAAGATTACTGCTTTCTATTTTGTCTGCGAACTTATGTATGTCATTCTGGTATTTGACTTTTGTTGTGGATAATGGTGATGCTTAGGATTTTATGTGACTTCGTAATTTTTAATTATTATTCAGTTTATGTTTAATGGTGTATATAAACTGTGAGAGTGGTTCACGGGATGGAATTCTGATTATTTTATTTAAATGGACCATTTTTATAGAAACTAGAACTTTTAACACTTTTCAAATAAATCAAGGAATTTTCCACCTTTGTGAAATTCCCCTTCAGCCACTAGTCCGGGTTTTGGTTCATGATAGAAATTTTTGGTATCAGAGCTTTGAGTTTAACAGCTCGGACGTATCACCATTAAACTAAATTAAAGTTGTTTTTATGACAAGCATGCATCATTATCTCACAAATAGTTTGGCATATTATTTCAGACTAGTAAGGATGCCTTCTAAAAGAGTTCTGAGGCACCAGCTGGATGCCAAACCTCATCGTCTGGATTTCACTCATATGATTGAGGCAATGCAGCATACATTCGTCCAGATGAGCAATCCAGACTATCAGCCTCCAGCTCCGAGGGAACGTCAGTCGGATCAGGCTGATCATCTCCAGNCTTGATTGCGTGAGATGGAGAGGCACTTTCAAGTCCTTGGTACTCTGGTTGAGTTTTGGGTTGTGTTTGCTGTTACCTGTTTGACGGGGAGTGCCATTCGTTGGTGGGAGACAGTGGAACAGATGCAAGATGTAGTGGGTCTTACTTGGGAAGACTTTGAATGGATTTTCAAGGCCCAGTATGCCAATGAGGATCAGCAGGATGAAGTTGTGAATCAATTTGAGATGTTGATTCAAGGTAACAGAACGGTGAATGAGTACCTGATAGAGTTCACTGAGTTGGCAAGTGTTGCTCTTAGACCGAGTATGAGCGAGAAGTACCGAGTTACCAAGCTCAGGAGTTGTTTGAATCGGACATTTTCAACAGGATTGGTACTCAGACCTTCCGTACTCTTCCTAAGATTGCAGTGGTTACCCAGCAAGCAGAGGCCATCGAAGAAGGATTGGATTCCAGGAGGAGCCAACGGAGAGGTAATGATAGGAAAGCCACCAGAAGGAACCAGGGGCAGTGGTCAGCCCAGGGTACTCTGAACAGTGGGAGCTCGAACAGCAGTGGTTCTTCAGGGGGTGGCAGAGGCAGTCTGTATGGAGGATGTTTTGTTTGTGGCCAACCGGGACATCGAAAGAAGGAGTGTCCCAACCATCTGCAGAAATCTCCTATTTCTCAGGGAGGACTGCAGAGGAGCCAGTCCAGTTCTGTTTCTTATCAGAATACTCAAGCAAGGCCACAACAGTCACAGGGTGCTTCGCAGGCTTCTACTTCCCCTCAGCCTTATCAGCATCAGTATCGCCCTCACGGTTTTACTCAGAATTTTCAGACTCCTCAGGCCTCAGGGAGTCAAGGTAGGCGTGGATATGGCAGTAGTGGTCAAGGATCTAGCAGTAGCCATCCTGGTCAGGGGAGAGGCAACAAGGGGAAAGGAAAGGTGACTGGTCAAGCCTATGCTTTTACTGGGGCAGATGACACTCAGGATAGCACCGGTCGAGGTGTTGTTGACGGTATTATCCTTCTTTCACACTCTTGGGCACATATTTTGTTTGATTCTGGTGCATCCCATTCATTCATATCCTTATTGTTTGCTCAACTGTTGGGGTTACAATTTTCTGATTTGGATTATGTATCGACATTGGGTACACCTTTGGGAGGAGTAGCCGATGTGTCTAGTGTGTGTAAGTCTTGTCGGGTTGTGATTGGTGATGGGAAGCTTCTTGCTAATTTGATTGTGTTGCCAATGGGACAGTACGACGTAATACTCGGTATGGATTGATTGTCGAAGTATCGAGCCATTGTAGACTATCATATGAAGTGGGTGACTCTTTTTCCTAGTGATGGATATCCTATTATCTATTAGGCTGGGATGAGTCTGTTGAAGCCTAGTCCTGTTCTGAAAGCGTGCATGGGTGAAAGGAAGAAACTTGAGTGTTATGGGAACTTGTTTACCATGGATGGTGAGGTAAGAATAGATGATCAAGACCCATGGATTCCGGTGGTGTGTGAGTATTCGGAGGTGTTTCCTGAATACTTACTGGGGTTACCATCAGATAGGGAGATCGAGTTCTATATTGAACTAGTTCCTGGAGCTCAGCCAATTTCTATTCCAGCCTACTGCATGGCACCTGCTGAGATGGAAGAATTAAGAGAACAGTTGGATGATTTGTTTTCCAAGGGCTTTATTCACAGTAGCACTTCTCCTTGGGGTGCTTCTGTTTTGTTTGTGAATAAAGCTGATGGTTCGTTGAGACTTTGTGTGGATTACCGGAAGTTGAACCAGTTGACAGTGAGGAACAAGTATCCTTTGCCAAGGATAGATGAGTTGTTTGATCAGCTCGGTAGTTCAAGGTTCTTCTCTAAGATCGATTTGAGATCCGGTTATCATTAGTTGAAGATAAGAAACGATGATATACCTAAGACAGCATTCAGAACTCGATATGGTCACTTTGAGTTTCAGGTGATGCCATTTGGTTTGACGAATGCTCCCGCAGCATTTATAGATCTCATGAATCGGATTTTTAGGCAGTTTTTGGACCGTTTTATGGTTGTGTTCATCGATGATATCCTAGTGTATTCCAAGACTCGAGAAGAGCATGCCAAACATCTGGGGATAGTACTCAAGTCCCTAAGAGATCATCAGTTGTATGCCAAGAAATCGAAGTGTGACTTTTGGATGTCAGAAGTGAAATTCTTGGGTCATGTGATTTCTCACGGAGGTATTTCAGTCGATCTCGCTAAGATCGAAGTTGTTCTAGAATGGGAAAGTCCGAGAAATGTGATGGAGGTATATAGTTTCTTTTGATTGGCAGGCTACTACCGTTGTTTTGTGCAAGATTTCTCGAGAATTGCTTTGCCTTTGACGAAGTTGACCAGGAAGGATGTTAAGTTTGTTTGGGATCACAAAAGTGAAGAAGCTTTTATCAGGTTAAAGCATAGTTTAACCACTGCACATGTTCTTACTATTCCTGACAGTAACGAGCCTTATGTCGTGTATACCGATGGTTTGAAGACAGGTTTAGGATGTATCTTGATGCAGAATGGTCGAGTTGTGGCTTATACTTCTCATCAGTTGAAGCTACATGAGAGGAGCTATCCCACCCATGATCTGGAGCTTGCAGCAGTGATCTTTGCTTTGAAGATTTGGCGATGTTACTTGTATGATGTAAAGTTCGACATATTCTCCAATCATAAGAGTTTAAAGTATCTCTTTACTCAGAAGGATCTGAACTTGAGACAATGAAGATAGGTTGAGTATATGGAGGATTATGACTTCGACCTACAGTATCATCCTGGTAAAGCCAATGTTGTAGCTGATGCATTGAGTAGGAAGCCTCATGGTGCACTAGCTACACTAGTGTTTGAATACTAGAAGAACTTAGTTGCGATTGGTGATTACAACTTGTAGTACTTCGAGAATGAAGGGGTCGCTTGCCTGAGCAACATTGTGATTTCACCATCTCTTCTCCAGACTGTCCAGCGAAGTCAGTGGCAAGACAGGGAGTTGAGGACAATCTGGAACCGGCTTCAGAATGGTGAGCAGTTAGATGATTAGAACACTAATAGAGAAGGATTTTTACTTTTCAGTAGGAAGTTGGCTGTAGCTTATGACCCTAATCTTCGAGAAACCATTCTAACTTAGGCTCACAAATCAAGGTTCACAGTACATCCGGGTAGTACCAAGATGTACCGGACTTCAAGCGGCAGTATTGGTGAAAAGGTATGAAGAAGGATGTAGCTACTTTTGTGGCTAAGTGTTTAACTTTTCAGCGAGTCAAGGCTGAACACCAGAGACCAGCTGGATTACTTCAGTCGTTGGCAATTCTGGAATGGAAGTGGGACAAGATCACGATGGACTTCGTGACCCGTTTGCTGAAGACCTTGAGGAAGAATGACACAGTTTGGGTGGTAGTCAATCAGTTGACGAAGAGTGCTCACTTTATACCGATCTGGATGGACTACTCTCTTACTAAGCTCAGTAGACTGTATGTGGAGAATATCATACGCTTGCATGGTGTGCCTTTAAGCATAGTATCTGACAGAGATCCAAGGTTCACTTCTACGTTTTGGAGAGCCTTGTAGAAAGCATTTGGTACACAGTTAGATATCAGTACGACTCACCATCCTGAGTCAGATGGTCAATCTGAAAGGACCATTCAGATTCTTGAGGACATGCTACGTTGTTGCATACTCGACTTTGGTGGGAACTAGGATGATCATCTTCCTTTGATGGAATTTGCATATAATAACAGTTACCAGACCAGTGTGAGTGTGGCTCCATACGAAGTGTTGTATGGAAGGCCGTGTAGATCGCCTTTGTGTTGGGCGGAGCCCGAAGAGCTTGTTACTCTTAGACCTGAGTTGATTGAAGAGACTACTGAGAAGATCAAGGGTATTCAAGAGAGACTCAAAGAGATTCAGAGTCGCCAGAAGAGTTATGCTGACCTGAAGAGGCATGAGGTAGAGTTCGATACTGGTGATTTTGTATTCTTAAAAGTGATTCCAAGGCGAGGTGTGACAAGATTTGGGGTTAAGGGTAAGCTTGCTCCAAGGTATATTGGTCCATTTGAGATCACTGAGAGAATTGGACCAGTGGCGTATCGCTTGAACTTGCCTGCACAGTTGGGCCACGAGCATAATGTGTTTCACGTGTCGATGTTGAAGAAGTACATGCTAGACCTATCTCATGTTGTTCAGTACATGCATGTACCGATCCAAGAAGATGTGTCCTATGAAGAGAAACCTGTTCGTTTGTTGGCTAGAGAGTTGAAGATGCTTCGCAACAGAGAGATTTCACTTGTAGAGGTACTTTGAGAACATCACAAGGAAGACGAGGCTACTTGGGAACTCGAAATGGAGATATACGAGCAGTACCCTCATTTATTGGACCTTTAGTCAGAAGTTGTATTGTGATGTAAACCTTGACTTGTACTTTGAATTTCAGGACGAAATTTTTTTATGGAGGGGAGAATGTAAAAACCCGGATTTTGGGAGGGTAATTTGGACAATTTATCAATTTTCCAAATAAAAGATTGGAAGAATTAATTTGCAAAAGTTTTGTGCAGAGGGACTAAATTGTAATTTTTGGGACACTAGATTGATAGAGATTTAAAATTTGGGGACTTATATGCAATTTTTGAAAAATTACACAGCTCTATAAGATAAGGCCACGTGCCCTGTCCTTTTCTTTTCTCTCTCTCTCTCTCTCTCTCTCTCTCTTTTCTCTCTTCTCCCCCGATCTCTCTCTCTCTCTCTGCGTTTCTCGGCCTGAAGAAGCAAAGGCTACCACAGGAGCCGCTCCAGCTGTCGTCTGCCCGCGCCACCGACCGGCATCGACTCGCCAGACCGCGCCGAAGCTCTGCTGCCCCTCGCTAGCCACCGTCATCGCATGTAATGCCAGAAATCCTCCAAGTCGCCGTTTCGGTTTTTTTGTAACCGGCGATGATTCCGACCACCATTCGACCTCTAACCGGTCTCGTTGGATTCGTCTCGTCTCAAGGATCATCAAGGTATATATATCTTAATCCCATTTTTCCTGGATTGAAAGTTGCTATTTTTGGATATTTTGAGTTTAAGTTTGACTTTTTGATCCGGCCGTTGGATTGAGTTTTTGTTGTCACTTTTGGATTGTACTTGGAAAATGGAGAAGTTTGATATATATATATATAATATATATATATATTGCCTATATTTGGTGATCGGCACGAAAATCGAGATCAGACGGTCGAGATTTACCTCATTTTGCGTGCCACCGGTCTGGTGTGGTCCCGGACCAGAATTGGACAAGTTATATGTCTAACCTAGCTATTTTGGGTGCTAAGAATTCAGCAAAAAGGTCCGTTTGTGGAATCGAAGCTCCATTGAGAAGTTAGTTTTTCACAAGAGGACGATTGAGAGCTTGGTATTGGTTCCCGACCCTCCAGGCGATCGTCAATGATACCTTGAGGATTCGATAGTATGGTATTGCTATTCGAGCGAGGTAGAGACTCAATTACCTTTATTTTATATCGTTTTTAAATAAAACTTATTTTCTGCAACATATGAGAACAAATGTAATTTTTGGTTTCTCGAATATCTGTAATGGGAATTGGTTGTATGAGATATATACTGTATTGCTCTAGAAATTTTCTGAATGCCGGTTATTTTGGGTATATTAAAAATAGGGCTGTTATGCTGCCCGTTTTTCTATAAAAATCTAGTATGCTGATTTTACTGAAAAACTAGAGCATGATTATTTTCACACTTCAGTTCTGTATTGCACGTGTGTCATAAGATCATACATGAGCACCGTGTTAACATCATGGGTTTACAGTGTGGCACTGTGTACCCCACCATCGGTGAAAGTCCATAAACTCGCACGGAGTTTTGTTACTTCTGATTACCTCCCCATTTGGCAGGCGTAGGCAACTCGGTTGCCCCTTTAGGTTTGGTAGGCGACACACGGGTGTCCCCTCCAAGTATGAGCTTAGGTATCAGGCAGACTGTTAGGCATACTTAGTACCATCATCCTGGGTTTTTACAGATGAGAGGATGAGAGCTCATGGGTATGGGTTGATTTGTGTCATGTGCATATGAATTAAATGGTTTTGATTATATTGCTTTATATATATATATATATATGGATTTCCAGTTTGGATTATATATATATATATATGTTTTGGACTAAACTAACTATGCAGGAATTTCCCATCACTAAAATATTTTCCATCGAGGTAATTGTTTTTCCTACTGGGCATTTTATACTTATCCCCCTACCTTCTTCCTCAGGTGGTGTCCAGTGCGATTTCGGTAATCAAGAGGAATAAGAAGTCATCTTGATTGCAGTTCGTCTCTTGGTAATACTAGAAGTTTGTCGTCTTGGTGTTTGGATTGTTTGGGTTTTGTATTAGCATTGAACCAAGATTACTGCTTTCTATTTTGTCTACGAACTTATGTATACCATTCTGGTATTTAATTTTTGTTGTGGATGATGGTGATACTTGGGCTTTTATGTGACTTCGTGATTTTTAATTATTATTCAATCTATGTTTAATGATGTATACAAACTGTGAGAATGGTTCACGGGATGGAATTCCGATTATTTTATTTAAATGGACCGTTTTTATAAAAACTAGAACTTTTGACACTTTTCAAATAAATCACGGAATTTTTCACTTTTGTAAAATTCGACTTTGGTCCAGATTTTGGGTCGTGACAATAACTATTGAATATAATCAAGTTCAGCAATACAAGAGTAAATCCGATATATATATATATATATATTCACGCGGATCTGGACATAGCTAGAAATCTTTCCCTCATGATCATCCACTCTAAGATTTTATTTTCGCCATATCCCCTAATGATGATTATACTATATATATTGTTTTGAACGAATCCTCTAGATTTTCTCGTAGTCTATACTTTTAGATGCATGCATATCCAGCTCTATCTTTGGAATACTATACCTATAATTGGCTAGGGTTTGCACCTTTGCCTATATATTGATTGATGATTACTTGGTCGGTTAATTAGTCCCGCATGCCAGCACGGATCACCATCAAAAGCGAACCACAAAAATGAATCAAAAGAAACATTCAATTAATGCACAAACAATATCTTTGTTGTCATTAACAAGCTAAAAATAATTATCAAAGTGTATATATTTCATACCATATTACACGAATAACTAAGAACCGAACACACTTTTTCATCATTATGAAACCAAATTAAAATGATGAAAATAGTCAGAAAAACACACCCGAAAACACCAAAAACCCTTTCAATAATGTAATTTTCTTAACAAACACAAATGGAACTTTAGTTGATCAAGCAGACAAACTTGTTACGATTAGTCATTATTGGTGTCGATGTTAAAAATCTGAGCACAAGTATAAACTGAGCAAAAGGCTTGCAGTGCCATCAAAAGCAACATCATAATGGCAGCTAACAAAAGTGAGAAACTGCCATGAACCAAACACGTAAAGCTTCATGACCTTTTCAAATTTGACCATCCATTTCCCATTGTGATACTTGTTCACATCTTCAATCACCTTATCCAAGAAGGGCACTCTCGTCAATCGAATTGACTTACTCATACTATTCCACAAGTTAGCCACTTCTACATCACTCTTCAAGCGGTTTAAAATAATACCTCTTTCTCTAAGTAGCTTCACATCCTCGTCGGTATCAATGATGCCATTCATCAACTCAGTGTAACGTGTAAAAACCAACGGCCCAGATGCGATTGATGCTTCATAGGCCACTAAGTTTCTCATTATGGCCACAGCATTGACGTCCAAACTAACGGCGGGGAGGTACAAAGTAGCTGTTTTAACGTCAAAAGAAATGGCTGATAGGTTACCGTATGTTGGCAAGAATTGAATACCAGATTTGGAGAGCTCAGTAACAGAAGGGATAGCTATCTCTTCAATCAATGGTGCCTTATTATTAGGATTCTCTTCTTGTGGTTTGACTTCTGCCATGATGTCCTGACTGAAAAACAAGTACTCCAAGGGTGTTTTCAGGAATCTGCATCCGGGAAGGTTGGATATGATTTTCCAAGGCAGTTTCAAAATCACTTTAGCTGGTTTCGAAAAAAGTACCCTTTTGAGTAGACGTATTGGACTTTTGTTTAGTTTCGAAACCATCTTCCAAATCGTAATGAGAAGCTGTTTTACCGAATTTGAGTTATTACCAAAAGAACTCTCGTTGCCTTCTTCTTGATTTCTCTGACTTTCCTCCATGACTTCAAGAACTTCGTCTTGCCGTTTGCCTTCTATTTTGGGTGTGATCATGTCGTATAAGAAATCCAACAAGTGAGCGCATTCTGAGACTTGGATATCTGACAAGTGATCTTCTTCCACCATCTTGAAAGGAGAAAGCTCTTTGCAAAATCCAACCAATATCGCGAATAACATATCATCTGCATCTTCTAGCGAAGAAAATTGGAATTCTAACATCTTTCTCAGCACGAACAGTGGGATTTGGTTTTCAAGCATTACTATGTCTCTTAATATAGCATTATGTGCTGACCTTCTCACTGTGTAGTCAACCAAGGGTGCCATCCTTGAGGAGAGTCTAGATAGGACCTTTCCTTCTTTGATGGCGTAAACTTGGATGAACTCGAGCAAAAATGAGGCATCTATGGCCATCATCCACGCTAACGTTTCGCCACTGAAGTCTAAGTACTTGTGATAACAATTTCGAATCCTCAGTTCATGCTTGGTCAACTGGTGAACAAGATCTTGAAAGTTAAGGCCACGTTGGAGGTGCTTTTGAGTTCTTTTGGCTGAGGCCACCTTGTACCTCTCCATTTCATAGAGCTCCGGACGCCCATAATGGTAAGGGCCAATGGCTACTTCTTCTGGGGTGTAGGAATTCGGATTACTAGCCATTAGCATTTTGGGGACATTGAAAATGGAGACAGGAACTTCATTATCATCTTCAATTTCTTCTTGGAGCGTTCGACGAATTTGAGTAACCCATCGATGCTCATCAAAGTCAGCTGATTTTGATTTGTAAGAGGTTGAATTTTGGATTGAAGGCATGTTTGATTTTTCTGGGGAAGAAAGGTTTTGGGAGGTTTTCAGCTGTGGAATTTTGAGTTGTGAGGAAGTTATGAATATGGTGAAGGCTTTTAATGGCAAAAATAATTGTTTGTATCCATTACCTACCATCATTTCATGGACTTTATTTGGGTGTCTTCTCCACTAAAATACGGCCAATCGTTCCTCATGGTTAGTGTTTTACTTCTAATTAAAAGCAAAATATTTAATTTTATACACCTCAGAAGTATATCTTTCGGAGTGACTCAAATTATTCCACCGTGGGTCACAGTACATGGGGTAGATGTGATTAATTTCATGTGACTTGGGATCACAAGGGTTCAAAAGAAAATCTCCAACTTGATATTTGCCAATACCAAATTGTGAGAGAAAATTAAGGGGAATGGTCATAATGGTCCATTGTGGGCTGTATAGATTAAAATCCAGCACATATCCTCTTAATTAGGTCACGTTTTTAGTATTCACTATTAGGATCCTTGTGTAAATGGAAAAATGATATTGCAGCCTTTTGCACGAGATTTCTAGAATCTGCTATTTTGTTTAAAAGAAACACTGAAAACGACTATCTAACCTGGAATATAGAGTTGTTGATTATCATATAATTTACAAACTATTGACAGAAGGATTTAACACATTCTTACTTATGTTGACATCAAAGCAAAATAATAGGAAGTTTTGAAACAATTCACTTCACTAATCACTCTGTCCCCCTATGAAAGGGGTCTTGTGGTTCGTTCAAAACTCAAAACTCAGGACTCAGAAATTTGAACTGTGAAAAGCTACCCTCATTATTAAGTGTGTTGGCTTAAAAGCTAAACAAATGAAACAACATACACGCTAGATTATGTTTGGTCTACTGCTGCATTTAACTTGTTTCTAACACTTTTCTCCTGTCTCACTTTTCTTACGGTTCTCAATTATTCAGATGCATGTATGTACAGTGGTGTCGTCCTTTAACTTTTCAATTTAACGTCCAGATCTCCGCCACGCCTCCCTACTCTTTTTGAGAAATATGAAGAGAGTCACAATCAGTTCCAGCTTTCCGAAGGGCTCAGTTCTCCCGTCTTTTGATCCGTTTGCCAAGGCCTTCGCTTACAAACGATATTGAGAAACATCAAATTAACACGACTTACTAGAGTGAATCCCAGCGCTGTCAATGAAAGCTCTTTCTTTTCGATAAAATTTATTTTGAAAACAAAAGCAGTTCAAGAAGGCCATCTTTTGTCCAAGGCCATGGAGGGATCAAACATCCAGAGTTGTTTCCTATTGGGTATCCATTGTACAACAAGATCATTTTAGCAGTTACCAGATGATAGAACCTCTTTTCAAACTCTTGCTCCACAGAGAACTAGAAGTTGGCAGTTGTCATACTCTCCTTGAATATGTGACGCACATTCATCCATATCACTCCTTTGTACTGCTGCCCATTAGCTTCTATTTTCTTACAACAGAGTCTTAGTTAGAGCGACTTAGTCCTCTAGCTGTATGTGCAGGCATTTCACAATCACCCATATCAAAATTGGAAACACAAAGTTATTCAACAGGTCATGTAACAGGTAGGTGGCGATGAAGAACAAAATCTCAAGGCACGAGAAAGCAAACCACATGCGTGAACGCACAACTACGACCCAAGTGTTCATTTCACACAACATAAGAGTTTGCAGTTATTCATCATCCGGTCCTACATTACTTACGAGTTTTGTACCCAACTCTGCCCTGGGCTTGGGGGAAAGACCTTTTGCTAGCATCTCTTGGTCATACTTCCTAGCCATGTCTAACATACCCTTGTCCACCAAAGCATCAATCATAGCATTATAAGCAGACTCATTGGGACTGCAACCAAGCTCTTCCATCTTCTTCCAAACAATAAAAACCGGTCTAAGAAATCCCCACCTCCCAAACTTCCTCATAAGCATCACGAAAGTGTCCATACTCGGCCGAACACCACTAGCAATCATTCTATCGAACAATCCAATAATCTCTTTTGGTTTCTGCAGAGAAGCGAAAAAGCAATGATATGTAATCACATCTGGCAAACAAGCCTTCTCAAACATTTTATCAAGCACCTTGGAGGCTTCCCTGTATCTCCCGTTTTCGCAAAAAAGCTTTATAATCGTATTGTAACTCACAACATTAGGTTCACAGCCTAACTCCCTCATCTCTCTAAGCACCCGAATCGAAAAATCAACCCCTTCAGAAAGACCAACCGCACGAATCACTGTATTATAAGCCACCACATCCAATTTGATCCCTTTCTTCTTCATCTCCTTATACAATTTCACTGCTTTCCATGGCTTCCCACTCTTGCATAGTATATCCATATATATCGAATACGAATGCAAATTCTTTTCAACTCCTCTCCTATCCATCTCTTCCCAAAAGTCCCTACACTTACTCCACCAACCCAACTTAAGCCACCCACGAAGAATCATATTATAAACCTTAGTGTTGTTATTCTTATCAAAACCCAACTCATTATTCTTCCAAAAACACAAGTCTTGAGCCTCAATCACATGCTTATACTCGCAGAGAGTATCAATAAGATTACAATAAGAAGTCTCATCTTTCAAACCAAACTCTCCCAATCGGTTATAAGTCTCTACAGCCTCATTCACGAGATGAGCAGAGACATAGCGCTTAAAAATAACCCGGAACGTGGTATGGTCCGGATTCGAAACCGGGTTTTGGCGCATTCGCTGAATTAATTCCCAAGAGAGCTCGAATTCGAAAAACTTACCAAGAATATCAAGCATCCGGTTGTAGGTCTCGGTGGTGTGTTGAAAATGGTGATGGGTCTCGACCCAGTTGAAGAACTCGAGCGCGCGGCGCCAGTCGTTGCAGTAGGAAGAAAGGGTTTCGCGCACTGTGTTGGGGTCGAAGCTGACAGAGTCCGATTGAGACTGAGGTCGGAGTCGGACTTGGATGGTGTGATTCGAAATGGGTTTGGTTGAAAAAGACTGAGTTGAGGAGGAAGAAGGTCGGAGGAGGAGGAGGAAGAGGGTCTGGGTTCGAGAGAGGAGAAGGGAGTTTCTAAGGCATCTTGAGTTCAATGAAGATGCCATTTTTTCGGTACTGACTCTGAAAGTGAGAGGCAATAGTATTTTGCAAAGACGTTTTGTTTTGTGGCATACTAATAATAGTCCCTCGATGTCGATGTGCGGCTGCGCCAAGGGACGCAAAGAACGGCTACTGCCTGTACATGTGCTAATTTAGATTCGAAAGTTTCAATTTAGTTCATGAATTTTAGTCTATCTTTTTAATAATTTAGTTCATGAACTTTGGATTTATTACGTTGTGGTCCCTTTTTTCCTCTTCTATTCTTTTATCAGAGTAAAACAAATGGATGTAAATGTTTTTTAAAATTAGGGTCAAATATAGTAATAAATGTTATCATTATATCAGTTTGTCTATCCAATTTCAATTTGCATAATAATAATAATTCTTGAATTACGTAATTATTATAATAATAATTTTTTTGTCATCAATTTTTAATTTTTTAATAAAAAATTATCATGAACGAAACATATAACTGAGTATTATTTATTTTTATGAGTCCTTATTTCATTTATAACCATAATTATTAAACTGTGGTTTTTATATGAGACTTATTTATGTTAAAAATTAAACAATTAATGAAAAAAATTATCATCACTATAATAATTGCATAAATTTTGGTAGTTTATTGTGTAAGTAAAAAATTTAGAATCTCTTTTTTCACCACAGTTACTAATTCGTATATTGTATAATAACTTATTTTTATTAAATATTTAACAGTTTGTAACAAAAAAGTTATTACTGTAATAATTACATAATTCATATATCATTATTACGTAAGTTGAAAATTTAAAAAGCAAAATAGTAATACAGATATAATTAAGGAGCTATTAATACTATTAAAGTTATTGAAAAGGTTCATGTATATAGTCTTGCAGTAGTATATTGTGAATTTAGATCTCATAGTATGTTTTGAATTTGAAACTCACTAATAACGATATAGAACTCACTAATAAAGGTATACACATAGGTTTCATATTTTTATTATCTGTGATACTAAGTACATAGCTGCTTTTTAGTAATTTCAAAAATTTTAAATCAATTTGATTCTAGCTTAAGAGAAGAGCTACAGTGAGATTAAAGAATGCACTGCTTTCTTAATATTTAAATAAATTTTCATTTCCAAAAAATTATAAGAAATATATCGAGGTTTTGTTCTTTGTTTTCTTTTTTCATTCTTTTAAATACTTGTATATTACCTAATTTCTAAATAGCACATATCTAAGTATATACTTAAATATATGTATATATATATGTCTAATGTACTTTTTCAAAATAGTGAAAAAGACTAAATTTATTGTGAAAAATGTGGGAGAGAGAAAAAAGATGGAGGGTCGTTAGTCTATTTAGTCAATCAAACATGGATCTTGAGCCGATATTTCGCTACTTCCGGTACACCTATTGTTCGAGGAAATGGTGTTTTTCTCTTAAGAAGAAAAATTAATCATAATAATGATTAAATTTAATAAGTTTTGTAGTCCATAGTCTAACACTACATATTAGATAGATCTAATTATTCAATCAATTAAATTAGTGTACTAAAAATTAAACCACAGAAATATAAGACATTGACTCTGACATGAATAATTACAAACAAGAATTGTATTAAACAATTCAACTTGTTAAACAACTTAGAATTATGAATTCACAAGTATTTTAAAATATTAAAAATATCGTAAGAGGTTGTAAATAAGGTCACAATACACAACTCAACTTGCTAAATATTTTATCCTTACAAATCTTCATGTATTTAAAATGCAAAATTTTAAAAATTAAGAATTATGTTAACATAATATAAGTTGTTATTTAATTAGTACTCCGCGCGAGGATATATAATGTAAGAAATGATGGAGGAGTAGCTTAATATTCCAAAATCTACGAAATAATAACAAGATAATAACTATAATAATAATAATAATAATTTAATACTTTGATATTATAATAATGAGTATAGTATATATATGATATATGTATAGTATATATATGATATATATGTGTATGTATATGTGTACGATTGTATGGGGTTTTTGATTTTGGTGTAATAAAATAAGGTATGGTTTGAATACTTTTCCTAAAATAGACCCAAAAGAAAAAGTAAGGGTATTATATAGATGTGGTTTATGCGTGGAAGGATATGCAAGTTTATAAATATATGAAGAGAAAACGTGAAGTAAGATAGAGATAGAATGGGTGAGATTTTAATATAGGAAGAGAGGGAGAATCTGTTAGATCAGGTTAATGAGAATAGAGAGGAAAATAAAAGTAGTAGATTGTCTTCAGTTTCTTCTTTTTATTACAAGGGGAGGGGAAGAAGAGCCTAGGGCCAGCCATCCTTTTGCATGAGGATCAACATCAAATACTTGACACCTTACGTTCTAGATGTCAGAAATTTGACTGCTTTCTCAAGTTTTAACACGTATGCTATAAATATATAGAACAATAATATTGCAACACGTGGCATCTTGAGAGATTGAGGCTTGAGATTATGTGATTAGACGAAACTTTCACTTCATATTTAACAATTTTTCAAGGAAAGATTAATATTTGTCTTAAAATGTCAAATTCTTATAATTTTAACACGTTATATTTTTATTTACATAATTATTATATTATTGTAAGTTAATATTTTAGTCAGTGTGTCATCCTACTCTAAAATATTAAGTAATTATAAAGTGAATATGATCATTGGTTAGAGCACCTAAATGTGAAATTTTATCAATATATTCTTCAACATGGCTCGGAATCACTGCACTGACGAAGAGACACTGCAACAATTATACTCTTGTATTGTACTTGTGAATAGCGTTCTTGAAAAAGCGCTACACCTGTGCACTAAAACCAAAAAAGAAAGTACGCGGGTTCGTGAAAAATTTTCCCACAAAAAAATATTTCGTGGCTGAGAACTCTTTACACTTCATCCAAAATCCATTACTCTTCACTTTCTAATACCAACCCGTACCCACCTATCTCAATTCCTAAATCTAGAATCCCAAACTGCAGAATCTATAAGGTCCAAACTTGCTAGGAGACTCAGTTCGTACCACTCGGTAAGCCAACTTGAAAGCAACGTCCCGAATCCATGCACATACCAGCTGCTCGTACCCACTCCAGGTGATTGAAAGATTCTTTCCTATATTTTTCATTTTAATTTTTTTATGGTTTTTTGGGGTCCAATTTAATGGTATAAGTTCAATAAATTTATTAAGTGTGAAACCTTTTAGGATTTGCGGGTTTAAATCAATAAGGGAATGGAGATTTTTAGGACATTTTATTTTTGCAATTATTGTTTGTATTCCGAAAACGGATTTTGAATTGGAACTCAGGAACTCAATTTGGGATCTTCTCTTCTCTGTGTCATCTCTGGTTGTTCCAAGAATGCTTTACAAGTCTTGGTTTATTTTTCAATGCCTTATTGATATTCCATTAATAATTATATTCTTTTGAGAAATTGGCAAAAATTTATCGAAATGGTTTTTCAAAACAAAGTAACTGAGTAACTAAGGAATCAAAAATACCCTCTTATATGTTTCCCTAGATTTTATTTGTGTGTTTCTTTGTTTCTATGTTGTGATTTGCTAAGTTCATTGTGGTTGTGTTCTGTTTTATCTTTTCTTTTTTATATTTTTTTCCCTTATTTGTGCAACTTTACATAAAGGATTTTTCTTTCGTCAATGTATTTTCACCCACATCCGATCTTACTTGGAGGTTGTTCCTTAACACAAATGGAGGGGAAGACATGATGATGTATGTTACACTCCTAGCAATTCTTCAGTGTAATCTAGTAAGCAAGAGCTTAGCACAGTAACACATGCTTCTTCTATGAACACCAGGTAAATTTTTGGATGTTTATTGAAGTACCGAGTATCCTTAGCTATTATGTCACTTTGTATGTCAATTCTATTGATTTTCTTATTACTGGATATTCAAAAAAAAAATTTCTGCAAGGCTTTGAAAGACATGCCTTGTCAAATATTAACAATAAGGAAGATAAATAGGAGGTAGTTCTCGGGATGGAGGAACTAGCTAGTAAAGGAATGGCTGCAGAGGTCATTGACTAAGTTAATACTTTAGATCCGAATTTCTTTGTACAAATTCTAACTTTATTTTTCTAGCTTAAGCAGCTTTCTGATTTAATATTGCCAGTGGTTTTATATATTGGAGAGTTTGATTTTAATTTCATATATTTTATGCAGAATTGTTTATTATTTATTTTATTCAATTCAGGTTGAATCCTTCTGTTGGTGAGTACAAGAGATTATTCTAGTGCTTTGACATCAGTTAAGTCCTTTAGTTTTTAGTGATCAAACTTCGCTGAAACTTTTGACGGACTCTATTTGCACTGCTCTACCCTAATGAAAGTGCACTTGGAAAGGTCTTGCCTTTACATGCTCTTGCAAGTTCTCTCCAGGTATGACATAGCTTACTGACGATTTTGGTTTATTGTAATAACTAATGCAATATTTGATTAGTTCTTTGTTCCTATTTCCAGTTTTTCCTGCATGTTAAGGAATCCTTGTTTAGAATACCATTTTCTTTTCTTTTCTTTTCTTTTAGGAATGCTGAATCTTCTTATAACCTATTTAGATTGCATTCCTTTACTGACCATTTTTCCTCCTCCTTATAATCTTAATATTGACTACTTGATTCCTCCTTAACCTTTTTAATTGAACCTTCTCCCTACCAAAATACTCGTTGATTACATCTTTAGTCATTTTCTTTATTTTAATCTTTTGTTCTATAATGATATAGACTTTAGATAATTTATAAAGTTCTTTTAGCTAGTATCATTACTGTTAAAATCTACTAATATTTTAGATTTGATTTTGTGCTACATATTCATGTAGAACAATAGGTTACTTGTTAGTATTTGGTGTTAAATTCAAATTTCCAGACCTATTAGATAACTTAGTTTTGAGTATGAATTTTTTCTCCTTTTATGCGTGAGCACATAAGGCTCTACCTTATTGGCGGAAGGGACTTTTCTTTCTTTCACACCTTGGATTCATAAAAGAATGCAGTTTCTTTTCTTCTCTCCCCTCTCTTCAGGAAATATCCCCATTGGTTTATCATCCTGTAACAACAAAATGAAAAAAAAAAAATCTTGGAAAAGTTGAAATTGTTTTCATATGTTTTCTTGTTTAATCCTCTTCCAATTATGTTTTCTTGTTTAGGCAATAGTGAATTGTATTCAAATTCGTGGTGAAGTGATTTTTAAGGGTCTAAGTTTCCAGTGCCTATTCAATTTTATCCAAGCTGAATTGAGCAGAAGATAAGAGAAAGAAAACTCTTATAATTTCTTCCTCTTTTTGTCCTAATCTAAGGTTTTTTATATGACTTCTTTTCCTCTCTATATATGTATGCTATCAAAATATGGTTAATATATGTATATGCATGTAACAGCCCAAGAATCCCGCTAGCAGATATTGTCCGCTTTGCCACTTGGACCAAACCGCCCTCCGCAGCTCACGGTTTTCAAAACGCGTCTGATAGGGAAAGGTATCCACACCCTTATAAAGAGTGTTTCGTTCCCCTTTCCAGCCGATGTGGGATTTCACAATGCATGTTAATGAATTTAGCCATGCATATCTATATTTGTATGTTATGACAGAAAGCAAAATCAATTTTGATTTTTTCTTTGTCGGGGATGCAGTTATCCTTGAAAATTTTGTGGGGTTTAATTCCTGAACGAGCTTTTACGAATTATTACTAAGTAAAATGAATAAACGAATGTCCATAAACTCATGGACTTTGTGTTTCTATTTCTCGATATAAGTGAAACAATTTTCAAGTACTGACTACTTATAGAGATGGGGCAACTAATTTGTAATATTTTATTCACATTGGATTGGACAATGCTTACTGTAATAATAATTAAAAAAGGAAGATTACTCAACTACTTGGTAATATTTTTTCTGTCTGTATATGAATTCTCAACTACAAGTGTGGTTTCCATATATATATATATATATATATATATATATAGGGCACCAATAGGTATTTTTTTTTTTTTTTACCTATATATAGGTATCAATTTGACTAATTAAAATTTAGTATGCACATTTTTTTATTGTAAAAAGTAAGAGAGAGAAAGAGCATTAATGATGCACGTCTTTTCATGCACTTTATTATAGCCATTGGATTATCATTAGATTGTGATCCAACGGCTAAAAAAAAAATACCTACCCATAAGTAAAGAAAAAAAATACCTATTGGATTGGCAACCATATAGGTATCAATTTGACCAATGAAAATTTAGCATGCACATTTTTTTATTGTAAAAAGTAAGAGAGAGAAAGAGCATTAATGATGCACGTCTTTTCATGCACTTTATTATAGCCATTGGATTATCATTAGATTGTGATCCAACGGCTAAAAAAAAAATACCTACCCATAAGTAAAGAAAAAAAATACCTATTGGATTGGCAACCATATATATATATATATGATGCAATCTTTGAGTTTGATAGTTTGATCTTTGATCATGTGGATGTTAAATCATAAAAAAGAGGTTGTTTCACTTTTGTGGAGTTGCAATCTTAGTATATATATATATTTGTGATTTTTTTTAAAATTTAATTACTTTTCTGATTTTGTTTTCCAATTATTGTACTAATAAGAGTACTATATTGTTGGTGTCTATTTTGCTAAAGATGTTGGAGCACAAGTAGTTCAACTGTTCTTCTAAAGATGTGAGTAGGAACCTTATGATTAATTCTTGTAGTTTGAACATTGTTTTTCTTGATATATATAGTCGTATCTTAAATTATTGTGCTCCTTTTTGTTGGATACTATTATGTAATACTTGATGAAGTGTACTAGTTAAACTTATATAATTATCATTAGGACAATGTACGGATCTTATATTATGTTAGATTAAAGTATCTTATTTAGAATACTTCTTTTAAGGCATTATTATAAAGATGTTTCTAAAAATTCTTTGTAGTAAAGGTTTTACATTTCAAAGCATTAATACAAAAATAGTACTAGAAAAAAATCTAAAAGCAAATATTATTAAAGATATATAACGGCAGGCAATACATGCTATTAAATCAGTTTTATAGCACATCAAAGATGCTATAAAAAACTTTCCATAACATTCTACAAAAGCTATAATGGAGCTTTTATAGCGTATGAACAATGCTATAAACGAGTTTTGATAGCATTCTTAGAGCGCTATAAAAGGGTTTCGATAACAGGCAAAAAACACTATGAAAGATATTTTGCAGTACTTAAAGATATGTTTCTATAGCATACACAATAGCATTCAAAAAACGCTGTAAAAAGGGAGTACTTTTAATAGCAGCGGCTGACATAACATGCGTAAATATGCTATTGAAATTCTTTTATAGCATTTTTTGCACACTATCATATCCAAATTTTGTTATAGTGAGAGAATTCTTCTCGTAAATGAATCTTTGAGAGAAAATGAAGTAGCATCACCTTATAGGCACATCCTAACTAGATTGGCACCTACCTATAAGATAATCTCATAGTTTTATAATCCATAAAAATTGGTTGACACGAATTGTAGGCAAGCTTGGAATAGTATATTACTAGCTCTAGTTGGGTTCCATATAATCATGCCAAAACATTTTTATTGGATTGGCCCAATCTAAGTAACACCTCGTTAAACCTTAGTAGAGCAAAACCTTGTAGGAAAAATCTCTAGCAAGGAACAAAAGTATGTCGCATGTGAGCAACGAGCTTGTGTATTATTGAGAAAAAGTTTTGTGAAGCTTTATTCATTGTACTCAAATTGTCTGTCAATAATAGTTCTTTGCAAGGGCATGTGATGATGTTGAGAGAACTTCTTGAATTAAGTGAGCTTATCAAGTTTTGATACTGAGAAAGCATTAAGTACCATTTCTTAAACTCCAATGTGATTGGAGAGAAAATATTCATCGTAAAAAAAAAAAAATATATTAGTTCAAGAAAATAAAGATAATTATTGGGGATAATGTGAGAAAAACAAAAAACCTAATGAAAGTTTAATGTAATCCCCAATATTTATTGGATTAAATGATAATTAATTGATAGATTCTGATCATACCTAAGATCTTTAATTTGGTATGCACCTAATTATATGTTTAGATTAGAATGTGCATCTAGTTGTATATAAACTAGAGTATGCGTCCAATTATATAAGTAGATTGGGGTGTGCGCCTATTTTAGATTGAGGATTGTTAGGTATACCTAGAGATTATTTAACACCAACCATTTATTTATATTTCATTTCATCAAAAATAGTTTCTAGATGCAGACATGTCTAGAAAACTATATGAAGTATTTCTTGATAAACTTGAGGTTAGTAGGTGCAGATAATGTACCTGTATCTAGGTCTTTGAGAGTGCAATACCCACTGAATTTTATATCTATAATTTAATAGGGTTCTTCTCAGGTTGGCGTGAACTTAGCAGCATGCATTCCTTTCATAACATGATTAGTAACTTTGAGTACTAAGTCACCTTCCTAGAAATTTTTGACTCATACTAACTTGTTGTAGGCTCGAGTGATTTTCCTTTGATAGCTTCGAACCCTATTTTGAGACCAAACTCTCAAGAAATTTTTGTCCCACCAAATGTCATCTTAGCAAACGGTATGTTCAATTCCATAGGCTATAGAGTTTCAGTCTCATATACTAAAGAAAACAGGGTTTCTTTAGTGGTAGTATGCTTGGTGGCTCTGTAAGCTCAAAAAGCAAGAGCTAGGCAATCATCCCATCGAATTGATTTTTTCTCAATCATTTTTTTAATGATGGTCACCAAGGTTTTGTTGAATGTTTTTATGGCTCCATTTTCTTGAGGAAAATTCCTAGTGGATTTTTCATGGAAGATTTGATATCTTTCTAACTGTGACACAAAAGGTTACCCAGACAATATTCTTTGAGGTACGCTGAAATGACAAATGATATTTTCCTGTACAAACTGGCTAGCAAATTCTAAAGTGGCCTTTTTGAGAGAAATAGCCTCAGGCCATTTTGTAAAATTTAAAAGTAGCTGCTAAAATCCATATCTTTTCTTTTGGAGGAGAGCTGATCGCACCAATGAGATCAATCGACCAAATATGGAATGGCTAAGGTGTTGTAATACTTCTCATTTCAATAATGGGTACATGTATCAAGTTTCTATGTTTTTGGCATGCATCACATTTCTTAACAAATTCTATGGCGTCATTTTGCATCATTATAAAATAATATTTGATGATGATCAATTGCTCAAACAAACATCTTCTACCTATATCGTCACCATAGTCTCTGACATGTACTTTTTTTAAGACTATTTCTATTTCATTGGTTTTTAAGCACTTTAGGACTTTTTCTTGAAAGCTTTTTCTGAAAAGCATGTTATTTTAGACAAAGAATCTCTCTACTTTTTGTTTTACCAAAATAGCTGAAGGAGCATTGATGAAGGGGTTTCACTCATGAATTGGATACCATTCAAGTTAGACATTTAGTAGATTCTCAAGGGTTTTAGGGGCTTTATCTGTGTTTTTGATGTTTTGTTTCTAGATTAGTTAATTTTGGTTTACTTGGAAAAAATAGCATGATTTATTGTGAGTTGGGCAAAAAAAGAAGCACCTTGGCACTTATCATTGGTACTAGAGTACTTAAAAAGTTCAAAAGTAGCAAAATGTTAAAGACAAGAAAACGTTCCATAGGAAGTGGCACTTGGTGCCATTTTAGCAACACTTCAATGCTAGTTTTAGCACAAAAGGAAGACTTGGCAGCCAGGGTGCACCTCGGTGCTGTGTTAGTGGTGCCCTAGAAATTCAGTATATCTTTATCTTTAGATGCCTTTTGACCTAATTTTTTATGAGGCCACCTCTAATCTTATAAATAGGCCTTTTAGGACTTATTTAGGGAGTTTTGAGAGATTTAGACCACAAGAGAGAGAGAGAGAGAGAGAGAGAGAGAGAGAGAGAGAGTTCCAAAGAAGAAGATGAGTGGCACGAGCCAGAGACGAGAGTGCTATAACTCAAATTCGCTTAGAGTTTTTCTTTCTTTACTCTTTATGTTCAAAATTATCATGTTTCATTTTGTTTTAGCGATGAACTAATTCTATTTCTAGGGCTACGATATAACTGGATTATGATGTCTTGAATTATTTCAATTGCAATAAAAATTGATATTTATTTCCATTCTATGCTAATTATATTAATCTGTACTTAATAATTGTGAGAACCTGATAAACTTTTGCATGAATTAGAGATTTAATCCAAGATCTAAGAAAGGTGGATTGAATTTGTCATTGATTAATATAATAGAATGGAGATTTCTATTAGGCTTGTGCAATATTATGAATTTCTTGTATTTAATGAGTTTTGATATGTTCATAGTTTATACAGAGATATTAGAATTTGTCTATTTAAGCCTGTTTATTAATTCTTGAGAGAGATTGATAGATTAATTAGAGAAATTCATTGTTTGCATAAGGAATAAATATTAATTGATTGGACTGAATAATTTAGACAGATTAATCTAGATGAATCAGAAATCCTAAGTCTTTAGTTATTTGATTGTCCTATATATTATTTAGTTTTGCTTTCTTTTTAATGTGTTCTTTAATTTATTTTTGTGAATCTTCTTCATTTTAATTTACTTTCAAATAAAGTTAGATTTAGATAATTTTGGTATTTAGTAGGCACAATCTCTGTGAGAACAATACTTATACTTATTCTTTATTACTTATTAGCGATACGTGTACTTGCGTTTATAAATTCCACAAGTTTTTTGCGCCATTCTCGGGGACTGTTTTGCTTTTACTAATATCAATACCAAATAACTTTAATTTTAATTTGATTTTTTTTATTTTTGTTTCTTTTATTTACATTATCTCTAATTTTGGTTTTCTAGGATTTTATTGTAGGTACTTAAAAAAGGAGGCTAAGATGTACAATAACACTTGTACCTTTGTCTAATATGACACTAAGTCTCTATTAGAAGTATGGGTAAGGTATAAGAAGATGTTAATGTAGGTACCATACAATATAATGCCAAGATGGTCACAATTTCAAATATTTTATAATGAATTGAACTACATAACTAAGAGTATGGTTGATGAAGGAACTGGTGGATCTTTGTATAGAAAAACAACTAAGGAAGCATATGAGTTGATAGACATGATGGCTTATCATTATGAATTTCCGATGGGATATACCATACTAAAGAGAGCCCTTGGAGTCCATGAAACTGGTGTCATCTTATTATGGTCTATCTAAGTTGCTATGTTGTCGAGGTAGTTGGATACATGGAGAGCAAACGCCATTCAAACTCTGTGCTTAGTGTAGGGAAACATATGAGAGTTAACTGTCAATTTGGAAGTTCGTTTATACTATACTACTGAACACACCAACTATGTGTTTAACTTATAACAACATCAATAGAAGAAAGTGTCTTTGAAAGATGCTCTTGTCCAACTTGCCCAAACGACATCTCAGTTCAAGACAAATATGGAGAAAATTTCACAGAATCGAGATGCATCCTCCCGAACACTTGGGGTACAAATGAGTTAATTGTCAAGTTTCTTATCGGGAGGATAACTAGAATACTTGACTAGCAACATTGAGACCACAAACCTAGACAATGAAGAGATAGAGATTATACTTGAGAGTAGTGAACAACTCAGTAAGTTGCAAAAGAAGTTGCAATAATCTACAAAAACATAAACTTCTAGTACTATTTATGTAACCACCTCCATGTTAATAATGATTAAAAATTTTATTTTGTAAATATTTCCCATAACAAAGCCGATTAAAACATGTAAATTTTTTTAAAACACGTAAAATTTTATATAACAAAAACATGGAGACGTTAATAAATTTCTAACTTAAAAACACAACTATAATGAAATCCTTTTTAACAACCGCTTCTATTTGTTCGCAATATAACAAAATCCAGATAATTAAGTTTGAGCTATTATCAAAACATTTTTGTTTGTCTCACGGTCAGGCCATATATACATTGCACGCTGACTGGTCCGCTCATCATTGTCCAACCTTGTTATTTCCTTTACCTACAGCATGGAGTAACTAAATAAGCAAAACACTTAGTAAGGTAGGACAAATAGTACACCAAACTCTAAAATAGGCAAACTATACAAAACTTAACACGACATCCATAGTGCACAATAAAGCTATAACAACAAGCATAACAAGTATGCCAACAATAACACACAGTGATAAGTCCTAAACACTTTTTATTTTCTTATCCAGTATTGAGCGACTCATCACAAACATCACTAGTCTAGATCAATAACGACTCATCACAAGCATCACTAGAGTTTATATGTAACAATAATCACAAGCATCATTACCTTAAATCTGTTGGTGACTCATCACTGGCATCACTAAAAGTGCACGTAACGACTCATCACAAGTATCGTTACCTTAGTTCTATTAGTGACTCATAACAAGTATCACTAAAAGTGCACGTAATGACTCATCACAAGTATCACTACCTTAATTCAGTTAGTGACTCATCACAAGTATTACTAAAAGTGCACGTAACGACTCATCACAAGTGTCGCTATCTTAATTCTGTTAGTGACTCATTATAAGCATTACTAAAAGTGTATGTAACGACTCATCACTAGCATCATTATCTTAATTCTATTAGTGACTCATCATAAGCATCACTAAAAGTGCATATAACGATTCACCATATATGTCATTTGGTAAGTGCATATATGTATATTTGTCTAAGTATTTTACTATGTGCTTATAATACAACATCTTAGCAACATAAAAATCAACTTAACATATACAATAAGAAAAGTTCCATACCATTAGTTACTCAAAGCTGCACATAAATAACTGCACTTACCTAGAAATGGTACATCTCAAGCTTTAGTAAAATAGTTCACACTAAAATCTCACGCATAACCGTTCCTACTGTAACACAATACAGTGAAAGATCAATAGGAGCTTTTTCCTAATTCCAAATTTCCACTTAACTTAATATTAATACTACTATAATTAATTACCTAATTTATCTCAGTCTTAAATATAAAATGCAACCTGGTTTAAGACATTACTCTCAAATATAGAGTTCGAGGTATACTAAGGGTTGAAATGTGATCAAACTTCAGCGAAAGACACTTAAAAAAATCATTTTCTAGATCTGAAAAAAGTTTAGTCAACAAAGATTGGTCAACCAAAATAACCTTGGAAGCTAACATATGTTCAATGAGTTGATTAAGTCTTTAAAAATAGATTCTGATCCACTAAAATAAATTCTAGTTGACCAAAAATAAATCTAGAGACGAGACTCTGTTTTGCTAATAACAATGAAAATGCATCTTTAAACAATTATAGAAAATCGAATTCTTAACCAAATTTTACAAATAATGTCAATTCAAAAAAACTAGATGTCTACTACAGCATACTAAAATTTTAGCTCATTTGGATAAGGTTAAGGGTATGAAATGCCCAAAATACAAAAACTGCTTAGTGAAAAACTAGAAATTTTGGATTCCATGCTTTTTTGCAAAAGCTCTAAATTAAATTATCCAAACCGACCAAAAATGCATTATACAAACTTTATATAAAAAAAAAAAATAAGGACTAAGAGAACTTTAGAACACCAACTCATAATAGTTACTATGAATACTCATATGAATATCAACCATGCAAACTAAGAACGTGTTCTATAACAAAGAACATTTAGGATTTCAAACTTTGATTGAAAATAAACTGGTAATTACCTAGAAGCTTTAACACCCAAATACTCCAAGAATCTTCAAGTATTAGTAACACCAGAGCCTCTAAAATCTTTAACTTAGAATATGCAATAAAAAACTCTAACATTTTTGAGCTAGTGACAAATGAATGACAGAAAGAAAAACAATAAAGAAAGAAAGAGAGAGAGAGAGAGTGAAGAGAAGAGTAAAATTATAGCTACGGGAGAGAGAATAAACTCAAGGAGAGAGGAATGTTCAGCTTCAATGTGTTAGGCAATGGATAGGTGTCAAAACAATTGTATAAACATGTGAACTTTTTTACATGTATAGAGAGGAGTTGAGACAACTCATGTCTCAGATTTTGCAGCCTAGCCCCTAATGTGACTACTATTATAATTACACCTTTCAAAACTTACAATTTAGACTTTTTTTTCTATAAATATTCTCATGCATTAGTCTTTAAAAATAATACTACAAATTAAATTGCCAAAAACTAAGCTCCAATTCAACCTATATAATAATACATTCATGGAATTAACCTCATGAATTATGTGCGTAAGATTTAACAATATATTATAATCTTTATTGTATTCTCATTCCACTTTACCACACACAAAATAAAATATAATAAAATTGTTCAAAAAATTGGAGGATTATAATTGCCTACAATTTACAAGAAGTTTAGTATAAATGCTCTTTTAGTATCGAAGATGTATAGAAAAGGTTACCATTTTGTGTTTGACAAGAAGGTACACGTCTTCTATAACAATCTATTATACTGTGTGAGAAAAATGCAGAATGAACTTTATGTTTTGACCCCAAAGATACAAAGTACATCATATTCAATGATGAGAATTAATAAACTCCAAGAGATGGTAAAAGACATTAGGAAGGATTGCAACATCATTGATTGGCACAAATTACTCCGACACATGCCATGTTTAGAAATTCATAGACTTATGGAGGTGGGTCACTTACATGAAGTAGATATTAGCAATGACACAGACTGCGAAGATTGCAAGAAGCCTATAAAGTACAAGTGTCATCTTGACACTCGTTATGAGAAAGTTGAGGTGTGATTGGAGTGTGTACATATGCATATCTGTGAACCTATGGTGGTAGTTTCCTACAATACGTATATATTGTTTGTCACTTTTGTTGATGAATATTCGAACTTTAATCGAGTGTATTTTATGAAGAAATATGATAAAGTCCTAGATACTTTCCATGAGTGACTAATTCAAATGAATGAAGTATTTTCCCAAGTCCAGGAGTGTCAAAGTAATAAATTATTCGGTGAGATAGAGGTCAATCTACAGGAAGGTTAATGAATGATACAAAAATATAACACATATATTACAAGAATAAAAATGATGGAAAAAAGTATGTTGTAGGATAATTATGACAATATGAAACAAATTGATAGAAATATAACGATATGAAGTTGCAGAATTAAACAATTACTAAAATTAGGGGATCCACTCTTAGGTATATCAAATAAGTATAAACTAAGCTCTTTTATCACTCAATTGAAATCCACACACAACAGAAGTTCCAATCGGAAGATTAATCATCAAAGGTCCATTATTAGTTATTTATGTGATTAGATTAGTTTTCCTAATTACCTTTTTTGATAACGCCAACACTTGCAAATATGGTCAAGCATTCATGGTGCCATCTTATATCCACAACAAATTAAAATTCCTTCTTAGCATAACCGGTACAAAAGGAATTAAGTATTTTTTGTGCCAAAAGTTTACTACAATAAATCAAGACTCACCATTTAATAAGGAAGGTATTACGATTGATTAAGAAAATTAAGTAGCACATGTATAACAGTGATTAAAAGATATAAACAATGAAGTCCAACAAGAATTTAGATTATAACTATCTTTCTCCCAAGAGATTCACCCTTTCACCTTAGCAACATGCAAGATTAAGTAAAGATGATGAAGAAGAACAATAAGTATGAACACAATATAGACATAACTTTAAACACAAAACTCTTACTATTTTGAAGGCAAAGCAAGATTATAATAACATGAATAACAAGAAGAGAATAAAAGAGAGTGATCTTGTTCACAAAACCAAGATGCTTCCTAAGCCTAGCTTAAGCATCTATTTATAGGAAAACTTAGAGAAACAAAGTCAAAATTTGTAGACTAAAGATAAGAGCAAGTTGGCAACTTGTTTTAGCAGATTCAGTCTCTTCCAAAGATGTATCTGAAACTCCATAAATTTGGACAAAAACTGTCTTGATCAAAGAATAGGACTCCTTATCTCTTTTGAGTCGTATGCCACAAAAATTGCATCCATTGGAGATATATTTCTTGACTTATAGCAAAAATGGTGAAGATAGGTTCTGCTGAGTCAAAATTGGTTGATGATCTTATTATATGGAAAAATATGATATTTTTACCCAAATTTTGGCTTCTTTTGAATTTTCTCAAAGAATAAATCATCTAGATATTTTTGCATTCTTGTCTATAGCATCAAGAATCACTCCATTTAAGATTGTAATGAGACCAGAATAGGTCAAATATTGAAGGCTGCCAGGCCGAACGTGAATGCAGTCTAATTTATAATTTTGTCCATTTGAGACCCATTTTGAAATAATCAGAGCAAATATTGTAAATTAATTTTAGTGAGTAATTGAGTCCGAAATCCATAAGTTTAATAATTGGATCAAAATCCAGTATAGTTTAGAATCAGTGCCCATTTTAGAAAACCTGCGCAGAAACGAATATTTAGCACAAATTAGAGGTAATTCTTGCTTTTATGCCTATGTCTACAAAAGTGCTTTAAATTAGGAAATTTAATAAAACTCTAAGTGTATATTAATAATCTAATATCATAATAAATATACACAATTAGACATTCATCACATCCCCTAACCAGCTTATTACTAATCCCTAATAATTAAAGCGTTATCACTTAACAAAATTTCTTTCCAAAATAATCACCACTTTTTCTCTCTTTGATTTATTCAAATAAAAAAACTCTCAATTTTCATTGAATCAAATATTCTTAAGTTAAAATATTAATAAATCTTCCTTGTTGTGCTCATGTAACAACACATAATCATGGGACTTGATTGAAAAATGTAATATAAGTTCTAATATTTCACTGAGGGTTGCTTCTTTGAGTATGGGGCAATTTTTTTTTTGTTTTGTTTTGTTTTGTTTTTGAACATAATACTATGAACAATACATCCTTAACCCATGTAGCGAGCTTTAGGCTAATGACTCCCAGACCAGTTGGCCTCAAGGCACTAGGTGTTGAGACACCCCTACGAGCTTAATAACTCAGGTTACAGATACTTTTATTAAATAAGACAACCATAAATAGTGCAATGTCTAGTTTCCTTAAGCTTTCTTCTTAAACCTTGTAATGAGTTTTAAGCCAATAACTCCCAAGTCAGTTGACCTTAAGGTACTAGGTGTTAAGACACTCCTTCGAGCTTAGTTGCTCGAGTCAAGAAGGCTACAAAACCAAACTTTTCTATGATTTTTTTTATAATAACATGTGCCTTTTTTTATTATTATTATTATTTATTTTTATTTATTTTACCCCTTCTCTTAGTTGCTACCTTTGATAAAATATAAGAACTTGAGTATTATACCACTTCAATTTGCAACCCACAATCATATGTCAAAGTGTGTGTGTGTGTGTAGAGGATGGTTTATGAATATTTGCTAAATAAGTATATAAACATAATCTAAGAATTTGTAAATTTGAATAATTCAAAAAGAAATGCATGATGAAACAATATTAGGAAATTTAAAAATCAAGACTAAATGTCATATATCCTCTATGATGCATCTCAAGAGTAAACTTACTCCTTACTCTGCCATCAATGACATAGCTATGTCCAATGGTTTTAATAACAATAAAAGATTTTTTTTTCTCTTTTTTTTGGTGTCAACTATCCCCTCCCCCCAACCAGAATCAGACACTATCCCAAATATCTTGAGTTAAATAAGAAAAGTATAGAAAACATCACCTATAATAGGAACTACTGAAAAGAAAAACCTGAAAGATACATAAAGAAAATAAAATGTTGTGAGAAAAATCACGAGACTAGAAAGTTTTACAGAGTAAGAGACAGATCCAATCTGGCCTTTTTCGGTGTTCTTTGTTTGACCAGTCTAACCGAATTATGGTTGGATCAACTTCTGGAACATAGACTTGCAATTAATCAATCAATTGCTTAGGAGTTATAGCAAAGATGAGGATTTGTCCTGAAGAGTCTGAAATAAACTTTTGTTCTACAGCATGATATATAAAGGACAACAAGCTATTAAAGAAACAATTAACATTTAACAAGCCGATGGGTTTTTGGTGGATTTTCAGCTGAACCTAAGAAGCAATTTGAAAAATTTCTTCTAATGTTCCAATACCCCCTAGTAAGGCAATAGAAGCGTCAGAATGATCAAGCATCTTTTGTATTCGTTCATGCATTGTTGACACTTTCAATTCTTCCCCAACAGTTTTTCCAGTGATATTTCCTTCAATCAAAGCTTTTGGGATGATTCCCAAAACTTGGCTTCCTCCAATGAATGTAGTTGTTGACACGTACCCCATTAACCCAAGACTACTTCCCCCATAAACTAAATAGATTTTTCTTTCAGCTAACACTTTACCAAAGTGATTTGCTACCTCTAGGAACTTTTATCTTTCCCTAGATTGGATAAGGATCCGGCCATTTTAACACTCCTCTTAAACTTTTGAATGAGTTTGAGTTGAATGAAAATGGAGAAATGAAATGATATATTTATAGAGATAGGAAAAATAATACAATGATAGCATCTACGGGGGTAGGTCAGCTATTGTCAGAAAAAAGTTTAATTTTAACAAAATGGCAAAAGGACAAAGCATGTATACATACAGAAAGTTGTGATTGTGGCTCATATCTTCCTCTGGTTTTGCATCCAACAACGGCTTAAACGCCCTCTATGGGTTGAGGATTGGCTTCCCATCTAATTTTCTTATAAATTGACAAGCAGGGTCTTTTAAAGTCAGATTCTCAAGACTATATTATTCATACTCTTGTTGAAATTAGGGTAACAATTTGTGAATTACAATATGTATATCTTCACTAGGATGCATCTCAAGAGTCGAGAGGAGATTATCCAATAACCCCTTACTCATGCCATCATTAATAAAGTTTATTTATCTTCACGATTTGTGGATACCATTCCTAAAGAACGGCATTTTGTATTACAAGTCCATCGTGCACATTTATGACAAACTTTCATTTTTTTAGCACGACGTTTTTTTGCAAATTAGTTTTTACCATGACTAGGCATATATGGAAACAAATGAATTTAAAAACTCACCTGATAATCATACATTTGCTTCAATAATCTAATGGACATTTTCAGGAATGCCCATATGCATTAGTAACCTTAATCTTTCACACCTAGCAAGGAAAACTTTTAGCAGAGCATTTTGAGGAAGAGAAGGAAAATATTTTTGCAATTTTGAAAGAGTGACATCCATCTTGAAGAAAGAAATTGAAAGGAAGAGGAAAGAAGTAAAAAGTTATTGTGAATCTTGATGAGAGATTGAAACTTTATGCACAATTTTTTTTCTATTTTTTTATTTTCATTTTTTTTTCTTTAATTATTGTGGGAAACTGAAAAAACTGACTTAAAGGTTATGGAGTACCATTATCTGCCACTAAACCAGGAAAATAACGAAAGAAGCAAATAAACACACTAAAAAAACCTGCAAGATCAAACAAAGTTAAAAATAGAGAATTGAATATTTACAATAAATTATGATTACTCATGACATGGATCTCTGAGGTAAAGGACTTCTTCTTGAAGAATTTAATTGTCAAGAAATAGTTTGAGTCTTTGTCCATTCACCTTAAACACATTACCATTTTTGGGATTTTCAATGTCAACGGTACCATAAGAATACACATGTCTTATAATGAAAGGTCCACTCCACCTTGATCTCAATTTTCCAAGAAATATGTAAAATCGAAAATTATAAAGTAAGACCTTTTGACCAACAACAAATGTTTTTCTTGAAATTACATTGTCATGAAAAGTTTTGGTTCTAGCCTTATGAATTTTTGAATTCTCATATACATCATTTCTCAATTCTTCAGCTAATTTATTTGTAATTTTTCGCAACTTACAAGCAACATCAAGATTTGAGTTGAAAGTTTTAATGGCCTAAAAACCTTTGTGTTCAAGTTCCACAAGCAAATGACAAGGTTTTTCATAAACTATCCTATAGGGTGATATACCAAGTGAGGTTTCGAAAGTAGTTCGATAAGTCCAAAGTGCATCACTAAGTCTCAAAGACCAATCTTTACGACTTGGGATAACTGTTTTCTCCAAAATTTGTTTAATCTCCAATTCTACTTGTCCATTTGTTTGAGGGTGATAAGGAGTAGCAACTTTGCGTGTGATTCCATATTTCTTGATTAATGACTCAAATGACTTATTATAAAAATGTGTCCCCCCTTCACTTATCATGGCTCGAGGAATTCTAAATCGACTCAAAATGTTTTCTTTCAAAAATTTAATCACTGTTTTATGATCATTATTACGACTTGGAATTGCCTCTTGCCATTTTGACACATAATCAATGGCTACTAGAATGTACACAAAACCAAATAACAGTGGAAAAGGTCCCTTAAATTCTATATTCCAACAGTCAAAGATTTCAATCACCAAAATAGGATTTAAAGGCATCATGTGACATTTTGAAATTGACCCTAATTTTTGACAATTTTCACAAGATTTGCAAAAAACATGAGTATCTTTGAACAAAGTTGCCCAATAAAATTCACAATGTAAGATTTTTGTAGCTGTCTTTTTTTGACGAAAAGTGACCTCCACATGCTTCTGTATGACAAAAGTTTATGACACTATTTACCTTATTATCTGGTATGCATCTTTGAAAGATTTGATCAGGATAGTACTTGAACAGATAAGGGTCATCCCAATAAAAGTTCTTCACTTCACTTAAAAACATTTTTTTGTCTTAATTACCCCATTCAGATGGCATAGCTCCTGTTGCAAGAAAGTTGACAATGTTAGCAAACCAAGGTATTGAAGTGGCAGAGAATAAAGATTCATCAGGAAAATAATTATTAATAGGTGTGGTCCCAAAAGATGACTCTGTTGTTAGCCTTGATAAGTAGTTAGTGACAACATTTTCAGCGCCTTTCTTATTCTTGATTGCGATATCAAACTCCTAAAGCAATAAGATCCACCATATCAATCTCGGCTTAGAATCCTTCTTAGAGAGAAGATATTTCAATGTTGCATGATCACTAAAGACAATTATTGGTGAGCCAACAAGATAAAAACAAAATTTTTTCTAAAGCAAATACTACTGCAAGTAATTCTTTTTCGATGGTTGAATAATTTATTTGAGCATCATTTAAAGTCTTACTTGCATAATAAATTACATATGGCTTACTATCTTTTCATTGTCCTAAAATAGTACCAACAGCGTAGTCACTTGTGTCATACATTGTTTCAAAAGGAAGAGACTAATCGGGTGGTTGAATGATAGGAACAGAGGTGAGCAATATTTTAAGCTTTATAAATGCTTCTTCACATTCTTTAGTCCATTCAAAAACATTATCTTTAGATAAGAGGTTATACAATGGTTTAGATATTATACTGAATTCTTTGATAAACCTACTATAAAAATCAGCATGTCCTAAGAATTACTAACATCTCTTATACACTTTGGTGTAGGTAAGTTGGAAATTAATTCTTGTCTACCTCAATTCTTTTTGATGAGACAATATGGCCAAGAATAATCCCATTTGTTATCATGAAATGACATTTTTCTCAATTAAGTACAAGATTCTTTGCTTCACACCTTTACAAGACTTTCTCCAAGTTCATTAAACAATCATCAAAAGAATCACCAAAAATAGAGAAATCATCCATTAAAATTTTAAGAGAATGTTCAACTATATCACTAAACATGCTAAGCATGCATCTTTGAAATGTGGTTGTTGCATTACATAATCCAAAAGGCATCCTACGATAAGCAAATGTACCAAATAGATATGTAAAAATGGTTTTCTCTTGATCTTCAAGTGCTATTTCAATTTGATTGTTCCCTGAATACCCATCTAGAAAATAATAAAATTCATATCCTACAACTCTTTCAAGGATTTGATCCATAAAAAGTAAAGAAAAATGGTCTTTCCTAGTCATTGAATTGAGTTTTCTATAGCCAATACAAACACACCAACCAGTAACAGTCCTAGTTAGAATTAATTTATTATTTTCATTTTTGACCATAGTAACTCCGGATTTCTTAGGTACAACTTGAGTAGGACTTACCCATTTATTGTCAGAAATAGGATAAATAATTTTATTATCTAGGAGCTTAATGACTTCATTTCTCACTACTTCTTTCATTTTAAGATTAAGCCTTCTTTGCATTTCTCTTGTGAGTTTGCTCTTTTCCTCTAAATAAATCTTGTGTTTACAAATCAAAGGACTTATTCCCTTTATGTTGGCTATAGTCCATCCTAAAGCAGATTTATGCATTTTTAAAGTTTGTAGTAACTTACCTTCTTGGTGTTCATCGAGTTTGGAAGAGATTATTACCGAAAAAGTCTCATCTTCCCCTAAAAAGGAGTATTTGAGATCGAATGGTAATGGTTTTAACTCAAACTTAGGTGATTCGATGCTTGAAGGCATTATTATACTGGAATGTAGTGGTAATTCTTCGAATCTTGGCCTCCATCCTTTATTTTCCATTCTTTGAGAATAGTCAAGTAAAGAACATATATTAGAGATATCATGATCCAAATGCATACTTGATTCAAATGAATTAACTAAACAAACTTCCAAGGGATCTAAATTATTCCCTATTTAAACACAATCTCTTAAGATGATTTCAATCACATTAGCCTCCTCATTTTCATCTTCTTAATGTGGTTGCTTACACAAATTGAAAACATTAAGTTCAAGTATCATATTCCCAGATAAAAGCTTCATCACTTAATTCCTACAATTAATCAAAGCATTAGAAGTTGCTAGAAATGGTCGTCCTAAAATAACATAATTGGATTACTTACCTCAACAGGTTGTGTATCTAAGACAATAAAATCCATAGGATATATGAATTTATCAACTTGAACTAACATATATTTCATTATTCCTCTTCGGACTTTAACTGATCTATCAGCAAGCAAAAGAGTGACAGAAGTTGATTTTAACTCACCTAGATTGAGTTTTTGATAAATTGAATATAGAAGTAAATTCACACTAGCTCCAAGATCAAGTAATGCTTGTTCAATTTTTTGTTCACCAATAACACATGAAATTGTAAGACAACTAGAGTCTTTATATTTCAAACTATTATTATTTTGAAGTATTGAACTTACTTGTTCAGCTAGAAAAGCTCTTTTTTTCACATCCAGTTTTCTTTTCACAGTACACAATTCTTTCAAGAATTTAGCATAAGATGGTATATGTTTAATAGCATCAATAAAGGGATATTGATCTTTACTTGTATGAAGATTTTAAAAATTTCAAGATTGTGATTCACTTTCCTTAAATTATTCAAAGCATGAGGTAATGGGAGAGTGAAAGGATTCAATCTTTTCTTCAGAAGGTATAGGTTTAACCTCTTCCTTACCCTTAGAGTTTGATTCATCATCTTTTTCACAAGGTTCAAGAATAGGTTTGTCAACAATCTTACCACTATGAAAAGTCATGATTGATTTAACTTGATCCATGGGTTGGCCTCCAGAGGATCCTGCATGTGAATTGAATCGTCCCTTGGGATTTTGTTATGGTTGAGAGGGAAACTTTCCTTTCTCTTGAATTTGGAGAGCAGATGCAAATTTTGCAAGAGTATCTTTCAAATCCACCATAGTTTGGGTATTTTGAGTATTGATAGACTCTTGCTTTTCAATGAATGAATACAATGTTTCTTCAAAATTTTTCCTTGGAGGAGGTATGTAAGGTGCATAACGTTGAGGATTTTGGAAATTTTGTTGTACATGAAATGGTTGTTGTGAAGATTATGCATGATTACCATTCCTCCAACTAAAATTTGGGTGATTTCTCTAACCAGGATTATATGTTTGAGAATATGGATTAGAATTTGGTCTTTTGAATGTATTTAACACATTAGCTTGCTCATGAAGATATTCCTTAAAAGAAAGTAAAGATGGATAGTCATTAGTTGAGTGATCATTAGTTTCACAAATATGACAATTAATTTCTTGCACAGATTTCACTTGACCACTCTTTTTCATTTCAAGTGCCTCGACTTTTCTAGCTAAGGACACAAGTTTAGCTTGGAACTCATGATCTTCCTTAAGGTTATACATGCCTCCACTAGATGCAGAGGGTTGAGTTTTGGTAGGTGCCTCACAAGTTCCCACAATGTCCCAATTTTGTACATTTTCGGCTAGTAAGTCTAAGTATTCAATTGCCTCATTGGGGTTTTTATCTTCAAAAGCACCATTACACATCATTTCGACCATTTGCCTATCTCTAGGTGTTAATCTCTCATAAAAATGTAACACTAATCTCCACGTTTCAAAACCATGGTGAGGACAAGTATTAAGTAATTCCTTATACCTATCCCAACACTGGTAAAATGTTTCTCCTTGTTTTTGAGTGAAAGTAGTGATTTGTTCTTTGAAAGAATTTGTTTGGTGAGGAGGAAAAAACTTTTTTAAAAACTGTTATTACATTTCATCCCAAGAACCAATGGAACCCAACCTAAGATTTTGTAGCCATGTTTTAGCTTTATCTTTTAATGAAAAAGGAAAAAGCTTAAGTCTAATGGTGTTCATGCTACAATTTTGGTCATTATAAGCATTACATATCTCTTCCAATTTCCTTAAATGCAAATATGGATTTTCTAAATCTAAGCCATGAAAAGTTGGTAAAAGTTGAATGTTAAAGGGCTTGAAATTGAAATGAGATGCATTAGGAGGAAAAACTAAATATGAGGGTGCACCTATTCTTATGGGATTCATGTGTTCTCTTAGTGTCCTAGGTCTATCTCGGTCATTATGTACGGAATGATTATCTTCTTGGTCAATTTGATTTTCGGCCATGTTTTCAAGAGAAAATGAAGGCTTCCTAATAAATCTACCACTTGATGAGCATGACCAAACTTTCATGCAAATGAAAAAACATTAAAGGATATTTTTTATCACTAAGAAAAAAAATGAAAAAGGAAAGAGATGAGATGAAAATTAAAAAGAAATGAAATGAAATTACGATTTGTAGAATAAACTTTACCTCCCCGGCAACGGTGTTAAAAACTTGACTGATTCAAATTAATGAAGTCTTTTCCCAAGTCTAGGAGTGTCAAAGTAATACATTACTTGGTGAGACCAAGGTCAATCTACAGGAAGGATAGTGAATAATACAAGGCCATAACACATATATTACAAGAATAAAAATGATGGGAAAAAGTATGTTGTAGGATAATTTTGACAATATAAAACAAAGTGACAAAAATATAATGATATAAAGTTGCAGAATTAAACAATTGCTAAGATTAGGGGATCCACTCTTAGGTATATCAAATAAGTATAACCTAAGCTCTTTTATCACTCAATTGGAATCCACACACAATGGAGGTTCCAATCGGAAGATTAATCATTAAAGGTCCATTATTAGTTATTTATATAATTAGATTAGTTTTCTTAATTACCCTTTTTGATAACGCCAACAATTGCAAATGTAGTCAAGCATTAATGGTGCCACCTTATGTCCACAACAAATCAAAATCCCTTCCTAATACAACTGGTACAAAAGGAATTAAGTATTTGTTGTGCCAAAGGTTTACTAAAATGAATCAAGACTCACCACTTGACAAAGAGGGTATTACAATTGATTAAGAAAATTAAGTAGCACATGTATAACAGTGTTTAAAAGATATAAACAATGAAGTCCACCTAGAGTTTAGATTATACCTATCTTTCTCCCAAGAGATTCACCCTTTCACCTTAGTAATATATAAGATTAAGTAGACATGATGAAGAAGAACAACAAGTATGAACACAATATGAACATAACTTTAAACACAAAACTCGTACTATTTTGAAGGCAAAGCAAGATTACAATAACATAAAAAACAAGAGGAGAATAAAAGAGAGTGATCTTATTCTCAAAACCAAGATGCCTCCTAAGCATAGCTTAAGCATCTATTTATAGGAAAACTTAGAGATACAAAGTCAAAATTTGTAGACTAAAGATAAGAGTAAGTTGGCAACTTGTTTTGGCAGATTCAGTCCCTCCCAAAGATATATCTGAGACTCCATGAATTTGGATGAAAACTGTCTTGATCAAAGAAGGGAACTTGAAGCTTATCTTGTAGGAGTCGTATGTCACAAAAATTTCATCCATTGGAGATGTATTTCTTGACTTATAGCAAAAATGGTGAAGATAGGTTTTGTTGTGTCAAAATTGGTTGATGATCTTATTATCTGGAAAAAATATAATATTTTTACCCAGATTTCGGCGTCTTTTGAATTTTCTTAAAAAAACAATCATCTAGATATTTTTATGTATGTGTCTATAGCATTAAGAAGCACTCCATTTGAGATAGTAATGAGGCCAGAATAGGCCAAACATTGAAAGTTGTAGGGCTAAATGTGAATGCAGTCTAATTTATAATATTGTCCATTTGAGACCCATTTTAAAATAATCTGGGCAGATCTCGTTAATTTGGTTTAGTGAGTAATTGAGTTCAAAATCCATGAGTACAAGAACTAGATCAAAATCCCGTATAGTTTAGAATCTGTACCCATTTTATGAAACCTGCGTAGAAACAAATATTTAGCACAAATTAGATGTAATTCTTGCTTTTATGCCTATATTTACAAAAGTGCTTTAAATTAAAGAATTTAATGAAACTCTAAGTTTATAATGATGATCTAATCTCATAATAAATGTACACAATTAGACGTTCATCAATGAGTTCGACAGAAAGATACAGATTCAGCACGACACCAAGGTCAAGAAGTTCAAGATTGAAGCTGAACACAGAGATATGGATTCTCTACATGACCTACTGAGGCTAGTAGTAGCTAATCTTGCTATTTTTTATGAATATATAGCTATCTATGAGCATAGTCATATAGGAGTTACTGAGAGGTACAATATCAGAATCAAGCAAACCATAGAGTTGATGTACAAGGAGTCGCTACTATCGAAAAGATATTGGGATTATGCTTTGAAGATGGCTTCATATATCCTCAACTTCACTCTATTAGATAAAGCTACTTCGACACCTTTTTAGATGTGGATGGGCTATGTAGAGAGCTTAGAGCATCTAAAGGTATGGGGTTGCGAAGTATATCTCAGTAAGAAAGTGGGAGACGAAGTTGATAAGAATTCAAAAAAATATTTTCTGCTTGGCTAACCGAAGGGAGAGAAGGGCTACATTTTTTATGAATAATCTACCAAGATTATCTTCATCAGCAGAAGTGGAGAATTTCTAGATGATGAGAGAGAAATCTGTCAAGAAAACGATGAAGAGATAGCTTATGATCTTCATTTCTTAGTCTTTTAAGTTGTTAGTTGAATACTTAATTTTTGCTTTTATTAATTTTGGTTATTTGGAACATTTTGGGCTTTTAGTACATTAGTTTGGGTAACTATTTTTTGGACAAGTAAGGGATTATTGGGTATTTGCCCTGAAAAAACAGACTTCCAATTTTACCTTTTTAGTGTAAATAACTTTATCTTATATATAATTATGATATTTGTTAGATTAAAATATCTCAGTTGAATAGTTTATTTATTTAAAAAAGATTTTATGACTTTATTTGTATATAAAGAAACAAACATGATTAAGTGTTAATAATGGAGAGACTTGTATCTTTATTTAAGTCTAAATTAACTAGTTCATAATTTGTAAATAAAGATAAAATACTTTATTTACTAAAGATTGTAGTGTTTGCCTATTTCAACGGAGAAGATATATCTCAAATTATTAAAGTGTCTGATTTTTGATAGAAATACTAGTACAATGTATATATATATATATATATTGAACTATACCAGGTAATATAAAAAATTGGAGTGTCATAACTTAATTCTTAATATTACCACAAACTAACTCTTAGCATGTAGATCTTAATCATTGATGTTTAACTAGACTTGTTTTCATGGATTGTAGCCTTTTGATTTATTAAAAGATTAGCCTCTATAAAATTAGAGGCGAACTCTGGCATATTGAAGGTTATGGCTTATGAATTGATAGAAACACTAAATAGTTAAGGACACTGTATATTAATACCACTTTAAGGTATTTCAATATTCATGGAATAATTAAATCTAAGATTTTAGTATTTACTTTATGAATTGGTTGATAATTTTGTCTAAATGGCCATTGAGAACAAAATTATTCACAATATTATTCCTTGATAGAGAGATGGTAACTTAAAGATAAATATATGTTGGAGAAGTATTACGATAATTTCACCTATCCAACTATAGCATTGTATAATGATTTTACATATGGTATAGAATATGTTAGATGGATCACTTAATCAAGTCTAATTGATTAAATCTCTATAAAAGATATGAAATTTAATCTAAGAGTGCAGTAATGGGCCTTTAGCGGAGTATCCTCTTTACTAATAGTATTTATATAAATACCATAATAAGAGTTATTATGTATTTATCATACTATTGGAGCTTAGATTATTTAGATCTATTAAGTTCATTTTCTAACTCAACAAAACTCATTAATTGATTAGTGATATTTGTAAAATTAGTTTCATGAAACTATGTAAAATAATGATTCTATATAGAAGTTAGTATTTTTATAGATGAATTATATAAGTTGGATCTATTTATAAAAATACACCTAAAGCTCAAATTAGAGAACAGGCCCAACCCTACTTGGACTGGGATTAGCAATTTTGGGCCCATATATATAAGATATATGAGAGAAAAAATTACACAGCAACACATTAGTAATCTGGTCGACCAATATAAATTCTAGTTGACCAAAAATAACTCTAGAGACGAGACTCTATTTTGCTGATAATAACAAAAATGCATCTTCAAAAAATTGCAGAAAATCGAATTTGCTAACCAAATTTTACAAATAAGATTAATTCGGAAAGAGCTAGATGTCGACTACAACATACTAAAATTTTAGCTCATTTGGATAAGGTTAAAGATACGAAATACCCAAAATACTAAAACTACTGAGTGAAAAACTAGAAATTCCAGATTCTGATTTTTTTGTAAAAACTCTAAATTTTCCAAACCAACCAAAAATGTATTATATAAGCTTTATAAAAAGAAAATAGGACTAAAAGTACCTTAGAACACCAACCTATAACAGTTACTATGAATACTCATATGAATATCAACCATGCAAACTAAGAACGTGTTCTATAACCAAGAACATTTCGGTTTTCAAACTTTGAGTGACAATAAACTTGTAATTACTAAAGCTTTAGCATTCAAATACTCCAAAAATCTTCAAGTATTAGTAACTCCAGGGCCTCTGAAATCTTTAGTTCAAAATATGCAACAAGAAACTCTCACATTTTTGTGTTAGTGACAAACGAAAGACAGAAAGAAAAACAACAGAGAGAAAGAGATAATGAAGAGGAGAGTAAAACTATAGCTACGGGGGAGAGAATAAGCTGAAGGAGAGAGGAGCATTCAGCTTCAACATGTTAGACAATGGATAAGTGTCAAAATAATTGTATAAACAGGTGGACTTCTTTACATGTATGGAGAGGAGATAAGACAACTCATGTCTCCAATTTTTAGCCTAGCCCCTTATGTGACTACTATTATAATTACACATTTAAAAACTTATAATTTAGACCTTTTTCTTTAAATCTTCTCATGCACTATCTTTCAAAACAACACCACAAATTCAATTACCAAAAACTAAGCTCTAATTCAACCTATATAACAATAAATTCATAGAATTAATCTCGTGAATTATGTGCATAAGATTTAACAATATATTATAATCTTTATTGTATTTCTCATTCCACTTTACAATGCACAAAAGAAAATTCAATAAAGTTCTTCACAAAATTAAGGGATTACAATTTATAAATCAATATTTCCAGGTGAAGTAGATGAGGGTAATATGAAGCGACTTGAAAACACTACCGTGGACATTGAGGAAAAAAGTTCAATATTACCACAGCCCCAATTATCTGAATCCTTCAAAGCTGATCATCTAAAAGCACCACTAAGAGCTTGGATAGTCCATTCTGTGACAACAAAGCTAAAAAAGGAAATACTTTGGAGGATACACATTACTTGATAGCTATGCCAAGTTACGTTCATAGGAGAAAGCCAAAATTTAAGAAGCTTGGGATGGAATCTCTTAGACCATGGCTATTCATTCAAAATCCTCCAATACTTAAGCAGAAGCCTTTACCACCTTATTATTGATATGTATATATAGGTAATGCTTACGAGAATGTCATGAATGAGCTGTTGAAGAGTCTAGCTGAAGACTATAAATCAAGTGCTTCTTAGGAGGCAATTCATATTTCTATTCTTTTTATTTTATTTTTGCTACTTTTAGTTTTAGTTTTATTTTCTTTCCTTTTGTCATGTTTTGTTTTTTTTGTGTGACTTAAGTTCTTGCATAAATTTAGGGGTCATTAATTTGGACTTCATCAATTAATAAGAAGACTCTATCTTTATGTAACAATTTAAGGGAGTTTTTTTTTTTTTACCTTCTCTTTTAACTTCAACATTGAGAACAATGTTAATTTTAGGTTTGGGGTAGGGAGTTTAAAAAAAATTGAGTATTAGTTTGTTCAGTTTAGTAGGTTTGGGCCGATAATAAGACTATGATTAAGATGAACATAGCTTTTGGAAAACGACAAATGTTGACTTAGTTTGTGTGTTTGATTTTAATGTCGGTTTTGCTTTATTTATGATTTTTTCACACATTTGAGCATATAGCTATTCATGTTTAGTCATTTAGAAACTTAGAGAAGGTTTACATGAATTAAGTATATTCTTAAGATCTCAACAAATTCTAGAACTTATTTGAAAATTGTTTGAGGCAAAACCCTAGACTATACCTAGCTAAGGAAATGATTTGGGCTATTTTTGAACCGTTTGAGTCTTTCAAGCTTACTATTGTATATTTTATCCGTAGTTACCCTTTTTGAGCCTAATATAACCTCTTTCTTGTTAGCCACATTTTGAGCTTAACCTTTAAATAAATTCCATCTCTATAACCTTTCATACTATAAGCATGTGATTGATTTGTAAATTATGATGAACTATTTTATATATGGGAGGAAAGATGGAGTTGAGAACGAAGAGAACAAAAGAAAAAACAAAATTTGTGCTATACCCTTAATTCATACATCAAGAAATAAATTTGGGGCTATAGTAGTGCAAATTTAGAAAAGCAAAAAAAAAAAAAAAAGAAAGAGAGAAAAAGTCTGTCAAAAAAATATTGACAAGAGAAAGTTTGAAAATAAGTTTTAGAGTGCTAGTGGAAGTATAAGTAGAGCTCCATTATAGTTATAAAGGAAGATGTATGCTTATTGCGTGAGTATGAATTGAGATTAAAACATTCATTCTTATCCTGCCTTCACCTTAGCCATACATTACAAACTTAATGAAGTTCTATTAATCTTTGGCTGGTGTTAGTCTACATTAGTAGAGAACGGTTAGAAAAATAAGCCTATGGAATTTGATAAATACTTATTTAGAGATCAATCTTGTTTGCATAAACTAATTTAAGTGATGAATGGTTAGATGTTACTAGCTATATATACACATACATGAAGGATCAAGAAAAAAGTGAAGCTAATATTGAAGTTAAAATTCTAAATGTTGTTGATGTTTTGATATTTTCCTTAAGTTAATGATTATGTGTAATCTTTGAGGCTTATTTACATTCTAAATTGAATCAATATTTAGGTTTTGGTTTTTAGGTGTTTTATTTATCTTTATTTCTCCTTTTGTGTTTATTTTACCTGAGGACAAACAAAATGTTAAGTTTAGGGATATTTGGTGAGTGGGTTTTACTCACAAATTGGATATCATTTAAGCTAGACATTTGGTAGATTTTCGAGATTTTTAGGGATTTTAATTGTGCTTTTGATATTTTATTTGTAGGTTAGTTAATTTTGGTGAACTTGGTAACAATGACATAATTTATGGCAACTTTGGCAAAAAAAGGAAGCACCTTGGTGCTTGTCATTGGCAATAAAGAGCTTAGAAGGTTCAAAAGTAGAAAAATATTAAGAGGAGAAAATGTTCCAGAGGAAGTCCCACTCCGGTGCCATTTTAGTAGCACTCTAGCACTAGTTCAAGCATAAAAGGAAGACTTTGCAGCTAGGGTGGCACCCTAGCACTCTGTTAGTGGTGCCTCGGCACTGCACTATGGAAATTCAGCATATCTTTATCTTTAGACATCTTTTGACCTAATTTTTGATGTAGCCACCTCTAAGCTTATAAATAGGCCTTTTTAGGATATATTTGGGGATGTTTTAGATCTTTAGACCACAAGAGAAAGAGAGATAGAGAGAGAGTTCAAAAGAAGGAGATGAGCGATACGAACCAGAGACGGAAATGTTACAACTCAAATTCGCTTAGAGTTTTTCTTTCTTTACTCTTTCTATTCAAAATTATCATGTTTCCTTTTTCTTTAGCTATGAACCAATGCTATTTTTTAGGGCTACAATGTAGCCAGATTATAATGTCTTGAATTATTTCAATTTCAATACAAGTTTATGTTTATTTCTATTCTATATTAATTATATTAATCTATACTTAATGCTTCTGAGAGCCTCGTCAACTTTTGCATGAATTAAAGATTTAATCTAATATCTAAGAAGAGAGTTGAATTTGTCATTGATTAATATAACATAAGATTATTATAGGATACAGATATCTATGAGGCCTGTGCAGTATTATGAATTCTTGTGTTTAATGAGTTTTAATAGGCTAATAATTTACATAGAGATATTGAAACTTATCTATTAAAATATGTTTATTAATTCTTGAAAGAGATTGATAGATAAATTAGAGAAATTTACTATTAGCATAATGAATAAATATTAATTGATTCGATTGAATAATTTAGACAGAGTAATCTAGATGAATCGGAAATCCTAAGTCTTTAGCTACTTGATTGTCCTATTTATTATTTTGTTTTGATTTTTTTTAATTTGTTCTTTGGTTTATTTTTGTGAAATTTTCTTCGTTTTAATTTGTTTTCAAATAAAGTTAGAGTTTGATAATTTTTGTATTTGGTAGGCACAGTCCTCGTGAGAACGATGCTTATACTTATTCTTTAATACTTGTTAGCGATACTTGCATTTGCTTTCATAAATTCCACAGTAGCATCATCAGGTAATTGACCATGAACGATGTAGTCGATGTAGACTTTTCTCCTATCTTTTTCTTCCACAAAGAAACTTTTTGTAGGATTAATTATAAGTTAGTATTACTTATAGTTTCTTTGCAACTCATTTATTTTCCTTCTTAATTCAGGCCATAAGTATTTAAGTTATTCGATACTTCTGGCTAATATCGATCCATCTAAATCATAGATTTTAGAATAGATTTCTGTAATGCCCAAGATTCTCACATGCATAATAGGTCAATAATAAACATGTTCATATTGCATAATAGACATATCAAGTGACTAGAATCAACTTTACAGTAAATTTCTCATTCTTTATTGTTAAATACTTTCAACTGTGTTATTGTACTAATATTGGTCGAAGGGTTCCCGTGCAGTGTAAAGGCTCAGTACCCTCAGAGAGAGAGCTTGGTGTGTGAAAAGAACAAATAATATATTCATGAATAATAATACTATATGCACATGCATTAAAAAACCATGTCTATTGATAACTTAGTCAAATAGTAGTTTTTTGATAAGATGCATCTTTCATGCTTTTCGGAGCCAAATTCACTGTGAACTTAACACGTCAAATAGCTTTAATTTAATATTTAGGACTCATTTCTAGCATTTTCAAAAACATATTCATTCCAGGTAAGCACGAGGTGGCAGTCACGGTACAGAACTGTGTTTAATTACACTAATCTAGCTTAGGTTCGGCTTAATCGCGTAATGTTAATTTTGTGCGTTCGATTAATTAAGCATTGATACTATGTTTGCATTATTAATTGGAGTCAAATTGACTTATTTTTATGTTTAATGATTGGTTATGGGTCTAGGTTCCACTAGATTACAATAAGATTAGCCATATGTGATTATAGGTCAAAGTATGACTAGTTTTCATCTTCTAAGCTAGGTTTCACCATTTTGGTCTACACTTGGGTGTATAGGATGGACCAGAAACGTGGTGAGTATGCTAAGGATGTTTTAGAGCTGGACACATGGAAAGTAAGGTGCGAAATTCCCAAAATTCCCCTTAGAACTTAACTTATGCCATTTCTTAGTCATTAAGTATCACTTTTGGTCCAAATCTGGTCATTTTCTTCTCCTTTCTCTCCAGCCACGACCAGAAACTCTCCCACTCATTTTTAGACTACTCTCAGCTCCCTTAACCACTTCCAAGTGTTTCCAAGTGGTAGAACTCAATTTGGAGTTC
>JXTB01000230.1:150726-174726 GCA_002914805.1 Parasponia andersonii | reverse complement strand
AAGATAAACAGATATGGAGTTTTTAGTTGTATATTTTGTAAAGACACTTTCAAAAAGTAATGCCGCGTAGTTTCTTTTGTTTTAGAGCTTGAAAAGTTTATATTTGGCCCACCTTTTTGCAAAAACTAAAAATATGGGTTATAAAAGAGTAATGCTTCCTAGTTTGACCTACACAGTCATATAGTTAAGCTAGGGGGGGTGTTACAATTTCATCCAACACTTTTTTTTTTCTAAATTCTTCATCAATGCATTTTACCAAAATTCTATTGGAAAATCTCTTATATATTGGATTTTTTTAATCTTAAAATCTTCATTTCCTTGGCAAGATCTAATCTAATTGCTAAGACCTCATATTCAGCTTTATTGTTAGAGTAAGGAAAAGCTAATTTGACAGCTTTCTTGAAGATTTTGTCTTAATTATTGGACATAATAACTTTAGCACTTCCTTCATTGTGGATAGAGGCGCCATCAAAATAAACTATCCAACATTCCTCTTTACCTTCCATGGACATTATTTCCTTTGACTCATGCTTAGTGTACTTATGCAATTTAACAAAAACTTAGCTTTTAATTATTTTTGGCTTTTCAATAGCAACATCAAGTTACTAAGCGTGAGCATCCACTAAGCATATCGGCCAGTGAGAATTGGCTTTTGCAGCAAAAGCTTGATTGGATCAGAATTCATGATCACTTTGACTTTGTGAGTGATCATGTAGTGTCTAAGCTTTTATATTGAATACATCAAAGTAACACAAAGCTTATCTACGATAGAAGAATTCTTCTCCTACCCTCTAAGCAGGCAGCTTAGATAATAGACTAGTTTTTCTAAGTCATCATAGTCTTATGTTATCAATATGCCAATTGATTCATCAGATGTAGGCAGATAAATTAATAATTCTTTTTTGGAGACGAGGTGACTATGACTTGTGCATTAGTGAGTACTTTCTTGATTTCTTTGAAGGCACGATCATGTCCAATATCTTATTTGTATTTTGCATCTTTCTTGGTTAATTGATAAATAAGCTTGATAAGACTGGCCAAAGCTGGAATAAATCTCCTGAGATAAGAAATATTTCTAATGAGTCCCTTTAATTGTTTGAGAACTTACAGTGGCTTGATGTTCAGTATTGTCTTTGATTTGTCTTCATCAATCTTGATTCTACCTTTATGAACTACGAAGCCAAGAAATTTTCTTTTTGTGACTCTGAATGCACATTTCAGTAGATTCATCATGAGATCATATTTTCTGCACCTTTCAAATATTCTTCTCAAGTGATCCAAATATGATTCTTTTCTCTTAGACTTTACCATCAAATCGTCGATGTAGTTTTCGATATAATCATAAATTATGTCATGAAAGATTATTATCATTGCCCATTGATAAATGGCTCTAGCATTTTTCAACCTAAATGGCATCATATTGTAGTAGAAATTTCCAAATAGAGTTCTAAAGGCAATTTTCTCCACATCTTCGAGATCCATCTTAATTTGGTTATAGCCACTGAATCCATCTACGAATGAGAACATTTCATGATTGGCTATTACATTAACGAGCATATCTAGATTTGGCCGTGGAAAATCATCTTTTGTGCCTGCTTTTTTTAAGTCTCTAAAATCTACATCAATCCTGATTTGCTTATTCTTTCTCACAGGAACTATGTTTGCCAACTATATCGTATGTATGCATGGTTTTGTGAATCTAGCTTCTATTAATTTCTTTATCTCTTTCTTGATCTGAAGTTGAATATGATTGCTAAAATTCCTTGTGGTTTGCTTGACGAGCTTGTAAATAGGCTTATAGTAAGCTTGTGTGTAATCAACTTACTGCTCAATCCTGCTATATCTTTGTAAGTCCATGTAAAAATATCACAGTATTTTTTCAGTAATTCTATGAGAGTTGCTTCAAATTTTGGTTTTATTTTGATTTCTCTTCTTCGTCTTCTACCAGATTTATTTTCTTGAGCTATTCATGAGGATTCTTGGGTTCATCTTGTAGTTTTTTTTGGGCGAGACGAATGGTTTTTACTCGTTCTGAACTTTGCACAAGATAAACTCTTTCATGGCTCGCAAGGTCATTACTAGCCTTATCGTACCTTCATAGTCGATAAGCAGTTTTTCCATCAGGTAAAGTAACATGTTGGATGGAGGATTTTCCTAAGTCCACTAAATCGATTTCCATGGTCATATTGTTGTAAGATGAGTTTCTTGTATTAGATTTGGTGTACAATGGCACTCCTCATAGTTTTGTTTCATTTAGCCCATCAAAGACATCATAAAAAAAAGTAACTACTATCTAGAAAACTTCTTATGGGGCAAATAGAGTTTTTGCTATAGGCACTAAAATTTCTCTTTTTCCTCTTATTGCTTTAAGATACTGATGCAAAGTAGATGGCATTACTTGGTTATGGTAAACCCATGGTCTTTCGAGCAATAAATGATATGATATATCCATATTGATCACAAAGAATTTGGTCGGTGCCCAAATTGGTCCAACTTACAATTCTATATTAATATATCTTTTGCAGTATGAGAACATGATACAAAAGTAACAAGTGGTATAGATTTCATGATTAGCTTTCCTTCTAGAATCCCAATTGCTTTGAATACTTTCCAAGATATAAGATTGACTGACGAATCATTGTCCACCAAGGCTCGTTTGAAAGGTATGCTGTTGACTTTGGCTTCTGCATACATCAGTTTGTTGTTGCTAGAATTCATGACTTGGGAATCTTTCTTCAAGAAAGTAATTATGTCTTCATCTTTCTTAGAAATTCGTCTAACAACATGGTTAATAGGATAACATTGTGGACCGAATTGCTGAGAAACTTTGAAGATTTCTTGTGTAGCTTCTCTACAAGCTTCGTCTCCAAATTCCAATTATCAAACAAGTTTTTGAAAATCCGTGACTTCATAGATTTTCTACCATTATCTTGATCTCTTGCTCCTTTGATGACTCTTTATTAGTTTAATTATCGTCGGTTGAATTGATAGCAGTGCATGTATTTACTTGTCCTCTTTCATGATTTGGAAAAAGATTATTTTCAGCCCTTTGTTGTAGTTGAGTTAAAATAACTTCTCCTCTTTGAGCTTTTTCATGATAGATTCTTCAGAAAACATAGTAGCCTGATGTTGCATACTGTACTCCTTTATGCAGCAAGCATTACCTGGGATCTTGTATTGCTTCTTATGTTGGCTATCTATTAGGTTATGGAAAAATTTCAAAACTCTAACTTCTATCCAGACTTGAATAAGAGCATTGATTCTAACTTTGGGAAAAGATATTTCTAGTAGAATAGGTATATGCCTTCCATTTTTTGGCATTGACTGACTGTACTAATCTCTTTCGTTCTTTGGAAGAAGTCAGTCTATTCCAATAGTCATTACTAGTTCTTTTCTTATATGCAACTTTACATATTTTTGACATTGTTACTTCTATACTGCTTACTCTGAATATTAATTTAGCAAAATTTGGGCTCATGTGATTCTTGATATGAACTTTGTAATCATCTTGCATTCTATTAATGCATACCTTAATTAATTCTTATTCAGAGATAATTTTTTTGCAGTCAAGAGCTACTTCTTTGACTTTGCTTACGTAGAGAGTAAGTGACTCATCTTCCCTTTGTGTTCTGTTGGAAAGATCAGATAAGCCCAACTTATGTTATGCTTCAAAGAATTTTGTACAAAATGATATTACCAACTCCTCCCATGTATTGATGTTGCTTGCTAGTAAATTGACAAACCATGAGTACGCTAGATTAGTAAGAGATTTTGAAAATTCTCTTAATCTCAATTTATGGTCACTTTTAGGAAAGTAATGACATATTCCCTAGTGTTGCCTTCTTCCTATCAAATTTCTTAAGCCGAGGATTAGTATAGTCCTTTGGGTATGGTTTAGAATATTGGTAAGATAAGGAGGTTGAAAGTCCACTGCTGCAATAATCTTACTAGCTTTTTTTGCTTCAATTTGGAATATTTCTTATAGTTGCTCTTTCATAATAAAATTTTTTAAAAGTTCCATTATAGGTTCCAACAATGGTAGTGGCAACAAGATTGATAGGACTTTCTTACATTCCTGGCACATCGGGATTCTGATTTTCTGATGCATGAAAATTTTTGTTTTGATTCGGAAAAAGCTACAATAGAAGTTCATGCTCCGTTTGCTTTTTCAAGATTGGCAATTTTTTGGAGACTTTAAGCATGAGATAGTTGCATGTCTTCTTGAGATTTTGTCATGGCATTTATTGAGGTCGTCAACTTAGACAAGAGAGTAGAGATTTTAGTATTTAGCAGATTTTTGAAATAATGAGATGATTTTATTTTCTTTTTTTTTGGTTTCATTTTTTTTTTTGTTTTTTTACTCTTTTTTTTTTAGAGATAGAGAATGGGCAAAGTCACGTGATGACTTTTGAGATCTTAGAAATACTGAAGAAACTTAATGTTCAGAAAACGGTACTTCTCTCTAAAAAAGAAAAACTAAGCATAATAATGATTAAATTTAATAAGCTTTATGGACCATAGTCTAGTATAACATGTTAGATAGTTAGGAGTATGCAGTCAATTAGATTAGTGTACTGAAAAATTATATGATAGAAATATAAAGTGTTGAATCTAACATGAATGGTTGCAAACAAGGATCACATTAAATAACTCAGCTTACTAAACAACTCAGAATCATAGATCTATAAGTATTTAAAGTATTAAAAATAACATGGGTTATTGCAAACAGGGTTGCATTACATAACTTAACTTACTAAATAACTCATCCTCACAGATCTATGGGTATTTAAAATGCAGAATTTAAAAAATTAGTAGTCATGTTAACACAATATATGTTATTATTTAGTTAGCACCCTGCAAAGATATAGAACATAAAAAATGATAGGGCAAGTAGCTTCAGCATTCCAAAATCTGTAAAAGAATAACTATAACAATAATAATAATTTAATATTGTGATATTGTAATAATGAATATAATATATAGGATATGTGTGTGTGTATATGTGTGTTTGTGTGTGTGTACAATTGCATGGGGTTTTTAGCTTTGGTGTAATAAAATAAGGTATATGATAACTATATTTTACACTTATCTTTATGATACTTTCAAGCTTAAAAATTGCTCTTCTTTGAATTCTTTTTACAGATTTTGTTGTTTTTGATGTATATTTTAGGTGAGAAGTCATTGAGAGGAGAATTCTGACTTTTTGAGTGAAACTAAAGCTAAACTAAGGCAATTTTGATCTTTCGCGAGTAAAGATAGACGAACAATATCTCAACAGAGTGTAGCAGCAACATAATGGAAGAAACTCAGTAGAACTGGTGCCAAACTAATGCTGCAGTGCCAAAAGTTCCAGAGAATTGGCACTACAGCTCTAGGAAGTGCCGTCGTAGTGCCATGGCATCAATACTAGTATCTATTAGTTTCGATTTAATTCAAAATTTTTCTTTTTGTCGTGAATCTCAGGTGCTTAATTTCATTATATGAGATGTACAAAAAATGCAGACTTCTTATCATTCGATCTTGAGATTGAGCATACCTTGAGGGAAATTCGAAGACAGAGGAATCAATGAGCCAATTCTCAAGAAACTAGGAGAGATCGAGACAATGCTAAACTTTTAAGGGACTTTACAGTTCTTGTCCTTGAAGGTTTTGGTCCTAGCATTCGGAGGCCAGCTATGAATGCCACCAACTTTGAGTTAAAGCTGGCAATCATTCAGATGGTGCAAACCATGTGTTAATTTGGTCGCTTACCTACTGAAGATCCTAACTAACACATCATGAATTTTCTGGAGATATATGATACTTTCAAGCATAGCAGAGTTAGCGAGGATGCTATTTGCTTGAGGTTGTTCCCAATCTCCTTGAGGGACAAGGCTAAGGGCTGGTTAAATACCTTACCCACGAGATCCATCACTACATAGGAGGACCTAGCTTAGAAATTTCTTGTCAAGTTCTTCCCTCCAGCCAAGACTACTAAGCAAAGAAACAACATCACCTCTTTTATATAATCTGACAATGAATCCTTGTACGAGGCATGGGAGCGCTATAAGGAGTTGATGAGGAAGTGTCCACACTATGGGATACCAAAGTGGCTTCTTGTTCAAACATTCTACAACAGATTGATGGGTCATTTGAGAACCATTGTAGATGCCGCAGCTAGTGGTATGTTGATGGGAAATTCAACGGATGATACCTACGAGTTATTAGAGGAAATGGTGGCAAACAACTACCAATGGCCTGCCGAGCGTGTCAATCCGAGGAGAACTGCTAGTGTGAATGAGTTAGAAATTATTTCTTTATTAGCAGCTCAAGTTAGTATATTGACTAAGAACTTAAAGTCAATGACAAGGAAGATCGATTCTATGGCAATCCATAGGGTGTATGCAATGCAAAGCTCAACTCATTTTGTGGGGAACTATAACCAGCACGAATGTAACAACCTCTATTCTAACTTCTACAATCTGATATGGAGAAACCATCCTAATTTCTCTTAGAGCAACCAAAATCAACAAGGGAAAAATCCAAATGCAAGATGAATGCAACATCAAGAATTCAAAATTCAAGAGCCATCTCCATAAGAGAAGAAATCATCTATGGAGGAGATACTCATGCAGTACATTACAAAGAATGAAGCTAACCTCCAAAACCAAATAGCCACTATGAGAACCTTAGAGACACAACTAGCCAATTGACCAATGCTTTAACCAACCGGCCTCAAGGAGTGTTTCCAAGCAATACCGAGGTGAATCCAAGAAGTAAGGCAAGAAGTATTGCAATGTCATCATATTGAGAAGCCTACTCTACCATCCAAACTAATTGCTGAAGAAGTTGTTAAGAAAAGGCAACCAAAAGAATGATGAAAAGAAGCCAATCGAAGAGGTGAATATTGATAATCCCTCAACATCATTGTCAAAACCATTTCCTTACAATCCACCATTGCTTTTTCCTTAACGATTCCAAAAGATAAAGCTCGACGAACAATTCTTCAAGTTCTTCAAAGTGTTCAAGCAATTACACATCAATATTCCCTTCACTGAGGCACTTAAGCAAATTCTGAGCTATGTTAAGTTCATGAAGGAAATCCTTTCCAAAAAAAGGAGGTTAAGGGAATATGAGATTGTCGCCCTCATGGAGGAGTGTAGTGTCATTCTTCAAAATAAGCTTCCTTCTAAGCTTGAGGATCTGGGAAGTTTCAATATTCCTTGCATTATTGGTGATCGCTTCTTTAGTAAGGCATTATGTAATTTGGGAGCTAGTGTCAACTTAATACGATTTTTTATCTTTCGAAAACTTGATTTGGGTGAAGCAAGGCCGACTACTACCATGCTCCAATTTGTTGATTGGTCTATTAAATATCCATTAGGAATCATTGAGAATGTGTTAGTGAAGGTGGAAAAGCTATACTTCCTAACTGATTTCATTGTTCTTGACATGGAAGAAAAGATGAAAATATTCCAATTATTCTTGGAAAACCATTCTTAGCAACCAGAAGGATGGTCACTGATGTGTACAAGGAAAAAATTACTGTGAGAGTGAAGGATCAAGTCATAGCCTTCAATGAGTTCAAAGAAGTGGACTCTCCTAGTGACATCGATGATTACTATAGAATTGATTTAGTAAAGGAGAATATTGGAGAAAATGCATTGAAGGAAGGTCCATTGATATATTATAAAGCCTCTGTTGTTCATCTCATTGGTGAAAAGATAGAGAAAATTCGAGGGAACACTAATATTATGGAAGCCTTACCACACTCTTCTAAGTCTAATCCTCTAATTGGAGTCATTAAACATTCACTCTCTTCCTCCAACCATCACAAGTCGTATAAGAAGGATATGAGGAAGTGGAAGACAAAGAAGAAAAATTATGGTGATCATCATTTCGAACAGGAACCAAGAGATGTGCTTGGTTCATCTCACTTAAAACTCTTCCCCAGCAAGCTTAAGTCTAGTCAGTCAGAGCGATTCAAAGAGACTAATATATCTCTATGTAGTGCAACTAAGAGAATCAAGATGAATATTCAACGACTCAAAGATCACCTAGAAAGAGAGCTTGATCGAGCTACATCATCCATTGCCTCACCTCATTCTCCATGAGAGATGGCTATGTCAAGCTAGGGACGTTAAACAAACGCTACTTAGAAGGCAACCCAAAAATATTAATAAATAGGAAAGCATGTTTGAAGTTATTTTGTGGTGATTGTGTTGAAGATAAAGTGACGAAGGTATTGGTGGAAGAGCTTGATTGCAGAAAATTTGAAAAGTGTTGTCATTTTGGCACCTCAATAGCTTAATTTGGTGCTCCGACACCACTCTGGAATGCCACAAATAGAAACTTGGTGTCATGGCACCAAAAGTTGTGAAAATCCCGGGCGTCACTTTTTGGCACTATGGCACCACCGACCTAAAAAAAAACTTCTTATTTTTTTCCCAGGTCTTAGCACCCCTGAGCCACCGACCTGAAAAAAAAAAAAAAAAAAAAAAAAAAAAAAGTTTACCCTTAGATGGCACTGTCGCTGCCACTACTATGAGCCAAAAATGATCACCTTAGCAATCACCACACCTTCAAGGATGACTGAGTAGCCTTCAATCAGGTAAGTGGTTATTCCTCCTTGTTATTTCATATTTAGCTCATTAGGGACAATACACATTTTAAGTTTGGGGGGAGTGTCTAGCACTTACCTGCTTTATTCATGAATATTTTAATTGGTTAAACTTTTAAACTATTTTCTCTATGTTTTATTTTAGTTTATTCAGTTTCTATCTTTCTTTTATAGTGTGTTTTCATTTTTTTTTTTATCTATTTGATTGTATGTTATTTGAAGTTTTTGATAGAGGTTAACGATCGATGATATTTTTGTGAGTTTGTGTGAAATAACTCTTTGGAAACATTTAGTATCATAACTGTTTGTGTGCTTTAATCTTTTGTGGTTGTGCTTTGTGAACAACCCTTGAACGCATTTTGCACATAGTTATGAGCATTTAATCTTGAATTGCTTAGAGTAGCTTTATACTTGTAACTTAGAAAAATTTTGAGTCTCATGTCTTCTTAGAACCTGTTTAATTGTCAATCGAGGTAAAATCCTAGGTAGTATGAAAATTGAAGAAATGATGTAGGCCATTTTTGGACCGGTTGAGCCTTTCAAGCCTATCCTTTAAATGTGATATCCTTAGTCACCTTTTTTGAGCCAATTTCTTAACTTTTTTCATTTTGTAAGCTAATAACTGTTCTTACTAAGAAATATTTTCCCAAAGAATCCTAATTCACACCATAGATACTTGAAAGTAAATTTTGAACTTGTGATGAAGTGTGAGCAATTTATTAAGAACAAAAAGGGAAAGTCTTTTTGAAGGAAGAACTTTGGCTACCTTAAATTGGTAGTCGATAAAAAAAATTAAAAATTGGTCAAAAACTAAGTTTGGGGGAATTTGTTGTAGTATGCTTGATAGAATAAAATTCATTAAACAAAAAAGGCATCTTGGTGTAAATAAGCCTAAATGATATCATTCCATCCATCCTTACCCATGCCTTGCATTACAAGCTGATTAAAGACTCATTAATCTTCGATTTAGTAATATTCTACATTAGTGGAGATTGATATGAAAAGTGGGCATATGAGATGACTACTTCACTTCACTTTTATTGAGATAGTTTTAAGTTTGCAACCTAAGTCTGCATAAAGCAATTCGAGTGTAAAAGGTTAAATGCAAGTAACCATTACACACAATAAAGAGTTGATAGCAAAGCTGAACTGCGAGCAGAATTGAAATTCTAAACTGTTATCATGTTTTAAGTTTCCTTTGAGTTACATTTCTTTTAGAGAGCTTTGAGACAACATCAACCTCATTCAAAAGCTTGGTTTGTGTGTCTTGAATTTTGCTTTTATGTGTTTTAGTTATTTCTCTTTGTTCATTTGTTATTTCAGCTCGAGAATGAGCTTTAACTTAAGTTTAGGGGTATTTGAAAAGTGTATCTTATACTTATCTTTACTATACTTTTGAGCTTAAGAATTACTCGTCTTTGATCTATTTTTACGTATTTTGTTGTTTTTGATGTATATTTCAGGTGAAAAGTTATTGAGAGGATAATTCCAACTTTTCGAGCGAAACCGAAGCTAAACAAGGGCAATTTTGATCTTTCACAAGCAAAGACGAACGAACAACATCTCAATAGAGTATAACAGTGCCAGAATGGAAGAAACTTAGTAGAATTGGGTACTGTAGTGCCAAAAGCTCCAGAGAACTGGCACTGTGGCACACTTCCGTGGTGCTGTAGTGCTACTCCATGGTGCCATAGTGTCGTGGCACCAATGCTATGGCTCCGTAGTGCCACATCCGTGGTTTCGCAACGCCAGCCCCTAGATAATGTGACGCCGCAACGCCACAGTCTGGCACTGTAGCACTAGCTCTTTGACCGTCTCGGCGCTGCAGTGCCACATTTGGCACTACAGCGCCATAAAGTGCAGACACATTGCAGAATTTCTGGATTATGGCCGGTTGGCTTCTTCTATATAAACTCTCTTACATTCATCTTATAGAATGATGGGGGAGGGGGGGACGAAACCCTTGCAAGCAAAGGTTTCTAGAGCTACTCTAAGGAAGAAAACAACATCAAGGAAGAGGATTCAAAAAGAAAAAATCAGATTGGAAAGCTTCAAAAAGAGTTTGTCTTACTTTTTACTTTGTCTTTCCCTTCTATTTTCTGCACTTGAATATGTATCTATTTTGTTATATCTGTTGTATTTTTCCTTATATGAACATGAGCTAAACTCCATTTTTAGGGAGGCAATTGAACTTGTAATGTAATCCAACTATTTGGTCTTCCTCTATTGTTCTTCTTGATATCCATGGTTGAATTGATTGTTTTATTTTGAGCTTAATGCATCTATTTATTTGGCCACTAAATAGATTATTGTTTTGAAATCTATATGAACTTGGGAATGGGATTATAGGTTTAGACATAGATAAAACATCATAAGATTACCTAGTATAGAATGAGTTTGCATAGGATAGGAATATACATATGTAATTTGTGCAACTTTATGTGAGAATGACCAAACTTAATGAGTCTAATCAATTTATGTTAAGAGTAACATATTATCTTGTTTAGATATTTTTACTTATGTCTTAAAAATGATTTTGTAAATACTTTAAGATTCTTGGTTGTCAATTCTATATGGATAATTATTTTATGAGGAAAATTAGTAGTCGGAGAAATTAGAGGGTAGATTGCATCCCTAGATTCCCTATTATTACTTTAAGAATTATTTTGGTTGCTTAGTTTTCAATTTCCTTTCTTTCATTTTACATTGTTATTTATACTTTAATTCTTGTATAAAACATCGAATATTGTCGTTTTGATAAATTGGAAACTAGTTTCAGTTAGTACTTAATACTTGTAAATTAGGTACTCCTTATGGGATCGACTTTCTCTTACTCTATATTACTTATTGTAATCCGTATATTTGCAGTATTTTGTATATTACAAATAACCCAATAATACACGGTTTGACCACTTTTTCCAAAAAAGACCCCAAAAAAAAAAAAGAAGAGAAGAATATTATATGTGTGGTTTATGTATGGAAGAAGGTTATACATATAACCTCCTCAAAATGACCAGTCTTTTTTTTATTTTGACTAACATATATCATATTTTAATAAATTTATATTGGTGAAAATATGGACGAGATCAGCCTTTTCGGGGGGACTACATCGATCCCTCAACTATACGCAAGTTTATATATATGAAAAGAAAAAATGGCATAAGGCAGAGAGAGAATGTGTGAGATTTTAATACGAGAAGAGACAAAAGGAGGGGAAAAGAGAGTGTGAGAAAGATTAATGGGAATAGAGAGGGAAATAAAAATAGCAGATTGTTATTAGTTTCTTCTTGTATTGTTATTAGTTTCTTCTTTTTATTACAAGGGAATAGTGTATTGATAGGCATACAAGATAAAGGCCAGCCATCCTTTTGCTCGAGAGTCAAATGCTTGACACCTTGCGTTATACGTATCAGAAATTTGACTCTTTTCTCCAGCTTTGACACATATGTTATAAAGTGGTCCAATAAAACTTTGATATATAGACTGGTAGTATTGTGACACGTGGCACCTTAAGAGAGTGGCACTTGACACTACGTAATTAGACGAAACTTTTGCTTGGTATTCGATAACTTTTCAACTAAAGATTAATACTTGTTTTAAAATGTTAAATTCTTTAATTGTCTAATATTTTAACACGTCACATTTTTTAATTAATTTCATATTATATAATTATCATATTATTATAATTTAATATTTTAATTAATAATTAATTATAAAAATTTGGTCACGCTTGTTACAATTTTTATTACCTAATAACCAATTTGGTCATGAGAGAGGAAAAATACAAATACACCGACACAAGATTGACACGCAAGCGGTTCATTCGAACTATTTCTTTATCTTGTGAATCGTGACAAAAGAAGGCCAGCTCAGCTGGTTACCGATCGGGCCAAGCCGTGGGAAGAACTAGTTAGCAAAGCTCATGTGCTAAAATTGAGACATTTAGAAGTTTCATGGTCAAAATGAGATTTTAAGAAATAGTTTCTGGGAAAAATGGGATTAACAACTTTCAGATAAACAAAAACCCTTTTTTGTAATTTAGCTCAGTCTAATATGAGTACTGCTCTAGATGCCCTTGCTGATTCTGTGCCCACTGCCTAACAAATAAAAGTAGTCGTAGGCTCTGCTCGGCTTTTCTCCAAGACTGGAAAACTCAGCTCACAGCCATGGCGGCTAGTCTGCAGCTGAACGTGAAGAGCTTCAGACCCATCGCCCTACCTAACTCCGCATCCAGATACAGATACTCCGCCAAGCCCGCTAGGATCAGGTGCTCCGCAGCCTCACAATCCAAGCGCTACACCATCACTTTGCTCCCCGGAGATGGTATCGGCCCGGAAATTATCTCCGTCGCTAAAAATGTTCTCAACCTCACCGCCTCTCTCGAAGGTCCCCTAACTTCCCTTTATCTCTTTCCAACTTCACTGGGTGTTTTTCCCTTTGTTTGGTTGCCTAGAAAAAAAAAATAAAAGGAAAGTCAACGAGAAAATAGGAAATAGAGATATCTTTTATCACATTTGCATTTTCTCGCTACCCAGAAGAAGCATATTTACATTTCGAATATTATTTTGTTTCACTTATTGATTCTCCGAAAAAGCTTGATGTTTGGGAATTTTGTTATATTTTCCTACATTTTCTCAATTTTGAGGGTTTTTTATGCATTTATATATAATGGTATTTTTTTTTGGTTAATTAGGAATTGATTTAAGGTTCCAAGAGATGCCAATGGGTGGAGCTGCCTTGGATTTGACTGGTGTTCCATTACCGGAAGAGACCCTTTTAGCGGCAAAGCAATCCGATGCTGTTCTTCTTGGAGCAATTGGAGGGTATAGACACTCACATACACACACATAAATACACAAACGTGTATGTATAAATGTTGTGGTTTTGTTAATTTATTTACTTGTTTTAAAAGGTATAAATGGGATGCAAATGAAAAACATTTGAAACCAGAGACTGGGTTACTTCAGCTTAGGGAGGGCCTTAAAGTTTTTGCAAATTTAAGACCGGCAACTGTTTTGCCGCAGGTGAAATCTTTTTATATGCTACATATTTTTTCTCCACTCTTATTTCCATGATGTTTTAAGTCCTTTTTTCATTTTGAACTTTTTGTTTGAAATTGAAGAAAGCTTAGCAGTTTTATATTATTTTACAGTTGGTGGATGCTTCAACTTTGAAAAAAGAGGTGGCTGAAGGTGTTGACATAATGGTTGTAAGGGAGCTTACTGGAGGTTAGTCTACTTATTTGGACTGATATTCGCAGCTTGGCTGTTTTTCGGTTTGTTTTCCCCCGTCTTTAAATTGATTATTTCATTCTATTTTTCTGCTGAAAAATAGGTATATATTTTGGAAAGCCAAGGGGTTTTAGTAAAAGTGAAAATGGTGAGGAGATTGGATTTAATACTGAGGTGTATGCTGGCTATGAGGTAAATATTTGTTTAACTTCCTGTTTGAATTTTACTAGTAGTTCATTTTCTTATAGATAGTGCCAGCAATATCATTATTCTGTGAACATATTTTTATATTTACTGAAGTTCTTATAGTCTTTAACCTTGTATTACCAGCATTTTACATATATAATGAGTCTGTATTGGGCCAGGCATGGATGGATGCTTAACGTCAAATACTATGATTGCTAGGTTGATCGCATTGCTCATGTTGCATTTGAAACTGCTCGGAAGCGACAGGGAAGACTTTGCTCTGTTGATAAAGCAAATGTGTTGGAGGTAGTCTTTGATTGATAAAACTCTTCCCTTCGCTTATAACAAAAATAATGTATGTCAAAGATTTTAAAGTCTGTTCTTTTTTTATCTTTATGCTGATTAAAAGCTGCTTTTGAAGTTTATATTTATCAACTGTTCCCATATGTTGTCACAAAATTTTTTGGTTGATGGATTCCCTAGGCTTCAATGTTTTGGAGGAAAAGAGTTGTGGCAATATCCTCAGAATATCCTGATGTTGAGCTCTCACACATGTACGTTGATAATGCTGCAATGCAGCTTGTTCGCTATCCGAAACAGGTTTGGTTTAGGCTTGTATAAACTCACTGGGGTTATCTGTTTCTTCATTCTATGTTGGGCATTTAACAGTTTTGTGATGTTTTACTATGAAATGATTGCAGTTTGATACAATCGTAACAAATAATATATTTGGCGATATTTTATCTGATGAGGCTTCAATGATTACTGGAAGTATCGGGATGCTTCCATCGGCTAGTCTTGGGGAATCGGTAAGGATCATTTGATTTTGTTTTCGCTACTTGACTCAGTTTTCACGGTCAGGAACCAGTCAGTTCCTTTAGGTTTTGGGCCAAGAGAAAGTTTCAAGTGAGTATTTTGTTTTTTTCCAATCTAACTATATCAAAATTCTTCATTGGTACAGGGACCTGGAGTTTTCGAACCTATACATGGTTCCGCTCCTGATATTGCTGGACAGGTTGGTCTACCTCTGCAGCACATTTTCATCTGCTGAAGTTACATGTCCAATAATGTGTAACACCATGGATTATTTTCAGGATAAGGCAAACCCGTTAGCAACAGTGCTGAGTGCCGCAATGCTTTTGAGGTATGGTCTAGGAGAAGAAAATGCTGCAAAGAGAATCGAGGCTGCTGTTCTAGCCACTCTAGACAGGGGTTTCCGAACGGGTGACATATATTCATCTGGAACTGTGAGTACATATTTACCTTTCATGTTTTTGTGACTTTCATTTTTTCCTTAATAGGAGTTCTGAGAACGTTCAGATCCTTAATTTTGTTTTCATGGAGGTCGAAAGTTGAGATATACTATTTGAATTGCTTTCGTTTCTGCTTTAGCCTTCATCTAACGAGTCTTTCTATTTGAATTAATGTAACATCCAATGTAGGCATATAGGCAGATAGTTTAGCACGTGTTGTAGTTTGAGCCAAGGGGATTAAGATAAAATTCAACTAAATCTCATACTACTTTACATTTCAATTTATCTGATTAATTTTTACTATGTGCTTGTACAGAAGTTGGTAGGATGCAAAGAAATGGGTGAAGAGGTATTGAAGTCGGTAGATTCTCAAGTTCCTGCCGCTGTCTGAACCAATGAACTCAATTAGCACCAATGAGGATTGAGGAATCAATATAATTAATGTCTGTTTGTCTCTTCTAAGTCTAAGAGGTTCTGTACAAGCCTTGATGATCAGCCAATGACACTCGGGTTTAACTAATTTTAGTTAGTTAAGGAAAGTCCTATTCGCATTTTTGCTCGACGATTTAGGCTTGTATGTCTCTTAGATCATCATTGTTTCTTCAGAATAATCATTTGAGTCCTTCAGTGAGCGACTCAGCAAGGATTGTTAGAACCTGGAAATGTAAAATTTGATTCCCAAGTAGCAGAAATCAAAGAAGGAATGTGTATTGAAGATTGTGAAATGTTATCTCTTCTACGTGAAGGGTTTAAATTAAGATTATGCAGAATTTGATTGATGGTCATAAGAAACATGTGTAAAGCTCAGAAACATCGTAATAGTTGCAACTTAAATGCTTGCATATACATCTGACATCAGTTAGTTACATGTAAAAGGTTGCCATGATTGATAAATGTTGGAAAACTACTCTTTGTATTAAAATTCATTCAGTATCAAATCCTATTTTGTTTGAGAAACTTCATTCTCAAATTAGGAGTCCCTAGAATACGAAGTCTGCAACTCTCTTCGTGACTGTCCAATGGTCTGTACTCTAACCCATAGACAAAGCTATTGGGATTCCATTAAATTTAGCTCCCTGAAAATCAGCAACATTATCTCCAAGAAAGAGAATAAAGTTGAGACGCAATATGCATAAAAGTACAAGGGTTAATCCTATTTTTAGCCTTGAAAATAACTCAATTCTGTTTTGGTCCCTAGTTTTGAGATTTTATACTTAACTATTTTTATTTTAATTTTAATAATCTTGTTGTGAATTGGAAGCCAAAAGTGAGACTTAAAAAATCAATTCATGATAGTAGAATGGTAAATTTGAAAATTAGGCCAATTCTTAGGTGCCTCAATATTTGATGCTTCACTAAAAAACAAAAATAAGAGTGTGTGACTACTTAGAGTAGCAAGTCAAAGCGCACCAAAAATTATAGAAAAAAGTGAAAGATACTTTTGAAGGATAATAGTGTAAAATCAATAACATTAAAAAAATATTAAAATGAATTGTAAAATGGTAAATTTGAAAATTAGGCAAATTCTTAGGTGCCTCAATATTCTTTTGAGGCACTTGATGCCTCACTAAAAGATAAAAATAAGAATGTATGACTACTTAGAGTAGTAAGTCATAGCACACCAAAAATTATGGAAAAAAGTGAAAGATACTTTAAAAGATAATAGTGTAAAATCAGTAACATTAAAAAATATTAAAATAAATTGTAAAATGGTAAATTTGAAAATTAAGCAAATTCTTAGATGCCTTAATATCCTTTTGAGACACTTGATGCCTCACTAGCCTCACTAAAAATCAAAAGTAGGAGTGTACGACTACTTAGAGTAGCAAGTCAGAGTACACCAAAAATTATGGAAAATAGTGAAAGATATTTTTGAGGGATAATAGTGTAAAATCAGTAACATTAAAATGAAATATAAAATTATAAGAAAAATACTATTCATTTTATGTGATTTGACTATTTTGGGCTCGGACAAACAATTAAATGATAAATATTCTAGATTAAAGTTCAAGTATTATGCATTACAGGGCAAGCATTTTGATTTTAAAAAAAGTATTTGAGTCGTAACGAGATTTTTCAATGTTGTTTTAAAAAATTAATGTCGTTTTATGTTATTTTACCTTATTATTTTCGTCTTCTCGTTGAAATAGTAAATTACTTAAGCTTATTCTCATTAGCAAATAAGTCCAGTCCTAAATAAAAGCAGTGTACATATGTTGATCCAATATAAATAATTAGTGAGAGAAAATTGAGTAATATGTCAAAAATGAGTGAAATTAGTGAGAAATTTATTTAATTTAATATAATTATGTATAAAATGAAATTGGATGAGTAATTAATTAGTTTAAATATTAAATATCATGACATGTTAAAATTAGAAACAAATTAGATAAATTTTGCAAAAGTAAGAGAAAAATCACATTAATGTATTATCATTAATTTTAATCTCACTAAGTAGATGAGCATATTACTTATACTAATACTATTACATATTTTATGCTAAAATTAGATGCAAAATTTATGAATTTAGCAAAAGATATAGTGAAATTTCACATTAATCTAAATGACCAATAATTATATTACAAAGTAGCTTAACTCTATTACATATCGCATCATATGATGAAATCAGATTTAAATTGAATGACTTTGAACTAAGTAATGAGAAATGTAATTAGTTTAGTAAATGTGAATACAATGTGCTAAAGAAAGTTAGTAGAGTACTCACAATAATACTATCACAAATAGTCTTATGCCTAAGTGCATAGATAGTGGATCAATTTTGCTAAATTATGCTGAAATTCACTCATTCGTCATAATCTAACTAAGTAGGTAATTTATATTACGTAGAGTAACACAATTACACTTTGACTCATAGACAAAATAAATTAGTAGAATACTTAATCTAATATCACAAATTATTAAATAAAAAAGTGGGTTAACATTAAAAAATAAATTATTGTGCATTAATTAGTTCTAAATTTCAATAACCTAACAATATTTTTTGGTATAATACCCAAATTGTGTCATAGTGGATAAATTATACTAAGTTAAGTAAAAATAAAAATTATTTTATTATAATCAATCTTAATCTACCACATAAATAATAATTTTTTTTTGGTAATTGAAGTATTATTAGTAATCAATCTTAATTTACCACATAATTAATAATTTGTTTTGGAATTGAAACATTATTAATATATGGTCAGGGCCAATGAAGGATAGTAGTCCATATAGGATGATTAATTCCTTTAATTAATTTGTGAACCTTAGCACCTATTATCTTTTCTTGAGTTAGTCTAGTGCAATCCATGTAAAATGACGAGATGGATTACCAATTACCTCTTATTTGAATAATTTGAATGTGCCCCCTATTTCTAGTTCACCTTCGAGACATATATTTAACAATTGCATTGTGCATTATATATTCAAAATTAGATACAAAATCTAAGAATTTAGTAAAATATAGTGAAATTTCAATTTAATCTTGTAAGAATAATAATTATATCATATGGTAGGTGATTATAATACCTAACATAACATTATTACGTATTGTGTCATGGTGAAATGAAATTTAAATTAAATTACTTTAAACTAATTAGGGAGAAATGTAATTAATTTAATAAATTTGAGTATAATGTGACAAATTAAATGACTATTATACTTTGTATATCACTATTTATATATTGTCACATGGTTAAATTAGATTTAAATTGAATGAAAATTTACATTTAGTAGTGATAAATTTGATTCATTTATATATTTCACTATAAAGTGAAGGATGAATAATAATTATATCACAATATATGTGATTATAATATGTAGTTTAGCACTATTACTTTTTTTTTGGGTTGAAATTTTAGAATTACTACATATTGTCTCGTAATCAAATTAGATTTAGATTTAGTATTGTTGAACTAATTAATAATAAATGTAATTAATTTAGTCTCTTTGAATACCGTGTGACAAAATAATTGATTATAGTACTTTGTACAATACTAATTATATATTATTTCGTGGTCAAATTATAAGCTATAATTAAGTATAATACTTTGCGTAACACTAAATATATATATATATATATATATATATATATATATTACATTAATTAGTGAGAAATTCAAGTAATTTAATATTTTGTTATTCAACTAATTCATTGACATCATTGATGGCACTCCTAAAGGCATGTCTCATATCTTTTTTTTTTTTTTTCCCAATTTTAGGTTATTTTGATTTCTAAAATTAGTGCTTTTTCTCATTTTCTAATTTGGACCTAATGTGAAAAATATACATACATGTTTAACATTTTTTTTATTTTTGAAATCATAGGATTTAAATTGAGAAACCCACACCACATACCATTTTTTTAAGCTATATGTTAATGAATATCCCATTTTCATTTTATTGATTTATATATTTCTTTTTAAGTTTTAATGATTATAGTTTATCATTATCCCATATGCAAGTTAATTTGATGTATTTAGGTATATAATTAATTTAATAATATATATAATTCATTTACCATAGTATATAATTAATTTAGCGGTGTATATTATTTATTTATGGTAAATGAATTATATATATTAGTAAATTAATTTATTAGTGTATATAATTCATTTATTAACATACAAAATTAATTTATCATATTATATAATTTATTTACAAATATACATAATTCATTTACCGGTGTATATATAATTAATTTACTGATATATATATAATTCATTCAATATAGTATATAAATAATTTACCGTTGTATATAATTTTCTATAGAATATAACTAATTTACCATTACAAAATGAATAAATTATAATAATTTGATGTCTTTTTTTTATTATAATTGATTTTCTATTGTCTTGTCGCTGCAACTATAGAGGATATTTTAATTTTTGTCATTGTTTATTATTTTTTTGGCAAATCTTGAACTTTATTATCTTATGATATTATATTGTAACAATACTCTTTGGTTTTTTGTACAATACTATTTGTATTTGTGCATGGATTTGAATTACTAGAGGAAATTAAAACCATATTTAATTATGTTGTGTGCACCTATTTTGTTCTTGATATTATTTTGACTTGGGAACAAATTCAATACTCTTATATACATATATACATGATATCTATCTCTTTGCACAAGTCACAGTACTTGGCCTTAAAGTGATTTTAGCAACTCATATCCTTCGATCTGTTAAATCGAAAAAATTGATATCCTTGCCATGAATCCTAGCCCCACTGTGAAATTGAACTACTCTAGGGGTAGGTTCACCTTTTAGTAACAAAAAGTATCATCCAGCTCAAAAAGATGATTCACTTTTTCTGTGAGATCTAAGATGTGAGGTTTTCTCCAGCAAGATCTGAGATATGAGATTTTTGTTAGAAATAATAACATGCAATTTATAAGGTTACAAACGAATATAACAAATAATATGCAATATATAAGGTTACAAACGAATAAAACAAATAGTATGTAATATATAAGGTTAAAGATAAAAATAAAGTTTCCATAAGTTTGCTCCAAACTTTAACCGAATTTTAGAAGTATTTCAAAAACATTGTTTACTACTGAGGCCTGTGTAGGATATAATTTCCTTAAAACTAATTTGTTCCCTCTACTAGAATACTTAAGGACTTTAGCAAGCGTTAGTTTCCTAAGATACAACGACGAAGAGCAGTAAGCAAAGCACTAATACCTTTACTCTAAGAATTGGATAGTTTTGAACTCCAACACACTAAAAAACCTAGCTACGATATTCCTAAACACTCAAACTTCAAGAGCACTTAAAAAACTAGAGGAATTGAGAGAAAGCAGTAGAGAGAAAGCAGAGGAATGCTTCTAATTTTCGTTGGTGTGTGGAATGAGGAGGAGAAGCTCTTATTTTATAGTCTTTAGTAGAAGACTTGTTAGCAAAACCAGAAAACCAAAATATTTTTTATTAAACTCAAAATATTTTTTTTAGCCATAAGCATTGTTGTTACAATGTTTTCTAGCCTTTAACAAGGCTATTATACATGGCAACCTTAACAAAACATTAAAAAATGTTTATCAGTTTTTTGGCTTTGGCAATTTCAACATCCAAAACGTTTTCTGATTTTATGGCAGGCAGCTTCATATATTAGGCATAAATTGTTAGAATAAAGTGGTCAAAAAAGAAAGGAAAATTGTACTGGGCTTAACAAAAAGTTGGGTTTACTATTGTCCAAATTTCGGCCCTGCATTCATGTCCGTAGATGCGGGCATATATGAGCTCATGCAAATTCAGTACGCGCCTAAAAGAACATCTGTAGTAGTTATTCTTACTACCATCACAAAATATGAACCTATATATGCCACTTGCTCCATATATTTCCCACCAATGTGGGACTCAAATATTTTCTTTCATTTTACCATTTTAATGGCACACTTTTGAGCAACAATTTCTCATTGATTCGTGTACTATTTTGAGCGTATAAATATACAAAATTGATTTCTTCATAGAGGAGAACAAAAATTCACCAAGACTTTTCATCAACTAGACGTGAGTCTCACTCAATTTTTAGCTTCAAAATAGTTTATAAAAATGAGTTTTATAACACAAAATTGGACTTTGCAATATACATGGGCTTCCAAGATCAATATAAGCCCAATATATATTAACCCATTTTTCGACAACTTTTTCTTCAGCAAGATCTGAGGTAAGAAGCTTTGTCTCTTACAAAATCCGAGGTGGGAGGCGATTGCGAGTAGATAAGATGACTATGTAATGATGGCAATGCTAAAGACAGTGACTATAGAGAAAAACAAAGCAGACCAACAAGAGCGAAAGTGGTGAGATGAAGAAGATGATAGGATATCAAGGGTAAAACTAGAATAAAAAAAAAATATTGAATATAGATATGTAAAAAACAAAAGGGATATCTATTAAACTACATCACCAAAATTGGAGTATTTTTGTGGAAGTTCTATTCAAATTAAGTGTGAGTTTATAATTTTTTTTTTAGATTTAGGTCTGTGCCGATGAATGTTTAAAGCTTTTTAATTTCGGGATGACAAGAACAAACAAAAAAATGATAACTCTAGAAGAGACAAAAATGAAAAAGCAAACTTTTATTAAAATATTCAAAAAGCAAGTACAGGCAACCAAGGCAGTTACATTTTTTTCCCTCAATTTGTCATCTAAAATGCCACTCACCAACTATCCTAGATCACTGTCTATTAGATTAACTTTATAGATAATCCAAAGGATATAAAACCAACGAGGCACTAAGTGCCTCAAAACAAAGCGAGACACTAAATAATTGCCCTGAAAATTAAGTGAAAAAATTGAGATAGAAAAATAATTTCAATGTCAACTTTGTGATATTTGGAAAATAAGAGACCATAATAAAATTTATGTTATTCTTTGAGGGCTGAAAATAAGATTATTCCTAGAAAAGAAAACCCAACATCTCTAATGAACTAACAACACCAAAGAAAATAGAGGTATTGGTGGTGAAATTTGATGATTTTACTTTTCATTCAATTCCCTAAATCATACATACTTGTTCTGAAACAATGCGATTTAAAATTATTAGGGTCTTATTTGTTTCATCCATTCTAATTTATTTAAATAAAAAACTTATTGGAATGAGTATTTGTTTCAACAATTCTAATTTTTCTACTTAAATAGTTTTTTTTAAATGCGATTGTTTTAACAAAATAATTTTTCTATTCAAATAGTCTATTAGTCATATTAACTATTAAAATGAATTTTTTGTGTCTTAAAACGAAAATAGAACATAAGAGATATTTTTGAACAGTCGAATCTAATATCTTATATTTTAATTATCATTTATTTCATTTTATTTCATTTCAAATATCTTCCGTTCTAATTAGAATTTATTCTACAATTTTTATTTAAATATATTGGTAGAGGTGAACCAATCTCAGCTTATATTTACAGTTTGGTGCAGTTGACTTTTGCAGTTTGGACAGTAGATGTTGATGGAGGTTTTATTAACAATAAATTTAGAAAAAAAATTAAGAGATGTGTCTTGTGCGAATTGAGTTAATAATCAAAGTAAATAAAGAGAAAGGTTTTTATAGTGGTTCAGCTCCGAAAAAGATGAGCTTACGTCCACTGTTTTTCCACTATTTTATGGAGAATTACAAGCACTCAAAGTTACAATGTCTCGTCTGGAAATTGGAAAACTGAAAAGCAATTGGAATACTCCAAACTTTTTTTTTCTCTTCGGAACATTGAGTCCCCTTTATATAGGTAAAGGTAACCTTATGTCCCTATGATCCTAATTGTGTAAACAGGTAACTATACAATCGGGTAACATAAATTAAGTAACAACATAATTGGATAACCACTCAAAACGGGTAACTGGTTGATCATAAATAGGAGACTTCTGTTTCCCTTTCTTTGTAAGTTTCCTGTTTGACATAGCATATACTTGTTTCCCTTTTCTTTCGGAAGAGGTCGAGCACAGAGAAGGTCGCACATAACTTATGCAAAAAGAGGTCACACAACTATACAGAGGAGGTCGCACATAATCTGTGGAAGAGGTCGTACATATCCAATATGGAGGAGGTCGAACTTAACCCTCCTGCGACCTTAGGATTTTAGATCGCACAACAATAGGGCATATTGGAAACAGACTTGGGAAGTTCTGAAATTAAGCTGCATAATTTTGACAAATTGAAATCTTTTAGTGTCGAAGAGTTTATAGTTGACGGGGAAAACACCTTAAAAAAAAAAAAAAAAAAAAA
>JXTB01000230.1:120664-150694 GCA_002914805.1 Parasponia andersonii | reverse complement strand
CCCCCCCCCAAGTCTTGAATTACTTAGCTTGTTCTTGTTTTGGACATGTTATCCGAAAATAGAATAAAAATTGAAGCTTGGGATCTGGGTCAATGTTTCCTTATTCAAGATTAATGGTTGAGTTTTGATTAATGTTTTCATATCTCTAGCTAAATGGGTATTTTATTTATCAACTTGATTATGTTATTCATGGTAATTTGAAGTATATATTTATGTATGTAGTTTTCTTTGATGTAGGTTGGAAGAAAACCTCTTGTTTGCGTGCTTGGAGTGCCAAATCACATGACGTATGCAGATTTCTGCCAGTTTTGTGGTTCATTTATTCAGCACATATTGGAAATGCGGATTGTCAGGTTTCACTTTGGATTTTTATTTTTTTTGCTGATTACATTGTTGAAATTTTTTCTTGATTTTATTTTTTTCGTCTTGTTTGTGGTTTTAGAAATGATGGAATGGATGATCGTTATAGCATTTTGATTAGGCTTGATAGTCAAGACTCTACTGATAATTTTTACAAGCACTTCTATGGGAGCCGATTCTCATCTCTAGAGGTATTATTCAGTTGCCCACATCTTCACACTAGCACATATGTGTGCGGGAAAAGGTAACTTACAGTGTCTTTGTCTCCTGTTTTTTTTTTTTCTGTTTTTTAATTGAATGTAGGCAGAGGTTTGTCGTGTGCTTTTCACGGTGGATGTGCAATACACTGGTTCAATTGAACATGCACAGCCATCCCCAGCCAGCTCAGCCGAGCAGCCCACTTGTCCAGTTTGTCTTGGTATGGTTTTTTCGTTTTGATATTGTCTATTCTTGTAATGTATGGGGAGTGTATCTAGTGCTATTCTTCCATAGAGCTGATATAACCTAATGGGTTGGAGCCTTGAAGAGAGATGCCCAAAGTTTGGAAGAAAAAAAGTAACAAATACCAAATCTAAATATGTATGACCAGGGTCCAGGGTTATGTCAGAATGCATGTTTCAGATTTGCTCTTTTTAAGTTGTTTCCTGTTGTTCTTTTCATCTTATAGTATCCTTATTTTACAGAGAGATTAGACCAAGACATGAGTGGAATTCTCACAACTATCTGCAACCACTCTTTTCATTGTTCTTGCATTTCAAACTGGTCAGATTCTTCTTGTCCGGTAAGTATTGTTTGTAGTTGCAGTGCCTTCTCTTGGTCCGTGTGTTGTGATCATGCCCTTTGTGTACTCATGCATGGAATTTCTTGGGCTAGACCTAGAAGAGAGTGCGAAGCAATGATTTTTATTTTTTGAGAATGCTAATTACTCTCTCTTTTGTACTCTATTTTACACTCTCTCAATCTCGCTACTTGACACGTGAATTCCACTACGGTTTTGTTGTATTATTAAAATATTAAATTAGATAGTAGAATCTACATGTCTAATAGTGATATTGGAAAGTGTAATAGAGAGTGAGAAAGATAGCATTTTACAGTCCTCTTAACCTTTATATTTCTGCTTTCAGCTAAATTGTTAATAAGTTATGGTTTGCTTACCATATGCTCTTCAGGTATGCCGATATTGTCAGCAGCAGCCAGAAAAATCAATTTGTTTTATTTGCCAAACATCTGAGAATCTCTGGATGTGTGTTATCTGTGGGTTTGTTGGCTGTGGGAGGTAATAAGTTCTCTGTCATACTCGATTCGTCATTCGACTTAACACACGCAAGGGTTGCTCTGTTGAATATTAGTTTCTCTGCCTTTTTTTCCTTTCCTTTTCTGTGTTTTTCTTGGTAATGCAATTGCTGAGTCTAAAAGTTTTGGCATAGGTACAAAGAAGGACACGCCATAGGACATTGGAAAGAAACACAACACTGTTATTCTCTTGAATTGGACACACAACGTGTATGGGATTATGCAGGAAACAATTATGTTCACCGTCTTATACAATCGAAAACTGATGGGAAGTTGGTTGAACTGAATTCTCAGTGTCTTCATGCTAATGATGGGTGTGGAAGCTGTGACTGTGTAGATTATGGATTTAGCGAGGCTCTTTTGAACAGTAGAGTCGAAGCTGTAATGGATTTTTTTTCTTTATTCTAATTGATACTTACAATATCATTTTTGTTATGGTTTTTTCAATATGCCCATACCTATATTTCTAAATTTTATCTGCAGATTGTTAACGAGTACAATGAGCTGCTTACTACCCAACTTGAGAACCAAAAATCAGTAGGTTATTTCTTTAATTTCACTGAAAATTTTCTTTTTTTTTAACTTACTTGCCATCTGTGTTCTGTTTCACTATCACATGGTATGACTTTGCCACAGTACCTCTGTGGTGGTTGGTGATCACTGATCAATGGACGATGATGTGAACTTCAGAATATGTTCAATTGTTATGGTTATGGATTGTCCATTAGAATGCTATCTTCCTCCGCCACATAATTTCCTTTTCTGGGTGGAGTGATACCCTATGTTTTAATTGCAGTATTTTGAATCTTTACTGCAAGAAGTCAAAGAAGAAACTGAAAAGGAAATTTCTGTTGCTGTGGAGAAGGCTGTGACCCTAAAACTTCAGAAGATGCAAACTAAAATGGACAGATGTCTTAAAGAAAAGAATATTCTTGACGATGTAAGTCTTAGCCTTCGGTGCTTGGTGTTTCTTGTGGCTTCTTGAGGATTTTTATGTGCATAGGTCTCTAATTGACAACCATGCAGTTATTATCACAGATGTGCCTTAGCATTGTCACCTGACAGCAATATTCCAGTTTCTAAAATTATTCATGGTTCTGCATGCAGCTTAATGAGAATCTTTTGAAAAATCAGGAGATTTGGAAAGAAAAGATAACTCAAATTGAAGACAGGTATTGGTCTGCCCCTTTATATATGTATATATATATATATATGATGTTTGTTAGTAATATTACAATAAGTTTTCCATTCATTTGTTTGCTTTACAAGTTCTTGAATCAGTGGACAAAAAGAAACTTTCCTGTCATCCTTCATGTGATTGAAAATTCAAGTTTTGTTTATCAGGATGGATTGCAGTCCCATGAGAAAGGGATTTGGATGATTTATTTTTTAAAGTAAAAGAGGGTGTACTCTGTCATCTCAAGTCTAAATATTGCTTTCATTCTTTTCATATTGCCAGCACGAAGCACTCTTTTACCCCATGCGCTTTTTGCTTGGTAGAATAGAGAAGCTCATCTTGAACCTTTCTTTTTCCAGTCTTCTTATTGATAACTTAAAGCTAACATCTTATTATTTGTTTATTTGTTTCGGGAGGATATACAAGTGAATTGCCGAAAGATTAAAATATTTTAGTTTTGCCACGATAACATGAATCTTTCGTATCTTATCAGGGAGAAAAAGGCTTTGAAACTGAAGGATGATAAGATTAGGGACTTGGAGGAACAGGTAATACAAGATTTTTGAACATTTTTATTGTTTATTAATACAATTAAACAAACAAATAATTAAAGGAGAGTTGGTAAGAAATTACAGGCAACCTCTCAACTTTGAGCTCTGGTTGCTTTCACAGCTTTGTGAGAAACATGTAAACTAATGGAACCTCCTCTACTATTATTTCACTTTTTACAGCTTCGAGATCTAATGGTATACCTTGAGGCAGGGAAGACAATGGAGCAGCTATCAATGTCGGACGAAATCAAGGATGGAACTCTCTTGCCAAAGCCAATGGAGTCCCCTTCTAAGAGTGTTTCTAATGGTAATAATAACAGGAGGAGGACCTAAGGTTTTGAAGGACGGATATTTCTTGTATTATCGTTGATATGAACTGCATGTGTTCTTATGATCATTGTCCCCAAGCTGCATGGTTCTTGTTTACCAAGAACGCGAGCTGGCTAAGAGGGATCAAAAAGGTCTCGTTACATGTACAGATGCGGGTATGTATGATTGATAGCCCAAGTTCGGTTGGTAATTTAAAATATTGACATGATTCCGGTAATTAGTGGATGCTAATTGGTATTCTTTAGTACCCAATGTAGTTTTCTTTGCCATTGCCCACTGGGAATCAAACAATATTGAAGTTTTTTGTAACGCCAACGCCCACGGGGAATAAATATGATCTGTTTTCATGGAATTATACGCGACTCTTGTCTCTGCAATAAAATTTGTGTTACCTTTCTTCATTGTTGTCACTGTTAGGATATTGCATTATTGCCTTGTTAAGGATTAAGGGTGGTGAATTGGGCGTTGAATTGTCGTTTTGAGACGTTAACAATTAAATGATGTATTTTTATTTCTTCATGCAATGTCATATCGACTGTCGCTTGGTATGCCAATGCGCTTTCACTCTTTAGTTTGTTGCGGTTGGAGTAGAAATGACAGAATGACGGATTGGGTGCGGTATTTTAAACTCTTGAAAATCAGTTGTGATAACATGCGTCTTACCACCCATTAATCATTTTTTTATACGCGGATATTGTGCAGTTATTAACATAATATAACCTGGAAAGTTTTCCCACTATGCGTTATTTATATTAGTATATAATTATATATATCGAGATAGACACGAAAAGAGATTATGCTAATATCTTTTTTTTTTTTAATCATTCTCGCGTATTTGTGGTATGAATATTCCTCTTTCTAATTATTTTCTCTATATAAAAATAATATTAAAAATACTCAAAATTGTACCAATAAGTATATATATTTTTTCATAATAAAATGAACACAAATCATATAATTAATAGGCATGACTCATTATAATTATTATTATTTGAGTAAAGGCATGTCACATTATTGAGTCTAATGTTTAGATGTAAATTCTATATAAGTTTTGTTATTGCTCTATGGTGATTCAGGTTTGTTTTTTATTTTATTTTTTCAATTCAAGAACTAAAATAAGAATTAAGGTTTTTTGTTATGCTAATACTTTTTTCGCATCATATTCACGTATATGTGGTACAATTATTCTTTGTCCTAATTATTTTCTCCACTTGAAAGTAATATTAGAAATACACCAAATTGTACCTTACAAATATTAATGTATTTTATAATAAAATGAATAGACATGTCTCATTATTATTATTATTATTATTATTATTATTATTATTATTATTATTATCTTCGTAAAGGCACGTCACATTATTGAGTCTAATATTTAGATGTAAATCCTATGTAAATTTTGTTATTGCTGTACAGTGATTCATGTTTGTTTGTTTGTTTGTTTTTTTTTTTTTTATTTTGAATTCAAAAACTCAAATAGGAATGAAGGGATTTTTTTTTTTTTTCGTTAGACAGTAGGAAGAGGAAAATTGATCTCTAAACCTCAACATTAAAGCGCCTTGTTACTTAACATTCTAAATTTACAACCACAAATTGGAACATAGGTTAGATTAAACAATTCACCAAAATGATAAGAACTCCAATAACGAGCAATATGACAATAATTATGAGAAACGCGAGATCTATAAAAACGACATATCTTGAAAAACGACACACGACGATATTTTTCAAACAACAGTACAAAACAACGACAATGTATAATCCACAATATGCTATAAAACAACTCAGCGGGGAAAAAGATAAAGAAAGAAAAATTCTACATAACTACGATAAATCACGGAAGGAAAATATTTAGGAACATGGTGTACACTACAAAAATACCATAACGACAACAAAGCTTTGCTTCTAAAACGGCAACACGTTTTATGAGTGACAACATTACTGAGGAACGACAATTCATAAAGTGGGAAGACGGTTAAAACGACATCTCTGCCAAACAACATGCTGTGTTGTACAGAAGAAACAAGATCCACTCCAGACAAGGTAACTACGTGTCCGTATGCGTGGCAGAGAGTAAAAACCGTCAAGTCTCAAAATACGGTCCACATATATAAGTAGTTGCAAAATTGCATATTCTGAGATCAACGCAGAAGATCGGGACCCGACGCCATCTATTTTATCTTCTTCCTCAGGATCACGACCTGGCCCTTTTTCAATGTTATCATCATCATCATCGTCAACTATTCTAAAAGATTAATCCGGTTCCAGGTACGATATCGGATTTGATTTATTTCCCTTATTCCAGTTTTTGTTCTTCCTTATTTTATTTTAGTTTTTCAATTATTCTAGGCATTTAAATGATTGATGGGATTTTGTTTAACAAATTGGGTTTCCTCCAATTTGGTTGGATTAAGATTTGGTGATGTTTTCCTCTCTAAAAAAGATTTGGTATTTGTCGTTTGTTTTTTAGATTTTGATCGATGGGTTTGTTTATAAGAATTAGTTCTTTTAAACGTTGGAATTAAAGTTTAGGATTGCTTGATTAGGCTTTTTTCCTGCTTAGTGTTCTCATTCCAATAACTGATTTTTCAGACATTGTATATATATATATATATATATATATATGTATGGTGATTTTTCTGGGACTAATAATTGGGAAGGGGTTCTTCCTAATCCCTTTTTGAGAAAATGGTTGGTTTGTATTTTCTTTCATGAGATTGTCTTATTTATTTCTACCATTTCTTCAGGTTGTTGCTATTTACTAATCTGTAGAAATGGGGAGGCTTCTATTGATGGACGGATTACCGGACCAGTTAGTTTGGGAGATCTTGAACAGAATTAAGAAAACCACTGATAGAAACTCTGTGTCTTTGTCATGTAAGCGCTTAAACAATTTGGATAATGAACAGCGGCAATCTCTTCGAGTTGGTTGTGGATTAGACCCTGCAAATGAAGCTTTAACTTCGCTCTGTAATAGATTTCCCAACTTGACGAAAGTGGAGATAACTTATGCCGGTTGGATGTCCAAACTTGGAAAACAACTGGATGACCAAGGGCTTTCCATTCTTTCTAGTCGCTGCCCTTCTCTCACTGACCTCACATTGAGCTACTGCACGTTTATTACTGATGTGGGTCTTTGCTACTTGTCTTCTTGCTCCAGACTTTCGGCTTTGAGGTTGAATTTCAACCCGAGATTAACTGGCTGTGGTATTTTATCTCTTGTTGTTGGCTGCAAAAACTTGAGCATTCTCCACCTTATCCGGTGCTTGAATGTTAGTAGTGTCGAATGGCTCGAGTATCTTGGCAAGCTTGAAGCGCTTGAGGATCTCACAATCAAGAACTGTAGAGCTATTGGGGAGGGAGATTTGATTAAGCTTGGTCCAAGTTGGCGGAAAATAAAACGCTTGCAATTCGAGGTGGACCCTAATTACAGATACATGAAGGTCTATGACCGTTTAGCTGTGGATAGATGGCAAAAGCAATGGGTGCCTTGTGAAAATCTGCAAGAGCTTAGCTTGGTAAATTGCATCATAAGCCCCGGGAGGGGTCTTGCTTGTGTGCTGGAGAAATGTAAGAACTTGGACAAGATTCACTTGGACATGTGTGTTGGGGTAAGAGACTCTGACATAATAGGCTTAGCCCAAAAATCAAGAAACCTCCGTTCACTTTCCCTTCGAGTGCCTTCAGATTTCTCCCTTCCTCTGTTCATGAACAACCCTTTAGGCCTAACAGATGAAAGTCTTAAAGCCTTGGCTCAGAACTGTTCAATGCTTGAATCCATTAAGATATCCTATTCTGATGGAGAGTTTCCTTCATTTTCGTCATTTACTTTAGATGGGATTCTTGCTCTGATTCAAAGCTGCCCAGTGAAGGAACTTTCTTTTGATCAAGTGTATTCCTTCAATGATGTTGGAATGCAAGCACTTTGCTTGGCTGGGTATCTCGAAACCTTAGAGCTTGTCAGATGCCAAGAGATCAGTGATGAAGGGCTGCAGCTTGTGACCCAATTTTCCCGACTGCGAATATTGCGCCTAAGCAAGTGTTTGGGGGTAACCAATGATGGGTTGAAGTCACTTCTGAGTTCTTACAAACTGGAACAGTTGGCGGTCGAGGATTGTCCTCAAATAACTGAGAGGGGTATGGTAGGAGCTGCAAGATCCATTTCTTTCAGGCAAGACTTGTCTTGGATGAACTGAAATTCTTACTTCCTTCGTATGCATTATGTATATATCTATCCATGCTTATGTTCTCTACGTAACTATGTGTAATGGCTTTCTCTTTGCATGGCTTTCTTCTTACATTGATGTGAATAGTGCACATGTATCAGTCTTATTCACTTCTCAATGAAAGTAATTACAGAGATTGGTATTGATTCTATCTTTTGTCATATGACATGGTTCAGCTTTAAATTTCCCTACAAACAAGCTTGAACTAAATCGACTAATCAACTCAATTATTGCAAGTCTTTTGATTTCTTTTATTTTAATCAAAACTACCAGATATCCCAGTGAATCTGTTCTCAAGATAGAATTTTTTAAACCATAATACTGCCCATAAAAGCTTTTTAAACACTCGAAAACAGCAACAAGAACAGGAAAAAAAACGTGACTTCTCTCAGAGATTTTCTCTGACCTCCCGATCTCTTCCAGATTACGATAAACCAAATCTTAGGCCATCTTCGGATCAACGGGTGATGGTGGCAGAGAAGAGTGTCGTGATGCAGCATTCCGGTAGTACAATATGTAGTCAGGGATACATGGACTTGGATTGCATGAGGGTGATCACAAAGCAATGCAATTTTCTCATACACGTCATTTTTTTCCTTTTTCTTTCTTTTTTTTTTTTTTTCAAGCTGAATGAACAGCGAGACTTTACATTTCAATGAATCAAACTGGCAACCACATGGGGGCGCATCCCCTAAATAACCATGGTCCAGTCATCGAACGAGTATGAGACCTGTTGGCAAGCAAATCACCTGAAACATTCCAGCTTCTAGGAACGAAAACAGAGCTCAAACCTCTGAAACTTTGAAATTAAGTTAAGAACATGATAGAATCAGGAAAGAGAAACCCAATCTGCAGGAGCAAATTGTTTTGACAAAGCCTCAATATCAACTAAACAGGCAGAGTCAATCACAATAGTACTCCTCCAATCCTGATCTAAAGACATGATCACGGCAGTATAAATCGCCTTCATCTCAGTCTCCAACGCTTTTACAGCAGTACTCGCCTTGTAGACTAACCACAAAACCTTCCCAGGAATATTAGGGTGCACGTGACATACATGTCAGCAATGTGCTTCCATCCTCAACGATTTTTTTTTTTACCTACGCATGCATGCGAATGAAAGGAACAAACTATAAATTATTTACAAAATTAAAGTTTTTATTTAATAAAAAATTTAGAATTTCAAAATTAACCCAAATTTGAGCTGGGTTGAAAAAGATAAAATAAAAAAAAAAAATGAAAGAGGCTGCGTTAGAAAGGAGGCTGATCATATTCGACTAGAATTGAAAATTTTCAACTACGGTTGAAATTTTCGACAAGGGTTGAGCCATCGATTAAAGTCAGTCAAAACAGCTGGGATTGACAACTGAACAAGTTTGACTGCAATCGGAATTTTCCGACCCTAGTCGAACGGAGACACAGATGGGATTGGGTTTGCGGTGGTGATAGGGTGCTATAGGTATCAATGGTGGTAGAAAAATTTTGAGATTTGTTAGAAAAGAATGTATTTTAAGATTTGTTACATATATCTAAGTAATTTTAGTTAAGTGACATAATAAGGAGGGGTAATTCTGAAAATATTTATGGATATAAGTTCGTTTTTTTTTTTTTTTCTTTTCAATTATAAGGGCCTTAGTAGACTCCTTAGGTATATATATAACCCAATTTATTAACCCAATTTATTTTTTATTTTTTATTTTTTGTGGAGCACGTTATCACATGTGCTGCTTAGTACGTGGGTTGTAGCCCATTAGAAAATTTATATATATCGTCTTATACTTTTATTATTCTATTAGTGTATAGTGCTAACCACCATAAATAATTTGTAATGTTCTCATAAAAAATAGAATAATTAATTACATTTTTATACCTTACGTTTTGGCTGTTTGTTCAAGTTATATCTTGCATTTTAGTTATTATCAATATTGATCTTCAAATTTGAAATACCTTACGTTTTGGCTGTTTGTTCAAGTTATATCTTGCATTTTAGTTATTATCAATATTGATCTTCAAATTTGAAATTTATAAAAAATTTATACCTTCTTCGGTTTAAACACCAATTTTGACCTTAAGTTTACTAAAATACACTTTTTTTTACTTGGATATATATATATATATATATAATACTTAATTTAATTTTAAATATAATTAAATTTAATAGCTAAAAGAACAAAAATTAAAAAAATGTAATTAAAAAAATGAAAAAACCTATGAATATTAAGTATTATTTACAAACATATTTATCAATTTTAGTTAAGTTTTAAATTTGAACTTCTTTTAAAATATATATTTTAAAATTTATAGGGTACTTTGGTAAACATAATGGTTAAAGCTAGTATTTGACTTATGGAGGGTATAAATTTGTTACAAGTTCTAAACTTAAAGGTCAATATTAATAATAACCAAAACGTAAAATATAAACTAAATAAATAATCAAAATATAAGGTATAAAAATATAATTATCTCAAAATAGAAAGTCAAATTAACAAAAACTACTAAAGCTTGCTTGAAAGTGGTTTAGCATGGTCAAAAAAGGTGTCATGTTTTTCCAAAATATGTTGAATTATATATCTATATAAACGAAAAACAAAAGTAAAATTAATATGTTACCCAATGAAGCCATGATTTTCGTATTTTTTTTAAGGGATAATTACATTTGCATACCTTACATTTTGACTGTTTATTTAATTTATATCTTATATTTTAGTTGTTATCAATATTAATCCCTTATAGTTAGAACTTATAATAAATTTATACCCTTTCTAAGTCAAACACCAATTTTGATCATTGTATTCGCCAAAATAAGCTTTAAGGTTTAAATATATACATTATAAACAAGCTCAAATTTAAAACTTATCTAAAATTGATAAATATATTTATAAATAATATTTAATACTTATAGATTTTGTCATTTTTTAAATTATATTTTAAAATTTTTTTCTTTTAGCTATTAATTTTATTTAGTTTTGAATTTAAATTAAGTATTAAAATATATCTTTAAATTTTAAAAGAATATTTTAGTAAACTTAATGGTCAAAATAGATCTTCAACTCATAACTTAATGGTCAAAATTGATCTTTGACTCATAGAGGGTATAAATTTTTTACAAGTTTCATATATGAAGATTAATGTTGATAATAACTACAACATAAAGTATAAATTGAACAAATAGACAAAATACAAGGTATAAAAATGTAATTAGCCATTTTTTTGGTATAAACTAAACCAACTGATTACTCAATATATATTTTGACTCAAAAAAATTAGTAATTGTATATTTAGCAAGAAAAAATATTATATAATATTCTTAAATTCTTATGATTAAGGAAATATTATGCCAACTAAAAGCATAGTTTATAGATTACAACACCTATGGATGGAATAAGGAAAATCGGGTTTAGGACCTTTATGAAAAATTAGGTGAAATATACTCCATTAATACTAAGTTTCAGAAAATACACTTCTGTCAATAGTATTAGATTAAATATATCCTTATTAAAAAATAGATGTATAAAAAAAACTTATATATCCTTAAGTTGAGAGCGCTAGACAATGATATTGATAGCTAAACAAGGTATCTAGGAATTTGATAAAAAAAAAAAAAGAAGAAAGAAAAAACAAAACGTATATTTGAGTGTTTGACACTAGACAATGTGTCAAGAATGCTAGACATAATGTCGAGCAGTGCCAGATATCATGTCTAGCAACTCTCAAAAAAGAGTCCTGCATTTAAAATAATTTAAAACTTTAAAATGTGTATTCGCCAAAAAATTATAAGGAGGTGTGTATTTCCTCAAATATACTATGGCAAAAGTTTATTTTGCAAAGAATCCCAAGGTTTATTCATATCAACGCTTGATTTCAATAAGAGAACTATTAAAAGCTTTGGGTGATTGATTGTAATTTAACATTTTAGTTGTATCATAAATAGGGGTAAAATTATACTTATATTAGGCATATTTATCCAATTTAATCTGTACTTTTTTTAGCATATTACATCTAATCTGCACTAAGTGTGGATTTTATAAATTACATCCAATATAATCTGCATAAAATATTTTTACCAATCTAATCTGATCAGCAAATAAATGGATGGGATCAATTATTTTCGATCGATTACTTAGTCTTGATTAATAATGCCTTGTAACTTGACTATATCTTGGTTTTTTTTGCTTTGAATTATATATTTTTTTGCATAAATTTATGTTTTTTTATTTTAGAAAGTACTAATCATGTATGGTAGGTTGAATGATAAAGTTTTATACATTAAACTACTACCAATAGAAAATTTTATAATATATATGAATCATAAAAAATGCATAAATTATATATTATGTATATATATTTTAAATATAGATTAAATTGAATTGGTTACATTTAAGGTGAAAGTATATCGCAAAAGTGCGGATTTTAGAAATTCAATCCAATCTAATGTACATAAATACGAATATCCGCTTTTGCATATTGGATTTGATTGATTTGTGCGGATTAGTACAGATATCTGCCTTTGTATATTAGATTTGATTGATTCGTGCAGATTAGATTAGATTGGATCATGTATACTTTAAACACTCCTAACTTAGATGTAATTTAAATAATGAATAAAATTGGCAAGGGTTTAGGTCTCTAGCTACCACCATTTTTTCCTTTCCTATCCCTTCATTAAAATAGACCCTTTACAAAATTTAAAAATTTCAAACACTTTATTTCCCCACATGTTTTAGGTTTAAATTTTATTAGTTCCAAAATTAATCATTAATTGCAATGATAAGGGCGTTTAGTTAGGGAAGGAACGAAGGGATTGAACTAGGCATATGTAATCTAATTACTGTAAGATAATTTTGTGGATGTTTTAAAGAATGATTTTAAATCTAAATGATTCAAAGACACGAATTATTGTAATAAAAATATAATGAAATTTCCTACTCATTACTCATTTTTTTCTTTCCAAAAATCTCACAGCGTGAGGTAATATTATCAAGAAATCAGCATATATATTACGAAGTCACAATAATTATATAAAACCAATCAATCAACCAACCAATGTCACTAAGAATAATGCTAAGTATCCCAAAATTTATATTAAATTTTTAATATTAATATATGTGACATGTAAGTTGTAAAGACCAAATTTATAATAAAGATATAAAGGTAATTTTAAATAAGGGTATTTTAGTAAATGTATATTTTGGAATTTAAAATAAAAATAAAAAATAAAAAATGTAATTGAGCATTATTAAGTCTAGGTTTATTTGGATGAAAATGTAAAGAAAGTTTTAAACCAGGGACTAAAATGAAATTTTTAAGGGCAAAAATGAAAGAAATTCTTAGAAATCAGTCAAAGTATAAATAGCGAAAATAGTGCCTTTTAGCTCAGCTACTGACACGTGTCCCACTAACTCCATAATTTTTCTATAAATCCCTCCATTCCTTTCTTCTCTCGACTTGAGGCCCCAGCATCATTAAAGAGCTCAAAGCTCTATCGACAGCCACTGTGGGCACCCCACCCATTCTCCTTGTGGACACGCAGTCTAGGAAGCTCTTCCATTTGCTGACGATAAAGTGCCGCCAACCACCGCCCGTGCTCACGCCGCTCAGTCATGTGGAGGAGCCTTGGAAGCCGCAATTGTTGTTCTCTTTTTTGGCAATTTTAGCTACCAATTCTAACTATCAGCCATCGTGGAAGATCGAGGACTTCTCCTCGAAACTAACCCGATAAGTTTTGGCTACTATTTTCTGGCAAGTAAGCTCTAGTGAACAATTGACTTAGCATAATTGAATAGTATATGATTTATTGTTGATAATTAGTATAATTGCTGGAGGAATTAATACATAAAAAGGGATGATTGTTTATAGGAAGCTGAATTTTCGATTGTTAGAAATTTCAAATTGAAAAAATTGGTATTCTTGCAATTGTTTTATGAAAAGTGGTATTTTAGTAATTATTTTTGCAAACAAATTATTTTGGTCATGAAACTATAATGAAGTAAAAGAGGAGATTAAAACATGAACGAATATGTAGTTTGTGTTGAAATGAAATCTAGAAATGAGATAATTTTTGAATAGAAAATGTGGTATTTTCCTAAATATTTCTAAAAATGATATGTTTATAATTATTTTTGAAAAGTAATTATTTAAGTTGTAAAAAATATATGGTGTGAAAGAGGAGATTGAGACATGAACAAACATGATTTTGTGGCATTGAAATGATATTCGAAAATGTGTTAATTTTCAAATTGAAAAAAATGGACGTTCTTCAAATAAATTCCAAAAGAAGACATTTTTGTCATTTTCAAATTAGAGGCTCCTTTAATGCTTGGGACCTCAAACTAAATTCTAACTTCGAATTTAGATTCAGTGTGGTCGAAAGACAAATTTTTGATATAAAATATCACCATATTTTGAAATGGTACGAATTTTGAAACATAAGACTCGATATTTGTCTCGTTTTACATGCCAGAACTTAAATTGAACGAATTATATGTCCAACTAGCTATTTTTGGAGATAGAAATTTAGTTGTAATATTCGTTTCTTCATTCGAGGTTCCGTTGGAAAATCGAATTTCAAAACCAAGTGATTTAGAGTTTAAAAATGACCCCTAACCCTACAAACGACTGCCAAACAATGTCAAATACTCTCACTAGCACTGTAGCACTATCTAGTCACTCGATTGAGATAAGGGTTCAATTAATTGATTCTAAAATTTGGTTTAGTCGTGAATTTACCTATTTTGATTAAATATAGAATTTCATAAAATATTTTCATAAAAATATGAATATATTTGATTATGAGATAAATTGATAATTAAACTGCCTAGGAAGTATGTCATATTAGTCGACGTGCTGTATATTTTGTTTTGGAATTGTTTTTTTTGTAGTAGTTGGATTTTATAGGATTTACTTAAAATGATTGTTACACTACCAAAATTTCTAGAAAATGTAAATAAATTAAGAATTTGGTTTAGTGAATTGAATTTGGATTGAATTAAAAATATTGCATAATTTATTTGAGAATTTATAGAAAATAATACATATTATAATTCATGTAATTCATATAGCACTGTATTGCATATTCATCTCACATGACACTGACAAAATCACGGTGTTCTAAAAGTACATTGGAATATAAAATAAAAGAAAAGAAAAAAAACTCACAATCATCAACTAAGGTGGTTGGAATAAAACTCAGAGTCATCACATAGATAGCTGGAACTTATGTATGTCATATACAGTAGACATTACGGAATTAAGTGATATTTAATGTACTTGTGAAGACTTGAATAATATGTACTTGTTTTAAAATACTGCTTTACAATTGTTTGGAACGTTTAAACCTTTAGGAGTTGAATTCAATTGAATTTTTATAAAACTATTGAGTATTTTATTGACTATGCAGAAACTTAAAAGTAAGTATTTTAATATTGGTTAAAAACTTGTAATTGAATCTTTATTGAGTATTCACGTACTCATTCCACTACTTTCTCCTATTTTTAGGTATTGATTTATTTTATAGTAATTATTCGAGTGGCTTGACAAGCATGCTTAGCGTATACTTGCAATTCCATTCTGTTTTATTATTTGGTTCCTACTCCATATCATCTTTCCTTTCTATGTTAAAATTATTTAGCTAATACTAGTATATTTACTAAGTGGATGTATGAGAGTGATTTTGTTATTAAATTAAGTACTTAGAAATATAAATGATTTTATGTAAATTATTTAGACATTGGACCTAAGGTTTTAATTTGACTCATTTTACAAAAATTTATGAATTAATAACAAATGTTTCTAAACTAATTAATTAGAATTTCCTCTAAGCTTTAAATGAAGTCTTTCCTCGAGAAAATAAAACTAATAAAAAGTTTATTGATTATGAAATTTGCTTACTTTTAAGGACTAAAACCTAAAATTCTATGTACTTAATTTTCTGGAATTTTGGAAAATCACTATTTATCATTGTTTTCACTTAAAATTACTAAAAGTTACAGTTTTAGTTTTTTGTTCGTGACATGAATTATTATTTTATTTGTAATAAGTTCTAATACATTAATTGAATAGTGACAACTTATATATCATATGTGCTGATATTAAAAATTTAGTACAAATCTTGAAATAGCTAACATCATCCATATTATTAATGAAGGGGTATCCTATTGCCACTTTTTTATCCCCCTCTTCTCACCCGTTATTTACTATTTTTTAATGACCAAAACTATTTTGAGTGAAATGATAAATGGATCAAATAATATAAAGTAATTAACATAATACTCATTTTTAACTATATTTTCCTTTTTGCATATCCCTTAAACACAATTGACAAGCAATTCATCTAAAAAAAATCAAAACACTTTTAGTTAAATTAAGTTTCTAACGATCTCTCTTATGAACCCTAAAAAATAATTCAAGAACTTTAAACTTTCTCTCTGATGCTCCATAACTTAAAAATGATTCAAGAACTTTAACTCTCTCTTTCACTATTAATAATCTTTGAAAAATGATTCAAAAATTCTAACTCTTTTTAGTTCTCAAGAACCAAAAAATGATCTTATAATTCTCTCCCTCCCTCTCTCTAATACCCTAAAAAATAATAATCTTAAAATTCTTTAAGAAAATAATTCAAGAATTCTAACTCTCTCTGCTTCTTGAGAATAATTCAAGTAATTCAACAACATTAACGTTTAAAAAAAAATAGAAAAACATTCTTTTTTAAAAAGCAAAAATTATTATAGTTTTCAAAAATATTTCAAATCTCAAAAATTAGTTCCTCTTATAATGAAAAATTATCAAAAATTTTGGGGTGAGTTTTTGTCGAGAAAGTAAGAGGTTGAAGAAGAAGATAAAAGAATACGTATTTTTCAAAACTAACGAGTGAGGAAAGAAAAATTCATTTGACAGGAGCAACTTTGGACTAATAAGCTTTAATAGGGGTTGCGTTGAGAAAATGTTTAACCTCTAATTAAATTTTAAAGAGGAGTATTCTAGTTAGAGTACGGTAAGAAAGTAAAAAGAGGGCTCATTATAAAGGCATCCCTAATGAAATTGATCAGTACTCGAAAACTTTTAAGAGCCATAAAAAACACTTACCACATAACAAAATCTCCATTTCCTTCGAGAACTGTAATGAAGTGCTCAATCGAAGAACTCGACGGAGGCACCAATATTGACAACTTAAAGAAGCGGTTTTCCTGACCATTAGTGACACTTTCCCACTTAGTACTTTCATAAAAACTTTCCAGTTTTCATCATTTTTATTCTTCTTCAATATTTATCTTCTTCAGAAATTCTCACCCCATAAATACTTTAATATTTTTCATTTTTTAATGGATGAATAGACTTTTTTATTATGAGATTTTAGGGATTAATAAATCACCAATATTCTTTCCCCTTCCTCTTTCCATTTGTTTTTCCCTTTACTTTTGAAAGTTCTAAGTTCTTTGAGTTATTATTTCTAAAAACTCTAAATTTAAAAATCAACAAATCTTTAGAGGAAAAAAAACTCACCTTATATATCAAAATCGTAAGAATTCACGATATGATCAATAATTACAAAAACTTATCTAACTACATCAGAAATCTTGACTGTTGAATCCTTGAAGTGTTAAGTTGATAATAAGAACCGATGGGGGAGGGAAGGGGGTGGGCGAAAGTGGGGCCCGTGGCCCCAATTAATTTTTTTAAAATTTTTATATGCAAAATAATTTCTTTTATTCCTATTTGGCCCAGTTAAAAACAATTTTATCCCCATTTGATACATCAATTCACTTTTAAAATCACTTAAATATAACGTATTCTTTCGTTTAATTTTCAAAACAAATATTGAGAACAAATGGAATTTGAAGACTTTTCATTTTTTAGACGTATTTTTCATAGACTTTTCTTCTATGATAATGATTAAATAAAGATAAATTTTAAATTTTAGATGATTTTTTCAACGTAAATTCTACTTTATTATCATTTAGAATATTTTTGTGAGGTTTTAGAATTTTGGTTTGTCATTTTTTGCATTTAAAAAATTGCTTTACCTTGCCTAAAAAAAAAATTAAATTAACGCTCCACTACAAATTGATTCTCTGCCACTGAATTAAGAACAAATGCTATTTTAAAAAAAAAATCAACTTTACATGTTCGAGGGAAAGAGCTAACTGCTATGTATTGAGTTTATTATATTGCTAAAAGTTTTACGTATGATATTAATATAATTCCGTGTAAGGATAGTTTTATAAGAGAGAATTTTAAATTAATTAATTATTTAAAAAGAACATAGAGGGGAGAATACGTGGCAATAGAGAGCCACCCGATCGTAAATAAGAAGTTTTAATAAACCTTAAACTAGCTTTGTTTTATTGGGTAGCACTTCTTAGAGAAAGTAATAAAGTGTGGTTTCGAAAATTCAAGCACTCAAACACTCCCAAGTGACTTTTAAAGTTATGCTAAATAGGTCCTTGGTCCTAAAGTACATGTAAGAATATTCAAAAGTTATCCCAAGTTTTATTTTTTCTTAGAAGTTAAAAATATTCAGAACTTGGCAGGGATGTATAACAGTATAGAGTTTAACCTAAAATAATAACTAAATTAACTGCGCAACCTGAAATTGAACATCTACTACAGTGTCTTTCCAGCGACCAGCATTACTAAATAACTATACAAAAACAAAATAGAAGTAACGAAAAGAATTTGCAAAACGGCTTCACAAAATTACCCAAAAGAGAACAAACAAAGATTGCGCAATTTGGGCATTTTCTCATTTCCCATACAAAGCCATGAAAACTTGCAAATACGAGAAACTCGACACAAAATTTTACACAAATCCAGAGTAGTACGTACAGAATCATTATAAAGATATCATGATAACATACTTTCTTTGTCATGTTCCTTGTTGGGATTTTCTAGTCTACTTTCTCTCTCTTTCTCGAAACCCAATCAATAGTCCCCCATGGCACGAGAAAGTTTCCCAGTCCAAAAGAGTGTCTAAATAAAAACACACAAATACCTTGGCGTGCTTTAAACTCACCTAGTCTTTCCCTTGGGAAAGCCATATTACTTCACTTTCTTCTAAACATAGATATGTTTATAGAGTTTGGTTATAAGGGTCTTATAGACCAACATTCTTTTTTGTCTCATTGAATGTTTCTTCAAATACCAAAGTAATAACCATCTTGGAATTGCCCCCAAAATTTAAAGAAGCATAACTCCAATCTTCAGACTACTCTTGCTTTGCGTGTGCATCTCTTGTTTGGACTTTGGAAAAAGAGATTATTAGATCGTTGGTTTGCATGAATTGTTAAACAACAAGGCAAAGGTGACCAGGAATATTGACTTGTATTAAAGTTTTCAACCTATGGATGGTTCGGTCTTAATAATGGAATAATCTATCAAAGGACCACTATTCACTCTAATGCCTAAAGGAGCACTGACCTATTTTTGTGTCTATATATATGATATGCTTTCCTTATTAAATATTTTGCTTATGCACATTGTTTGCAGTTACATGCACACTTTATTAAGAATGCAAATTAGATTTCATAGGTTTGCATGAAGTGAGGTTTCCAAAGCTGAAGCTGGTCGATTCCCCTTATTAATTTCTTTCTCACGTGAGTTTCACGTGTCTAATATTCAAAATCGTATGTAATGAAAGGTAATATCACACTAAATTAAGTTAACAATTGTAATTCTAAATTTTTTGAGGGATTTATATCTTAATCTCAGTACTGGAATTAGAATAGTTATTAACATAAGTTTAGGACTTCCTCAAAACAAAACACAAACAAGTTAAGTACTTTTTTTGGTCCAAAAAAAGTTTAAGGCCTGTGACAACATAATAACGTAATTATGTATTACTTTGACTTATATATAATTATAAATGAGTGTTCTCTCTCAAAAGAATAATTTACTCGAGTAATCCATCATCCAAGGAACATTATGGTATTTCCTTTTTCTCGATTTAATTTGGACTTTTCTCTTCTTTTCTTTACTCCCCCACCCCAAATGGGAGCTATAGAAACAAAATCATATCTTGAAAAATAAAAGTAGAAATCCACGGCAGTACCTTTGTCAACCGCTAGTGTGCTACCGTTTTAAGCAACTATTAGCCATAAATACAACCATGCATAAATATCACATTATTCTATCCTTTCAAAATACATAATCATTACTACGTTGAATTTGAAAACTATCGTAGTATTTATCATCAGAGTTATTAATTACATTAATGACAAGCTTTATTGCTATATTATTAGCACGGTTATATTTCATTCTTTTTTTCTATTTCCTATTTTCACATACATTACAATACAAAGCAAAAATTAAAAGTGGCAAACTCTTTCCAATCTCTTAATCTCACTTGTTTACTTGACAAATTAGCTCAAATTTTGTTTAACACTCAACATTATTATTATTATTATTATTTGGTATAGCGCATTTTAAAGATCATCAGGTCATAATCAAATAATATCTTTTTTCTCCCCAAGGATTTACTTCTGGATTGTGGGACCCACTAGTGACTGAAATGATCAAAACCTTTCATTCACAAACGATCAGAACACTTCTGGCGTACCGGTTCTTCAGGTGCATTCCCACGGTTTCTTCTGTGCGCCTGCGTAACACCTGAGCTCAGTACAAGTCCACTTATTTATTTATTTAAAATATTATCAGTCAAACAATCTTTTCCTTGACGACACCGTGACGCCTATCTATGCCTACATTACGCAATCCAACGGCTATCACAAAACCTATCAAAGATCTTTGTGATCCCGCGCCCCTTATTATCCGTCGGATTTTCATTTCCCTTATTACCCTTCTCTTCTTCCCCTATTCACGACCAATGCCCCTCTTCACTTCAACTCGTGAACACTAAACGGAAGGGCACACCTGGCAATTAAATAGTTAATTAACATTAAAAAATCTTAACTAGCATTCTTTTCACGTTAAAAGGCTATTTCATCAGGAAGTAAAAGAGAAACCCGTAATTATTTTTATATTTTTTTTCTCCATGATTGCACAAAACTCATTTCAATAAAAAGCTTCACGTATTCAAGTAAAATTAAATAGAAAATAGGGGTATTTACGACATCAAAAAGTATATCCGTTCCTGGCAAGGAAAGACAAGGGTGTAAATACATGAGGGATTACGGTCTTGTCGATATTGACAGGAAAATCTTTAATTATTATCGTAAAAATCTTCCTTTCTAGTATTAAATATTAATTTTGCTAAACAATAAAAAATGATTAAATAATTAATTAATCTTATATATAAAAGGGTAGACCTTGTATAATTCCACCAACTTCCACACTGTTCTTCATTTCGTTCCAAGGAACACCCGAAAAAAATAAAAGAGAAAAGAAAATGAACAGCAAAACCTTAGAAACCCTTTCGTTTCTACGCATGACTGAACCATTGCCACCCGAAACGTTTCGGATTCGAGCCGCAACGCCGTCGTTTTACGGCTCTAACTGGGGAACTCACTTGGCAATCCCGACGTTTTCGGGTCAAATAGCAGAACCCCTCGCCTCGGCTGCGGCGGCCACGTCATCTCCCTCTCAGCTCGGCAGTTCAAACTTTGAGGAAGCTACGGTTCAACAAAGCCCCCTGCCTCTGGACGGAATCGCCGCGGTCGTCGGCGAGTCCGTTCTTTTCGGCGACAAAACCGCCGAAAGAGGCGGCCCGAAACCCGAAATATCGGAGCTCGTTTCGGCTAAGAAGGCTAGCACTAGTAGTAATAATAGTAACACCAATAATAACTTTTCGGGGCAGAAGAACTATAGGGGTGTGAGGAAGAGGCCGTGGGGGAGGTGGTCGGCGGAGATAAGGGACAGGATCGGGCGTTGCCGCCACTGGCTCGGGACGTTCGACACGGCGGAGGAGGCTGCGCGTGCCTACGACGCGGCGGCGAGGCGGTTGAGAGGCTCCAAGGCTCGCACCAACTTCGAGATACCCTCGGTGTTGCCATTGATGTCGTCGTCGTCGTCGTCTGGTGGTGGTTCTTCGGCTTGTTCGGGTCGTGTCGGAAAGAGGTCTAGGGCGGCGGCGCAGAACGGGAGTAGTCGGCGCAAGTGTTCCGTGGTGACGTCAGCGGCTCATCTGTTCAGCAATATGAGTAATAATAGTAATAACATCGTGGCTCCGGTGGCTTCTACTGGTAATTATAATAATTCTGTGGAGCTTGATCTGAAGCTGGGAATAATTGATTCCGGTATTAACGCTAACAGTACTAGTGCTGGTGCTTCTTTTCCCTCGGTGACTATTTAGAGTGAAATGACACTAGGGTTTTTAGGGTGGTTTTTTTTTTTTTTTTTTGGTGGTGGTGTATGTAGCGGTAGCGGGAAATTCCGGTTTCAACTCCTCAGTCATAAGTCATCGGTAGTGCCTAGCTATATATATATATATATATATATATAATTACGTACATGCATGTAACGGAAGCAAGGACTTTTGCAGTAGTTTGGAGTACTGTGTGAAGAATATAGGCTATGCTTTTGGAATCTCTATATATAGGACTATGGTTGTAAGATCATGAAATATAGAACAGACTGTATTACACTATTAGTACTGTTGTAATCCCTACTCTCTCTCTCTCTCTCTCTCTATATGTATATATATATTTGCATAGTGTGTGCAAATGGGCATGCGTTAATTTCGACTTCGGCACAAGCTTTTTAATTAGTATTTTCAGAGGCACAATGGAATTGATAGTATTCTTATTTGGCTGTGTTGTATTACGAGCATGAAGATTCATTTTCCGTTGTAACAGAGTTGAGAGTCGTCGTTGTTTTATTTTTGTGCGCTTTAACACGCCTGAGAGAAAAAAATTTCCAGTTTTAATGGCTTTCCTTTGGTCATCTTTCGGTACAAACGAGTCACCTCTACTTTCGGCATATATGTAATATATTTACATAGAATATGCCAGTGTCAAGATTTAAAAATGATCATGAATTATCATCAAGCCTTGAAAAAAAAAAGTCTAATACGGTAGCCTAGTCCTAAATGGTTTTATCATTATAATATCTATGTGCCTAGGGGAAATCACTATTTTTTTGAAGCTAAAATGATGAGATTTTACTAGATTTGAAGGAAGTGGAAATTAATCTATAGTCTATATTTACATATGTAAGAAAAAGAGTGCATTATTAATAGTGATCGAGATTTATAAACGTCTAGTACTAAAGGATTCTAGGGCTATGAGAACGTCCCCCATGAAAGGCGGGTGCGATTTGGAGAAGTCTTAAGTAAGCATTAGAGGATGCAAAAGAAACAGTAGTTGTACACTAGTACTCTTGGGTTCAATTTCTGATCTCGACAGTGCCATGATCTGGTACAACTCCCTCATCATCACTCTCAACACCCGTGGACTATATCAGAAAGTGTCATATATGTTGGATATTGCCACCTGTATAATTACGTCACATATTATTTTTTTGGTCTTTGTATTGGAAGTCTAAAACAAATCATTTCCATCTAATTAGAGATTGGGTCTGTAGACAGCGTACTTACAGAAATATTAAACCCCGTTTTATCTGATCTGATTGACTGATAGCAACTCATATTGTGAGCTTGATCTTTAAAGTACTCCTCCTACCTCGTTCATCGATCGAGGAATCTTAAATTTTGTGTGCAATTGTAAAATCTTAAATTTGCAAGGAGAATTAAGTAATTTTAATTAAAATGTATTTTAAGAATTATATATTTTTGAATTAATTAAATTAAAATTTAAAAATATTTTAAATTAAATTATTGGTGTTGAATTTAGAAAAAATAAAATTTAGATATATTTGAAATAAAAGTAAAAAATATTTATCAATCGGAGAGAAAAATATAATTAAGGAGGTATTAAAGTTAAAGAATTTTTTAAAAATTTGTGACTTAAGTAAAATTTTAGAATTTTTTTTTCGGTCTAATCTGGTAGTGATACGTGTTCTACTACTAATAATTTCTGAAAATTGCATAAAAACTTCCATATTTTTTGTTTTTCTTCTTCGCAAAAGTCCCTGAAGCCACTCTCTCTGTTACTGTTCACCGATGCGCCACCAGCCACTGCCGTGCCTGACGGGCCTGCCCGCCTTGATCGGAAGCTGCCAACGAACCAATGTCGGGTGTTGTCGCCGCGAACTATCGCTCCTCACTAGAGAAAGGACCACCCGAAGTCATCGCCACCGAAACGGTTTTTCGCATGCCGTTTCTTCCTCCGATGTTCGATCAACTCGCTGTCACTATCGTTGAACTCGTCTCGACGTCAGGTTTCATTTCCGAATACTCTCGGCCTCTAACTCAGCTCTAGTGAGAAGTTGATTACGGTAGTATTTTTATAATATTAAATTTTGTGGTATTTTTTTAATTATTTTGAAATTAATTTATTTTGCCTGAGAAAATTATACCACGTGAAAGAGGAGATTGAAACATGAAATCTCATGATTTTGAAGTGTTGAAACGGTAATTATTGAATTGAAAAAGTGGCATTTTTCTAATTATTTTCAAAATGTGGTATTTTATAATTTTTTGATTTTCGAGCTCATTTAATTGTTAGGACCTTGAAACTGAGTTCTGACTTCTAATTTGGACTCATTAAGGTCAGGACATGAATTTTGATATAAAATATCATTATTTTTTGAAGTGGCACAAAAATTGAGAAAATAGCTCTGAATTACACCGTTTTGCGTGCCACAAGCTGTTTCTACACCGGAATCCGTTTTCGACAACCTTTATGTCTAATCCAATGTTTTTGAGTGTTTTAAATTCAGTGGTGATCTTCATTTCTCAATTTGAGGCTCCATTTGGAAATTCACTTTTTTAAGTGAACGTGTTGAAATCTGGAAACGACCGTCTGAACAACTGATCAATTGAGGACCTTTCTAGCGTCGTCAACTCAACATAATTACCATTTCGAGATAGGGGATTTAATTTCCTTATTTTCTATTATTTTTCATTAAAATTGGAATTTTTTCTAAAAAATGAAATTTCATGATTTTATTAAATTAAATTATTTAAATAATTATTTTAATGAATTGTGAACTTGTGAAATATTGTGGACTGCTCTAGATATTTTATCTGTGATTTTGTACTAGCTTAAATCTTGGGATTTGGTTAAATCTTAAGAACACTATTTTTGGATTTTTAAGTACAAAATGGATTTTCATTTAAAAATCAGACTATCTATACTCGGTAAGTATAGGCATTCAGTGCTCCTTCGTCTCGGTAGGATTAGACACACGAGTGTCTCTCCGATTTCCAGAGATAGATATTAGGCAAGGAGCACTCAATACATGTAGTATAAGTTACTCTAATTGTGATGAGATGGTGAGAGCTCATGTGAGGTGTTGATTTATGTGATGTGTAATTATGCTTGTTTTATTATGATTTTCTATATGTTTTGACCTGAACATCTGGTTTTGATTTTAGTATAGTTTTCTATACATGTTTTAAAAAGCTTAATAATTATAAAAATGCTTTCTAGTATTACTAACAATGCAAGTATTTTGAGAATTATAAAAAAACTTTTCCAAATAGGGAAATTGGATAACCTATTGGGCATTTTATGTTCACTCCTGCTATTTTCTCTACAGGTAGTGTCTAGTGTGACATTGGCGACCAACAAGCAGATTAAAGAGTTATCTTTTACTCGTAGTTCGTGATATAGTAATGTTAGGAGTGCAGATTTAAGATTTGTGTTTAAGTCTTGTCAAATAAATGGATTATGCTACTTGAATATATTTGTAAAATATATATACCACACTAGTTTGATATTGAGGTGTGAATAGTGATGCTCAATTAACTATTTGAATTTGGTTCTTCTAAATTATTCAGTCTATGTTTATTGGTAACTATGAACTGTAGGATAGGTTCACTGGTTAGAATTCAAAATGTATTTATTTATCGTGCTATTTTTAAAAAAATTCAAAATTCTTAAAATCTTTTCTTTATAAATTAAGGAATTTCTAATTCTAGCGAAATTCCCCTTCTGCTACTACCCCGAAATTTGAGTCGTGATAGCAATAAATTCTTTAATATAGCACATTTAATGCTTAGAACATTTTCCATATTTTATGCAAATCTGGATTTTCATCAATCACCATGCCAAAAAATTATGAGAATTGTTGACAACATTATTTTTTCCTTTGAACGATCCTCGATAAAACACAATGTGATTTGATAATGGAAAATTTATCTTTCCATTAAGTGGGAAAAGAAGAACAATTTTTTTATTGTGCAAGATAAGAAATTGTGAATCGAGCAAAGCAAAAAATGGGAGTGACTAGTAATAGCCACTGTGGGCAGGGTCGGAAAGAAAATATTTGTGACAATTGATAGGAGTGCCTGGGACTAATTGTGACATCCCATAGAAAATTGTAAGGACAAATTGGTCTTTTGACCCTAATAAAAAAAATAAATTTGGACGAATTTGGGTCTAGGTTCATTTGGGCAAAAATGTAAGAAAAGTTTGAAAATTGGGGTCAAAATATAATTATTCAAGGGTATTTTTGAGAAGATTTTCAGAAGACTGGGTCTAAGTGTAAATAAGCAAAACAGTGCCCAATTAATCAGAAGTTGACACGTGGTGCTACAGTTACAAAAATTGCTCATAAGTCCTCGCATTTTCCTATTCTTTTTTGATTTGGTCCCCGGAGCAAACCCAAAACCCGAAATCCAACGAAGCTCCGTTGAGCCACCTTCGGCATTCGTTGCCTGGTGCCACTGACTAGGGTCGATGCCCAGCTGTCGGACGAAGCTTTTGCCGCCAGAACCAGTCCCATCGGAGCTGCCGATCACTGGAAAAATGCAGAAAACATCGTGGCTTCTTTTCCTCACCGGAGCCGATTCCGGCAATTGTTCGCCGTGAAAGTGGTTGCCGTGGACTTGTCTCCTCAGAGGAAATCTGATGGTAGGTACCTCGTGTCTCAATTTTGCTCCATTTGATTTTAATTTTGTTCAACATTTTTGTGTATAATTGATTTTGAAATTGAATTTTCGATCAGACCGTTAGATTTTAAAACTGATATCATTTTTGGAATCTACTTTGAAAATGGTGAAAAATGAGATACATATTGACTATATTCCGAAATGGGCCGAAAAACGAAATCGGACGGCTTAGATTTGCCTTGATTTACATGTCGTGGGGCCCGCATCCAAATTTAATAAATTATATGTCTAACCTAGGGTTTTTGGGTGCTCTGAATTTAGTGGTGAAGTCCGTTTCATGATTTGAAGCTTCGTTTGATAATCAAGTTTTCAAACTAAAGTTTCGAAAACGACGTCCGCTCTTCCAAACGACATCCAAACGATGCCAAACTTTTTCTATAGCCTTGTAACGCTAGTTGGAAACTCGATAGAGGTAGGGATTCGATTACTTGATTCTAAAATTAATTTAATTTATGAATTTTACATATTTTTTAATAAATATAGAATTTCGTGAAATAATTTATAAAAGTTGTGTTTATGTCCATTTTGATCTAATTTGAGATATAAACTACATGGGAGACACGTCACATTAGTTGGTGTGTCATATATACTATTTTGGATTGATTTCTACAGGAAATTGGATTTTGGGGTTTTGATAGAAAATAGCTGTTGTAATGCCTAAATTTTTAGAGAAATCCAAAATGGTTTGAGAACTCACTTTTGAGGATTGGAAGTAATTTGATTAAAGAATACTACATGATTATTTTGAGATGTTGTGGAAATGGTGCATATCTTTATTCTGTTATTTATAAAACATTTGCGTATATATACACATTTATGATGCCCACATTGGGTAATCGGACTTACGATGCACACATCGGGTGATCGGACTTACAATGCTCCACATTGGGTGATTAGACTTATGGCGCCTCTTTAGGTGGCTCAGACTTACGAGTGATCTATTAGGATACTTCGGGCATCATGATTGCATACATAGATATATGTTGGCTGGAATTGATATGTACTGGTTTTGATGGATGTTACAATGGTTTGAAATGTTTGAACCATTGGATTATGATTTCTACTTGAGTTTTGTGAATTGTTTTGAATGGAATACTAACTATACAGGACCTTCAACATGAGAATATTTTATATATATATAGGAACTTGTAATTGACTCTCTACTGTGGACTAGCTCACCCATTTCTTTCCCTCAGGTGGCACTCAGTGTAATTTGGATCAGAAGAGTTAAATCGAGGCATTTTCAGAATAACTAATTTATTTATATTTTGGTAATTTCTTACGAGACTTGTGAAATATTTAAACTTGAGTAGGAATTTGGATTTCATTAAACTTTATAAATTAGAATATGAAATCTAGACATAATTTGTATTACTTATGTCTGAGTTTGAGTGTGGGATTATTTGTAATGTACGACTATTAAAACAATTGTTTTATTTACGGTTTATGTTCAATGAGTGAGGCATAACTATGGGATTTTATTTTCAATTAAATATTTTGTTGAGGCCAGTTTTGAAAGGTTAGAGATCTCGGGACAAAATTTTGAATGAATTGAGTCTTTTTATTTACTTCTTTTTAGTATTTATAATTTATGAAATACTCATTCTGCCATTGACCCCGACCTCGGGTCGTGACACTGATCAGCTCTCCCGGCCTGATGTATTAGATTTTCATGAGATTATTATAGATAATTTGATTACAATAGAGAGTGTAAACCATACTAGAAGTATTTCTAGCTCTCCAATATCATATATGTTAAATACAGCATTGCTTACCATGGACCATGGCCAGCCAAACGGAATGTATCAAATTATTGCTCTAGTAGCGATCATAGGAAGAAGATCAGTCCTATAGAAATGGTGGGAACCATGTACGAAATATATATAATTAATGAGCAAGAGATCTTAAAATTGGCCTTGGGATGCTGACGAAACCCATGAACAATTAGACCTATTCAATCTTCTAATTTCGTGCTGTAGTAGGCACGACCCAATAGATGTCGTGATGGCTGAAAATTGAAAACCCTTATCCCTTGACACATGCTACGAGCACAAGCATACTTTTGTGCTCCTATATACCCAAGGACAGGACCATGAAAGAATAACAACTACAAAAATACTAAAATGGTTCCAGATAGATTTTTTTGTATTTTAAAATATTGTATAAGAACTTTGTTAGTGAAGATGCCTTTCCCAACATAACTAATTTAATTGTATAGTCAAATTTTAATTGACAAGCTAATTACAAGAAAGAAGACCTTTGCCGACGTATTTTTGTGTCGGCAAAATTCTTGAAAATGTGTTAGCCAAAATGATTTGACTTTTGTTGACGTATTTTATTTTTGGTAATCATCGTCAGCAAAAAATTGTTCCTAAAAGTTATTTTCTAATGAAAATTGAAAGTCATTGGCAAAAATAATATTCACTGACTTGTATTTAACTTTTTCTGACGCTCTGTTATCGTTGGTAAAAATTTTCCATCGGCGAAATAATCGTGAAAATTTAATTTTGGTTAACCAATCATCGACGAAAAACATGCATCGGTGAAAGTTCTATTTTTGTCGACAAGTTTTTGCATAGGCGAAAGTCTTTAAAAGAAGATTAAAATAAATTTCAAATATATTTACCGACGAAATAACGCATCAGTAAAGGTATTTTTGAAATTAAAAAATAAATGAAAATACATTTACAGAAGAAAAAATCTCATTGGTAAAAGTATTTTTCAAAATCTAGAAAAAAAATCAAAATACATTTTCCGATGACAAAATGCATCGGTGAAAGTGTTTTCAAGAATTATAAAAAAAACTTTTATTGACATGTTTTTACGTCGACAAAAGATTTAATTATTTTACAAAATTAATTTTATAGCTAATTATTAATTAATAAAAATATTATTAATTAATAATTAAATAAATAGTTGATTTCTTTAATTAATATAAAAAATCAAAAATATTAATAATTAATAATTAAATAAATATGAATTTTATTAAATTAAGAAAATATATAAACTGTTTCTAAAATTACGACATAAGAAAAAAGAAATGTCTTCATTCCTTGAGGCAGAGGAGGTGGTGTCCCGATGCTGAGTTTTGCAATGAAAGTTTGATGCATCTAGTTTTACTTGTTGAGTGGTCGTTGAGTCTTTGCTTCCTTCTCGGCCATCTACTGCTGAGTCTCATCGATCTAC